>OZ026630.1:48218533-48503533 GCA_964020975.1 Hermodice carunculata | reverse complement strand
GGAAGGAATTCAACAGAATCAGCTTATCATTAATTCAGCAAGGTCACTTCCGTATAGCATCAAATATTTAATGTTATCACTAAATATTTGGTGTTGTGATTAATCCAGACCAAAAAGGAAGCGTACATTTTTTCCTTGTACCAGAAGTAATTAATGATATGTTTAAATCACTATAATCAAAACACTGAATGAATTTGAACTAAAGACCAAATGGCGTCTATTTAATCATAACAATAAATCGATTGAATGTTATCATCGAATAGAATTTTACTCAAGTGTAAATAATATTTCCATGTAGACTTACCATGAAATCGTTTTTATCATGAAAAAGGAACATTTCAAACATAACAAACCCCCCCCCCCCCCGATATAATGATAACTTGAATTTGATTTAATGTTATTATCAAATATTTAATGATATGTTGAAACAGTGAATAAAAGGAGAAACAGCGTTGCATAATATGTTTGTATGTTTGTATGTATGTATGTATGTATGTATGTATGTATGTATGTATGTGTGTATGTATGTATGTATGTATGTATGTATCAGAGCTATAGTAGAATATATCTCACCTTTTTAGAATAACACAATCACAAATACACAGTGTGTGCAGGTCAATAAAACAATTGCACCGAAAACATTCGGAAGTATTTTTTGGTCATTAGATTTCGAGAACAAAATGTTAATGCCAGCTGCAAAACAATTCTGATTATTTTGTAAGTATAAGTAACGTCTTTTCTCTGAGTTGATCAGACTCATTTTTTTTCTTCGATGTCACGCAATTTCTTGGAATTATAAAGCTTGTACATCCTTTCTTGAAGTGCTTGTATTGAGATGGTCAATAACTCTCAGCATGCACGCATCCTTTTGAGAAAATGAACGGAATTGATATGTGCTGTAACTGTAGCGTTAGGTCAAATTTGTTAGTGTCGTGTTCTGTGAAAATAAGCCAGAACAAAAATAACCTTATCTTGTGTAGTGTGACTTTTTGTTTTGGGCACTAACAAGCCAGTGGCCTTTCGTTTGTTAAGCTCGTTCACTTTTAGAGAGCCAAATAGTACGCATTAATAAGGTAGTGATTTGGATACATCGAGGAAATCAAACTCTCAGTTCCAAGGCTTACCGCAGATGTCGGACATGACGGGGTTAGGTCTTTAAAGTAATGGGTGAAGTGTACCTGACCTTACGTTCACCTTAGTTCTGAATTCAATGCCACCTACGCAGTTCATAAATCGGCCTATACTCTGCATGGGAAATGAGCATACCGTGTTGAAAAAGCGACACCTTACAACAACAATGCAGATATATTCTATCGTTTAACTTAGGTGTGTATTTGTTTCTAAGATCATAAAACTCCATATGCTTGCCTATGAAGATTTATACATGATGTAGTTACACATTGTGTCAATATTAAGTGATCGGTAACTGAAGTAAAAAAAAAAAAAAAACCTTATTTCGTTATTAGCCAGATTTGAAAGCTGGTATATATTTTGTTTCAAATATCACGAAACTCCATAATTGACTTATGATTTATGTTATTTGCATATTGTGTCAATATTTAATGATCCGAAATAGCAGTAAAACAAAATAATATTTTACAACAAAAAGTTTTAGTCACATTGTCAATCTTTTGATGATGCCTGAAAAAAAAAACTTAAATATTTTCGTTTTAAATCTTATACGTCAGCCATGATGGGAACTACTGTTACCACAAATGCATCTCTGTTTTTAATTGTAACAATATGGTGGTTTAGAGTGCAGCTTGAATATCATATTGATTTATATCAAACGGATGCTGAAGTTCCAGGGACGGATCCAGGTAATGGAGAGGGGGCCGCGAGGCCGGGGGTTCGGGGGCAGCCCAGGCTCCTGACGGGGGTGCAGGGACAGCGCCAGGCCCGGAAGCTCCAGCAATTTTTTGGACTTGGATGGTACCAGGAGCGGCTCTAGATTTCCTGTGAGAAAAACCATAAAATATATGACTGGCTATGTGAGAAAAGAATGACCACCGATTTTGTTGAGAGGCGATTTTTTTCGGGGGGGGGGGGCAGGGCAAAGCTCCCCCTCCCCCCCCTCCCCAGGTCTGCTTCCGCCCTCTCTGCAAGATGTGTTCATCACAGAGTCCTTTGCCTTGTTACGTCTTCCGTACGTGCTTCTCCATGGACGAATGAATGACAAATTGTGGGAAACTGCAGTGTCGTTGCTGAATGGTGACTGGTTTATTGGCTTATGTTTTAATGTCACGAGTTATGACCACAAACATTCACAAAAATTCACGTGAATATAACTCGTGAAACGTAAACATGCTAATCACTCTTAAAGACAACAAATGTACACTTACGTGCGTCATATTCCAATAATTTTGTTGACAGTCGTGACAAGTTAATGGTAACAAACAATTAACAAATGTCGTATTTCCAGCACTTTCAGTTCACATGTAACCGATTGGGTTAAAATACCTAATATCATGCGTCGATCGTGCAAGATGACCCAGTAGCAGAACCTGCTCTATAGGCGGGACCTACTCATTTAATGAAAGTCTATGTAGTTCCACAGACCAAGACTACATTTCAGTGTCTTAATCAACATTAAAACATGAAATAGCCCTTGCAAAATACTGTGCAAAGGTCTCGTCTGATCAGGTTGCTCTTCAATACATTTGGATTGCTTGGCAAATACTAATGTGGTTGAAAATCAGTTCCTATAATGACTTCGGCAGATTCCACTTGCAAAGTTCAAGTGCCGCTTGCTACGTGGTGAGGGTGCTCTCATGGACAGCATCATTTCCATCGCAACGCAAATATTATCATAATACCATCAGAGTGCCTCATAATATATTAAGATTGGCGTTACGTAACACATATGCTTGCCGGAACTTGAATCTAAGAGTCACCCATTCTAAATGTTTTGCCTCAAAATGTCTTGCCTTTTGTTTCATTGCTGAAGTCTATTACAATAGTGCTGTCAGTTTTTTCAAGGCCGTGTGCATAAACATAGGTGAGAGAGAGAGAGAGAGAGAGAGAGAGAGAGAGAGAGATAGAGACTATTTGTATTTTAACCATTTTGCCTGTTATATAACACGTCACCAATAAAATGTTACACTCGTGGAACATCTCAATATAGACAAATCTATGTGCTTGTCAACTTTGCGACATCTTGGTGTCATTGTATACTGCTTGCTTACCCTTACCACATGAAGAAAATCAATAACATTTATGCATCACAAAGTAAAATTTTGGCATAAATTCGAGAAAAAAGAGCCCTCTGTACACGGCACATAGCAGTCCCATATTAAGCATTAGTCAGCCGAAAGAAACAATGGAGGGGGGGATAACTGGGTAGCTTAGCACTCTGTTTGGCTCGGGTCACCTGCACTCATCTGCATCTTGTTTTCGTTACAACATGCACCATACATCAAGAGGCAGCTGGCTTTCAAGTCGCATTCCAAGAATTATTTGATCTGGTTTGTCACCCACCATAATAAAAAAAAATTAAATTAAATTAAATACGCCTTTATACACAGAGCATGTCTCGGGGAGGTCTTAAATTAAGCAAATTGGTGGGGGGGGGGTTTTAACGCGTTATTGGTTCTCCGTAAAGTTGGCCCACGACGCATCCAGATCAAGATCAAGTTGCATAGTTGATTCCCATTGAATCAGGCCGCTTTGTCATGCAAATGAAAAAAATAAAGAAAAATACAGGCTTTGGCATGTTTTTTTAATTTGTTTGAAAGCTTATTTCATGAAAAACTCACCATGATGATCATTTATAAAGTAGTGTAGTGCATAGTTATCCAAATATGGTTCTGAGGTTTGAAAGTGTGTCCGAGGCTGTTTTACGGCATTAATGGCTGTGCTAATTATAGTTAAATGACACACCTTTCATGATAAAACAAACAGAATAACATGTTCCATAATGCAGTACTCCCACTCCTTCAAAAAAATTCTATGGTTGTACGGTATAAAAACGTCACATATCCCAGCTGCCAAGTGATAAAATTGATCACAATAAATGAGAGCATGTGGCACGACCACTTGAGGACAACGTCCGACTCCGCAGACTCATGATCTGAACAGAAACAAAATACAACTTTGGAATATGGATGTCATTTCTCTTCTGCTACAGCATATGCTGACTGCATTTCCTTCCGTATAGACAAGGAGAGAGAGAGAGAGAGAGAGAGAGAGAGAGAGAGAGAGAGAGAGAGAGAGGAGAGAGAGAGAGAGAGAGAGAGAGAGAGAGAGAGAGAGAGAGAGAGAGAGAGAGAGAGAGAGAGAGAGAGAGAGAGAGAGAGAGAGAGAGAGAGAGAGAGAGAGAGAGAGAGAGAGAGAGAGAAGAGAGAGAGGAGAGAGAGTCAATCATTATTTCTTGGCAATTTTATAGGATCCATTGTGATCCAGCTGGAACAATCTGCCGGTAATAACTTCAACAAAATGGTGGCAGTACGCAACCAGTAGCAATTTTTGAAAAATACAGATACATGTGACCTCTTGCAGAGTCAATTAATGCTGATTATCGTATCGATTTCAAGTGTGGTAATTTAATCAAATGTGAGTCAATAGTTCCCCTTGTGAATAATTCAGATACAGTATTTATGCTATTTCGATGGTACTGAAATTATATGTTATTTCTTTCTACGGCAGTTTTGCGCAGATTATCAAGAAAGTACACTCCATTTTAGAGTAAGGCACTTAAACATGACCAAAGGTAGTGTAATCAAATCAGACGCTAAATATAAATCATTGGATTTACAGATGTTAAACGTGTGTGGGGACCTGACTACGCAACATAATATTGCTTGAAGTGTTTTGCGATCAATTTTGTCAGTACTGTCTGATGGTGTCAGGTTTCTTGCTCTTGAGACACCGCAAGAAAGCTGTTCAGTCCAATATTTACCAATCTAAATCAACCTCAGGTATTGCCTGCTTGCCGTGGCATATTGCAGTTAAGTTATAGGCACACGCAAGGATATTCCTACCAGGATCATTTCTGAGGGATAATACATTTTAAAGATGAAGTCATATTTAATTGTGATAGAAAAAAAAACCCCACGACCTTGATGTCTCTGGCATTGAATTTCAGGAGCGCAACGGTGAAAAATGGCCAAAAAAGGACATGATACCCTTGCTGGTAATAAAAAAAATGACGCATGGTCTTAGGCGCATGTAAAGAGAAAAGAAAACAGAAAAGAAACGACACAATTCATGGTGCTCCAGTGATGAGACTATCGTGAGAAGTCAACAAACAAACGCATAAAAATACTTCACGACGCAATTTACTCCGGGAAAACGTGATCTAATTAAAGTACTTCCCTGCGGAATGGAGGCAGCTAATTTGGTACTTTATTTCCTTGTGTATTTTTTGTTGATTCTTCTGTGTATTTAATGCATTGTAAACTGGCAATCGTGACCCCTCTGCCATATGTACACTCTTCCGGTTCAGATACAACATGCCCACAAGACAGAGAATCATCTTCCTGGCTGATATTGATCAATCAGAGAGCAACCCATCATCGGCTGAATCACCTTACAGAAAGAAGATCCTAATACGCCTGCGGAATACATATTTTGAAATGCGTGCCAGTCGCGATATATCTTCATCTGTGCTTGACAACGTGGTTTAATATCCGTCACAATGACTTATCAAAGAGTAAACGGTCACCATCAAAGCGTTCCCGTGGATCCAGCACAGTATGAGTGGACTATTATACATGCCCGATGTATCTGAGTATTAATTTTAATGAGAAATTGGCGCGGAAATCAATTTTCAATTTGTAAGGAGTGATTCGATGCGAATATTCTTAGTTTTCCTGATGGCCTGAATGGAGTTGGCTGACTGGGAGGTGTGATTCCAGACGGCAGGGTTGGCATATATGTGAACGTCAGCTTTTAGAGTTGCTCTATTTTCATAATGTTTTAAAACGCTATTTTGTGTTATCTCCCGTTGAATAATATTCAGACAGGCCATCCGCTTTGTACATCAGATCACCGATTATGACGTCTTTGCATTACAACGCACTGACAAACAGACACACAGGGATGAAGTGAACCATGTTATTATTCAAATGACCAGTTTGTTGTCATTTGTACTTCTCGTAGTGCAGTACTTGGGTAGCACCTCCAGGGCTTATGCACTGTCAATTACTTTTTTGAATTCTTACACTGTGCACTGATTAACTCCTTTGGATATTCACCTACTGACGTTATTCTGAATAGGGCCAATAAGCACGGTAACAGTAACCGCTATTTGGATGAAAATGGAGTTGTCGACTCGCTTTCCTACTCATTGTATCATGAAAATTTTGTCAAACCTTGGTCAAGCGAGTACCTGCTGGCTGGGCTTCTGACCCGGGCATTTTAATTTTAACTTACATTTTTACTCTGAGGAGTGCTTGGTTTTATCCTCACAGTTTTTGTATGTATATATGTGTGTACGTATATGTATATGTGTATATGTATGTATATGCTTAAGTTTGCATCAATGCTACCATGACATCACTATACTTCGATCCTTATATCCATGCAATTATTTAGATATACCGTTTTAATTTTCCCCATTCCTGGGGGTTCAATAAAGTATTATTATTATCATTATCATTATCATCATCATCATCATCATTATTATTATTATTACTATTATTACTCTTATTATTATTATTATTATTATTATTATTATTATTATTATTATTATTATTATTATTATTATTATCTGTCTTTCTGATATCCATTGCCCAAGGAAGAATCCTGCCATCCAACACAGTGTAATGTCAACGTCAACCTTCTGAACAAACCGACAGTTTAGACTTGCGCCAGACCTTTTCTCTTGGTCTGGTCAGTTCGTGCGGTCCCTGTCGTCTTCCTGGGAGTAGTCTTTGACGAATTAATGCTCTGCGAGCGTGAATTCTGTCATTTTGCAACAATAAAATCATTTGATATTGGGATATTATTCGTTTGATGGGATCAAAGATCTCGTTCTTTCAGATGTAGACCTGTCCGAGAACCGCCACAGATAACCTGTTCAGCGACAATGGTAAGATGATACATTGCAGCCGAATCCATCCTGTTATCAATTGTTTGGTGTGTGAAAGATACCATGCATGATGCAAACAGACAGCATGCCCCTGTGTGGGCACGAACAAACAGGAGCTATACGAATGTAGCAGATGACGTCATTCCCAATGCTAGATACACTTCTCAAATTCTCAACATATCTTTAGTTTTGAAGTTTCTTGCTGTATCAAAAAGAAGTGATCACAGCTGCAAACATACAAGCTTGTGTTAGGGTTTTAGATAATAATAATAATAATAATAATAATAATAATAATAATAATAATAATAATAATAATAATAATAATAATAAAAAGAACTGAACCATTTTCGTCACTGTTGCCTTGATTCGTTTTTTTATTACGTAATTTCACCCGGTGGCACAGGCAGCTCGTTAATGGCTGTGGTAAGTGGGGGGTATGATCTTCATGCCTGATGGCGACTCTTACTTTACAAATCAATACCGCTTTCATTAAATATTCATAAAATCGAGCGGCATCTTTTTTATTTCATCTACTTTCCACCAATCCGCTGGTCTCCGCTCTACAGATAAGGCACACTGGCACCGTGTTAGTGGGAGGAGACAACGATTGGCCATCGCCGGTAGCGACTACAGCGAAGCACTCTTGTTTGCTGTTTCTATTTGTAATGTGTGCTTTTTCAGATTACAGTCTGTGAAACCATTTGGAACGCTAGACAAAAGTTCCAATTCTTAAATCCTAAATTTCACTCCATGCCTCTTTCTTTGACAGCATTTTGATGAGACACATCAGTCCCCACCCAATTTCTGATCACTCCTTTGTACAATCATTGAACACGGACAGTTTATTTTGTTTTGATGATATTTTTCTACCAGAAATTAATTTAATGAAGAACATGTATTCCTTGGCAAAGGCTGTTGGGTTTGATCACTCTTTGTTTGATATAAAAAAGTGTTTCCAATATGGTCGGAATAAACAGCATTCTAAATTTAACAGAGCTCCTGGACACACAGGTGGTATCCAATTTGTGACCAATTATCTATGTGTCAACGTCAGGACTATATTCAAGAAATCTGAGTTTGAGTCCAATTTACCTGGACTTTTGAACTTAAAGATCTATTGCAAAGATACCATTAACTTAGACTACCCCTAGACGTGACCTCATTAAAGCCGGTGATGTTCTAGCAGTAAGACAATGTCATCTACCTTTGTTCTTTGTCACAATTTGGAATGAAAATCAAATACAACCGCATCGTCTCTATTTACAGATGTAATAATATCTTATGATGGCTTACAACCTCTAATAAAAGTCTATTCTTTTCTAAATTATTATTAACTCTCCTTTATTTCACAATGTTTATTAATATGGTGATATTAAAGTCTTATCATCCTTCTACACTGAAACCATGTCACATAATTTGATTGCATTTGGGATTCGCAGATATGACATGGACTATGTTGCTGAAGGAAGTCATTGTTTGTAAGAGATTTATTATGTGACGGGATGTACAAAATCAACACATAAACAATGTTTGGTCCATTGATCTCATAGATCAAAACAAAAACAAAAATTAAAAGAAGGAAATCATGAGTACAGCTTTGAGGAGGCCAGGAGTCGAGCAGAGCTCTTTGAGGTCAGTTAGCCACTAGTGTGTTGCTGTTCAAATGTGTAACATCTAGCCGCGGAATATAAACACACCAAATAGAGCCAAGCGAATTGCACACAGACCTTAACTCTGTACCAGATGCAAAACTGGAATTTTAGCAGATTCCTAAAATGTTTTTATGTCAATATCCAATGGTCAGGGCTCTCTCTCTCTCTCTCTCTCTCTCTCTCTCTCTCTCTCTCTCTCTCTCTCTCTCTCTCTCTCTCTCTCTCTCTCTCTCTCTCTCATATCTTGTGGAAGGAAAATCATCTACAAACGTGTGCAAGAACTTTCATACGCACAGTAAACTAACTGTATCAGTCATTCGTCTACACGTCATCGGTTTTTAGAATGTAACATTTGAACATTATGTCTATCTGACTGGTTATCATTCAGTTGTGCGATATCCTAAACTGGCATGTGGGTTAGGCGTTGGCTATGTCTGCATGTTGTTACATGTTTTCTGGACATCGAGGATATAACCTTTTGGCCATTCGGCTTTGTAAGCTCAAAAAATTTATCAGCGCAGATGTTCCCGACTGTCCGGTCAATTTTTCAACCTACTTTATTTGAAATTGATTCTAACACCTGTGACCTGAAAACATAGTTGTTCCCACATAAGGTTCGCCCCTTATATGAAATATGATGATGGAATAAATGCAGAACTAACCTGAATAAGGCTGAACAAAGCAGACAAGGACGAGGATATAGAGGAAAGGGAATATTTTGTACCAAGTATATTCCTTGCGGGAAGTATGTGCGACCACCGTAAGGCGAGACACGGGAAACCTACACCACTTTGCTTGTTCAATGTCCCAGACCGGACATCTAATGTAATTGCAAACTACACAACGGACTCATTCATTTACAGCATCAGTCAGCATATGCATCGTTTTCCTGAAAATGTACTGTCAAGTGGTTTCACGGAAAGTAATTTTTACAGCACTATTCTATAAAAGTGTTATATTTCCCCCAAACAGATAAGGTACCTGTGTGTTCCTTCGTAACAGCAGCGAGATCCATATTGCGTGATGACGCTGTAGGTAAGGCGTTATAAAACATGTGAATGCAACAAGGGAAATGTCAAATAGTTTCCTGCTCAAAAGTTGAAATATGAGGGAAATGTTTCATGTCAGTCCAAGAAATAACATTTGCTCTTAATTTATTTAAACTACATGGGAGGTTGCATATTTACTCTGTCAAATATAAGCTAATAGTCTACTTTATGAGCTTTCTAGCTGCCTACGCTGGTAGAAAAAGCATAAAGGCCTATTTGTTTTACATGGGCGTTTAAAAAACGCACATATCAACAAAATAAGATGAAATGAAGTGAAATGAGTAGTTTGGAAGAAAATGCTAACGCAACATATGGATCTATTATCTCAGCAAGTACAACATATTTATCAAATATAACATGATTATGGATTGGAAAATTGTCATAAGCTCAAAAACATTATGTATTGCATTACAATTCATTTCAGGGTAAGCTCAGCAAGACACTCTAAACAGCACGATGCACTATCTACATGTATTATCCTTTCGAAAAACAAGAACGCTTGTGTCATCTCGGAAGTATTTACTGCACCGCCGCCCGTGCTACAGCCAGTTAAATTCGCACATCATCCAATCAGTTATGAAACCAAGTACACTGTAGGACAAATGATCCATTGTGCTCAATAGTTATACATACGCAAATGCGGTGTAACAGACGCCGAGAGTTAGCAAACCAAATAAGCCAGTTCTATTCTACATTGTAAATGACCCGTACCTTAAGACCAGGCATCTGAACCGCCTCAGATAGCCACCACAAAATGCCGAGATTAGTGATAAACGCGATCTGTGCAATGGCTTCACTAGTTGGCAATTTAAAACATCATACTTTATGAGAATGTAGCTCACTCAGTCCATGAATACAGTTATTATGTATATGTAACTTTTGGACAAATCCATGGATGGAAAGAAAAATACTGAAACTGTGTCGAACAATCAAACAGTGCAAAAGAAAAACCAAACATAGAAACAGCTGGTTTAGAAACCAGGCTACACCGTGACCTCCACATCTCTGTAACAAACCAACTACCTCAGTCACTGACAGAGCAGACCACCCACCTTTGCCACGGAATCTCGCTTCCCGGTAAACCCAGTTAGCGGATCAACCTTTTACCAGTGCATCGCCGCACCCGACATACCGATGGCTTCAGTCACATGAAGCCGTGCCACCAACGTATTTGCAAGTTTACTTTAAAAAGCTGTGGGTACTGTTATCATAGTGTAAGATCTCAATGCATTAAAATGACCATAACGGAGACTCATGGATGTGACATACATTTGCTTGTAATAAGTAGGAATTGAGGCGATTTAGTTGTACGTTCCGTTCAAAGAAGGGTAAAAGAGTGCGTTAAAGTAGTGGTCATAACATGGATTTCTTGTCTTCTGATTGACCAAAAGTGGGTCACTAAGGTGTTATCTTCATGGTGACACTGAATTAAAAGCAAGCGTTGTGCCTCACATAATACCCCTCCAACAAGTCTTGCGAACAGAGCAGCAGTAATTCTGACAAGGGTTTTATTGTCACACTTACCATGACGGTTAATTCTCAGTTTTAACTGTTGATATAAAATTCGATTAACGTCGTGGGCGGACCTACCAACATACTTCAGAACTAATGCTACAAGTAAGCCTTCTATCAGTATGCTGGCCGAAAGTAGATATTACTTTTATGTTGTGATTTGGAGGGTTGCATACAAGGAAAAGGAAAACCTACGGGTCTTTGAAACAATTGAGTCATCAATTCTTTAAAGCCTTCGTGTACCATACCACATGAAACACATACCCAGATGTCTGTGGTAATTGTACACGACCGTGTTTGTGACGGTGTGTTGCCAACCGCACTCAGAACAATGCTGCTTAGGAAGCTAGCTCCGGTAGAAAACGTTTTGGATACCTGTTAAGAATATAATGGTCTAACTCTTTCCACGCCATGCCTTCGATTAATCTCATAATCATGTGATTTACGAGGGAGATTGTACCTTCAGAAGAACTTTCATTTGAGTAAAAACATGCCTGGTGTCAAGTTAGTGGTCTCTGCATTGCTGGGAAGGTCATGCTGATGCAGCAGCGGCCGCATGACTAGCTTGACATGGCATTAAAAACTTTGTGATAATTCAGACTTTAGACCGAAGAATTTGCGACCATAATATAGATAGTGAACATAAGCAAATACAACTTTAAATATTTGCAAGATAAGCCTGGCTAATATGTGATAGGAGATATTGGGAAGAAAGTACTATCTGAAATGGTTAGCAGGAGAAATCAATTCACGACTCAAAGATGCTATCAGCAAAAATCGTAACAATTTGAACAGATGAGTCAGGAACCACGATTTGAGAAATACTTGTTTGAGACAGCTCGAAGTCGGCAAGATTGCTTACGTTCACTGGCCAAGGTCTTTGCCAGCCACCATTTGAATATCTCGTTTACGATGCACTCTTACATCAAAATCTACAAGATATACACGTAATTAAATATCATCAACGCATCACATTTACGACAATATGTATGAATTTTCCTATTAAAACACGGTTTATATGGGCCTTGTACACTTCAGCCTTAAGTATTACAGTTCGACTGTTGATATTTTAACGTGATAGATATATATGTGATTGGTAATAGGCAGCAATACACTTACCCAAACTCCAAAGGAATCAAACGGGACAAATGTACTTTTTCCCCTCGTCCTGTTTGTGTTCACATAAGCATCAGTACAATTTGTCTATACATGATGGTATATGAAAGAAACTATCGCGGTATCAGCGTTCTTCACTGCTCTAAAATGTACAAAAACTTGGCTATAAAGCGTGTTCTGTAGTCATGCATTAACAAGATAAGTCATTTTGTAAAGTGAAACGGGCTTCCAAAGTAGAACTTCATCCACACACACACACACACATATATATATATATATATATATATATATATATATATATATATATATATATATATATATATATATATATATATATATATATATATATATGTGTGGTGTGTGTGTGTGTGTATCTGGACATTGGAGCAAATAAAACATATCAACATATCTTTTCGATATCAATCTTAACAAGGAACCTATTTTTGCACACACTATCCAAGTCAGCAATCTTGAAATATCAGAGAACGGTGTAAACGGATACACAGATCACCAGGAATAGAGATGTGCCTAATTACAAATGAAAAATCGACATAAGCATTTAGATAAGGGACAGTATTACTCTTATTCCACAATAAACTGACAAATTACAACATTCGTAATTATTGCATGGTAGGCGATATTCCATTTGCGAGTTATATTTGGTTTCATATCAATGTTACACTGAAACATGCACAGTTTCCATGCAGTTGAAAATGTTGATTGAAGAAGCAGCATATAAAACCCCAGTCTAAAATCAGATTTTACTTATATTAAGGCAAATGTTCTAGTGCTTGATCCATAGATTTACTTTTTTTTGAAGGTGCTGCCAGGAGCCTTTCTTAAAGAGTTTTGTGATTATATTTACGATGCAACCTACTGTAGCAAATACAGTTATATGTATTGTTATGTATACTGAGTGTATTTTATAAATGCAGTATGTTTAAAGGTGTTCGGATGACGTTTCATAAGTCTGTGTTCAAATGGTAGTGAAATGAAAGTTTGAGTTCCCACAATTTCAAATCCGCTTTCATTTATCAGACTGACCAAAGTGTTTCAGAATTATCGGCATTCAAAGTGCGAAAATGTGGTAAATATTTGGGACAGAGGCCTTCAAAATTTATCATGGGTTTCAATGAGAGGTCACTGGGTGTAAATATCCTACTTTTGACATTTTTCTATAATTGAAAAGATATTCAAATCAACGATATTAAAAAACTACTTGATCTTTTGAATTGATTGGAGATCAATCAGTGCACTTTCATATTCAAAGTCATATTATATAAAATTCAAGTAATTTTCATAATGCATCTGTCTCATCAGCATAATTTGTGCGAACAACTTTTGGGATTATAAGCCACAATACTTTGAAATCAGGATTTGGGCAATTCTTTAAAAATTTGCTTAAGATTTTGGGTAATGTCCACTTGTATAATTATCTGATCAAATAAGGCTGCACTTGAAAAATACTGTGCTAATTAACATGAATTTACATAATATATTAAAATTAATCAGTATTTTTTTAGAAATGTCCCAATATAACAGTCTTTTCTTCTCATTTCAGATTTGATCGTCATATTTTGGTTCATCATTTTGAGAGAGAGAGAGAGAGAGAGAGAGAGATGAGAGAGAGAGAGAGAGAGAGAGAGAGAGAGAGAGAGAGAGAATTTGGTTTTGCTCTTAGAAAAAGGGCAATTATTGCATAGGCAAGTATCATCCGACTATGCTCAGCTAGCATATGTATAAATAAACCAGTGAAGATAAGGGAATTTCTTTTAGATTTCACTGTAGTGGATTTGTATGTTGCAAAATAACTTAGATCAACAAAATAACACACACGATTATATATATATATATTCTTTTGTGACAATACAAGTTAGTTTTGATGTATATTGAGGCACATTTACATGCGCATACTTACTGTTTGTTTCCGGAAGGGAATATTTTTGTGGTTTTTAGTACCTCAAGCACTAGACAGTCACCGGACAGTTTGACACTAGGGGGGGGGGGCATATGTATATATATATATATATATATATATATATATATATATATATATATATATATATATATATATATATATATATATATATATAATTTGCACGTCATTAACATATATTTTTGGTAATATGCAAGTTTTGTAATGTACATTGTGCAGGTGGAAACCCGGTTTCATTTCACAGCAATGTGCACATTAGTCTGACTACACAGATTGTTTGGTGGGCACACGTTAGCACAGAGCAGTTTATTGTTTTGTGGAAAGAGCAATTGCTATATCAAGTTTGCATATAAATTATAATTTCCATAAACATATTATGGACAATCTTTGAAGCTCGTAGGAACTGTGGTAGAGGTCGGAAGCTCTTTTAATCTTATCTGCACAATTTAATACATGGATAAGATAAAACATGATATATTCCATGCATTATTCGACCACAGTAAATAGACAGATAAACATTTTTGCAGCTCATTGCATTTTTCCCAACTGAAACTGTGAATAGGAGCTTGAGTATTTCCAGCTAATATGGATTCCAGTTTCATTTGAGTCATTAAGCTGCGAAAATGTTCTGATAAAGTTTGGTGGAATGAAGCAAAATATGTAAATGGTTCAGGCATTTCTAGTTTTGATTTTTATGCATTTACACCTTTTCTTTGTTTTCCCATATAGCTGATGCACAGACGTACAATTTGGTTTGTCAATGGTTTCTTTGACAACGCAACATCATCGCGTCGGTAACTACAATTGTAAAAAGCTGGAAGCACCTGGATGAACACAGCTATTGCCAACTCGCGGCAAACAAGTTGTTTTCAATCTGAAATTGGGGGGGGGGGGTGCCAAACTTAATGGCCATAAGACACCTAAGTGTAGTGTGGTAAATAAAGGACCAAAGTTTTTTTTTTTTTTTTTATTGAAAGAAGTTGATAAACAACAATTCTGCACAAATGACGGTATTCTGAAGTTTTCAATGAATTCACAAAATGCGCTATGTTGGGCCTACCGATTTGTATCACCAACACAAATAATTTAGGTAGACCCCAGAGAACGATTACGTAGTAATGGAAACCTACCTGACTTTATGACGTAACAGATACTATGACACTTTTTCCGGTTGAGGAAAAACCAGGTCCAAATGGCAGCACTGACTGACCGCATCGACACTCTACCGATGGCCCAAATGGCAGCACTGACTGACCGCATCAACACTCTAGCGATGGACCAAATGGCAGCACTGACTGACCGCATCAACACTCTAGCGATGGTCCAAATGGCAGCACTGACTGACCGCATCGACTCTACCGATGGGAGCACAGTATCGAAGGTCGTTATACCAGTACAACGACATCGTGGGATTATGACGACCTCCAAGACCCAGAGTGTGATTTTTGCAGGGTTTTTTTTGGCGGTTCACCATGAGAGAAAAGTATTACTGTCTCGAAAACAAGCTTATAAGTGTTTGTATGCAGGTCTCCAGTAACTATCAGATGAAATCCGGATTATGGGTCTGCTTTATGTAAAAGTATTTGGTTGGATGCGACGGTACAAGGCGTAAACCACACTGACAACGTATTCCTGATAATCAGAACGGACACCGCATTCTTTAATATACTTGACATCACGCTTGAAATCTCTTGTAAACCCTTCGTTGCCAAATAAATAAAAAAAATCTAAAACGCAATCTCACTTTGCTCTTAAAAGAAGTGCTTCTATAAATCGAGATGGGTTTGCAACTGCTAATAGTGAGTGACTGGACGACATTCCAAATTCTTATTTGGATGCTCGGATAAGGCGTGCGTAATGTTTTTTAAAACTCTTACTTGCTGAGTTTCATTGAAATGAATCCACCATATATATATATATATATATATATATATATATATATATATATATATATATATATATATATATATATATATATATATATATATACATATGTATATATGTATATATATATATATATATATATATATATATATATATATATATATATATATATATATATATATATATATGTATGTGTGTGTGTGTGTGTGTGTGTGTGTGTGTTATAAGGTCATGTAGTGTGGTGGAGTCTAGTTCTGTATTAGATTTGCTATAAGCATAGGAGTAGGGCCGGTTGGTTAGTTGACCTGGAGAGCACAAGGCCACAGGCTTAACTACTCGTCTAAGAGCCGTTGCTGACGCATCCACGACTCGAGGAGAGTCCTTGACCATAGCCGTAAATGTGCGACATGTAGTTTACATTAGAAATATATACACTGAAGCATAAATAGGGGGACTGGAAATATAACAGTTGAGACATTAAGAATGTTGCTGTGCGGGAAAACACAGTCTTATGGTAATACATGATAAAATGCATGGATTGTACAGCCTCAAATAGAGATATTAAAAAAACTGCGGACTTTATTTTATGGGGTATATCTTGACCATAATGATCAACCAGTTACCAAGAACAAAATATATTGTTATTTTTATACGAATGACACAGTGACAGAAAAAGAAACTGCATAAATAAAAAAGTGCACTTTTAAAAACATTCTGACGACTCTAAGGTACGGAGGTGAAGGGACAAACAGACTTTAGATAAAATATATAGAATATATCCAGTGTTCTCAGTTTTGTAAATGACAAAAGGACCTCAGACTAATGTGTAAGACTGCTGTCAAACGTTGGCTTCAACTCAGCTGAGACTGCGAGAAAGGTTTTCAATAATTTTTTCTTGAATGTTCATCTCAACAAGCTGACATCTTTTCCTTAAAATCAGAAACAGCATGGCCACAGTATAACATAACGAGGCATCCATTAAAGTAACGTGAAGAGAAAGGTGACAGAGCATTGTCACAGAAATATGAAAAAAAAACCCCATATTTTAACGACCTGCATTAGGGCTATTTCAACTTTTAGAAGGGACACCGTCCCAACCGATACCTCGCATGCAGCAATGTTCTATTGCAGCCTTTTCTATGAACATTATTTCAATTAAGGGCAAACTATGTTGATATGACGAAATGGTTTTGAAACAAGAATTGAATATACCGTAAGAATGTGGAAGTATACAATGTATTCCAATGACTCCTATTGGGGGTACCAATGTGCCCCTTAAAATGTGGTTTGGGACCATAAAGTACACTTGACTTCAAGTTGTTCTGCCGTCAAAAGTGATGGAGGGTATGGGATTAAATAGTTGTCAAATTTAGAAAAAAATTGGCCACTTTTGCACGTTAATCCTATACTCTTAATGTTTTGTTAAGCTAGCAACGTCTGGAGGAAGAAAAACTGTCCCAAAGGCCCCCTTTCGACTGTCCTACTTATTACATGGATCCTATTCTAACCGGGGAAATCGGATTTACCTGCCCGTTTTTTCGGAAAGTCAAGGTCGAGTCGATTATAATGAAAATGTATGACATCGATTTTTCAAAGAAAAACATCAATAGGTTCTTCATTAAACAACTATAATTACCAGACAAATTGCATTTAAGACAAACATCCATATAAACGGGTCTCGTGAGCAACATTATATATGAGACAACTAGGCTCCTCGCCTTTGCTTATGATGAAATAAATTTGATAGTGGCTGTTTCATGAGTCGTCCATAAAATGTGGGTTATATATTACAGGTGTTTCAGAGTCGTTTGATTTGTACTTTTGCACGAGATAAATACCACCAGCCAGAATAAACAGGGAATCGCGAATGTTGGCCAGTATGTAATTATGATTGCTTGAAGAAATGTTAGTCGGTCATATACTGTACTGCGCGGATAAAACGGATAGGGTGCCTGCTCTGAGTTTACGAAGCTGAACCAAACTGCATTAATTGGGCATCATCACATTGTTGCAAATGAGTAATTCCGACTTGCGCACTAAAAGGTCCGCTATGACTTGGTAATGCTGAATGCCTTTGCAAACAATTGGTTATGATTCTGAAAGTAATCGCATCAAATTCTGTTTAGTCATCTGGCCTTATTAAGACCTGAAAAGGGTACATAAATATGAAGCGTTATAAGAGCTGTCATTGTGTCCTGTTCCACTTCTTGTGACGTGTTTGTTCGTAACTTGAGCTTTCTGATACATCCTATGTCCCCCCCCCCAAATTTAGACAATATTATTCCCATGAATAGGGGACAATAGGAGGTATGCATATTAGTTTCCCGCCAGAACGGCATACCTGATTGCTTAGTCTCGCTTGGCGGGATATGGTGAGATGCGGGTCGCACATGTGGGGACCAGCTGGATATTACTAACATTTTGGAAATAAAGAACACTTATCAAAGACAGATGAAAATGTTTCTTGATATATGGCTCAGGAAGTAATAAATGAATACCAGTTTGGCACTTCTGAACTTAAATTTCTCAAAAAACGACAATTTTGTGAGAAATCAACAAATGGCCCTGTCTCTAACAGTGATGTGACCCGCACGTCCCCCGTGATCGTCGGCGTCAAACCCGTGCTTTGTGGCGGGATATTGATGTGCATACGAGGTACTACCGACGATGACCTCAAATGTATCCATGGTGTCTGTGTATGGCTTATCACTGCTGAACATGGTTAATGCCAATCTTGCATGCCTCATGTTCAATTTCTGATTTGGAGGCTAGGCCTACATCTGCAGTAGTCAGAAGTTTAGTACATGTGCATTGGAAGGCAGTATGAACTCTGGCAATTATTATATCACGCTACACCTGCCAAAAGAAGTCACCAGTTTTCACTTTAACGTACTCATTTAAATGGTACAATGATAAACTTCTATAGCAAGTTCTCCACACACGGAGAGACACACACAATTTATGGTCAAATGCAGCGGAAGCTACCAACTACATAACACGGCTTATCTAGAGCTGGAACCGCTAATTACGTTAATTTTCAATATCGATTTACACCATCATTTATAACCTTGTGCCACAAAAATACATGTATTAACTACCATTCAAATTAGAATGGTAAATTCTGAAGACAACTCTAAAGAGTTGCTCAATACCTTGATCGTGTGATAATTTCACGAAGCCCACCTAGGTAAGTGGACATTGCTTATGACGGGACCTGGCTCGTTATTATGAATCCGATTGGGTTTGCTTGGATCAAACATGTTTTTCAATTTAAGGTGGTCGGTGATGTTGTGCGTATCAGGCAGATTCTAAAGTCTACCAAGTATAAGGCAAACAAGCAAGAAGGGATTGAAGCTTGAGAAAAACAGATGGACCCATACTGCTGCGTCACATCGCACAGGAATGTAAAAACTAACTAGAACTTCTTTATTTGTAGGGTATGAAAAATAGGCTAAGATCACCAGTTGGCTGCTATAATTATGCTTGTATTGGTAAATGGTTGAGCTTGTGTTTATATAGTTTTATATAAAGAACTTCATCCGACGTGTTCAGTGTTGATGTTGACTTTATGTAGTTAATTCGCCGAGGGTCGTGCTCTGGCTGCATGTGTCCCAGCAAACGTGTAGTTTTCAATTAATGAACAATCATAATTCACGCGATACGTTTCACACGTACAAAAATGTAGTACCGCCAATGATTCACATCATAAAATCATACTTTAATTTAATCTTCCTTGGATTATCTGTGATGATCGTGTTTCTCTTCTTCTTCTTCTTCTTCTTCTTCTTCTTCTTCTTCTTCTTCTTCTTCTTCTTCTTCTTCTTCTACTTCTTCTTCTTCTTCTTCTCCTCCTTCTTCTTCTTCTTCTTCTTCTTCTCCTTCTTCTTCTTCTTCTTCTTCTTCTCCTTCTTCTTTTTCTCCTTCTTCTTCTTCTTCTACTTCTTCTTCTTCTTCTTCTTCTTCTTCTTTTCCTCCTTTCTTTTTTGCTTTGTTTTGAATGAAACGTACAATGACTGATGAAATGATATATATGTCAACCTACACATCCAAAGACGAAAAATCTTGCACAGATATTCTAAAAAATGGGTCGGTAACGTCGATTTTTTTTACGGTAGAATGGATACAGTTGAAATTAATTGGATGGGCCGAACTTTTAAATTACAGGTACATTTACCTGAATAAACGATACAAACACAATCATGATATTTCGTTAATCTACCACCAATGGCCACGCACCGACCCACACATACCAAACTACATACAGAATTTTGGACATGAAAACTCCAGAATTTAGAGACTATGTATCTTGTGACAATAAAAACAGACTTAGGCAGTCCTTTGCTGAGCTGAAATGTAATATTTGGAGTAAACTTTAGGTCAGCTTTTTTAAAGACCATCGTCACTGCATGCAAGGTCAATCCTCACTCACGCAGTTCTGAGTCCCCATGTTTAGGTGAAAAGTGACATAATCCCCCAGTTTAAAAGAAATGTATCAGTACTGTTATTGCTATTGCTGTTGTTATTGTTGTTACTATTGGTATTGATACCATTACTGCTGTTGCTGCTGTTGCTGTCGTTTGTTGTTCCTTGCATGCAAAATTTATGAAAAACACACGTACTAATTTCCAAGTGGGAAAAGCTAGAGATCACTATCAATCTAGGGGGACGGTGACGGACCATGTTGTGTACAATCACCATGAGCTGGAAATCCTGTCTCAATCACACAGGTCTCATCATGACAGTAATTTCTGCTTTATACCCAATCCAAAAGATGTATGACATGTTAGAATATAGCATCCCTCTCTTTCACTGTAGGCCACAAATTTGTCTCCAGTTTCCGCATGTTCATATTGCACTTATTGTGGATGCACTGCATTTCGCAAACCCCCATATGAAAAGAATAGAAAATCGAGCAGTACCAAACGCTAAAAAGTGAAAGCCAATTTGCGAAAAAGGTAAAATGAGAGAAACCAAGTACCAGGCAATACGTTTAAAGTACCTGGCCATTCTTTCTCATATTTCTCTCCCATCACAAAATGTAAAATAAATATGCACAGACACTTGTACAGCAAACGTAATATACAAAACGTACGTACATTTTGTAACACTTTTCAAAATGTACCTATATTTAATTTGATTATGCTTCATAAACTCTAACAAATATTAAAACGCCGATCTTTGAGTTGTGCCATATGTATGACGCATGAAATATTTGCATTCCTTTAGGTTGTTGCTTTTGTGCAAATGTCCGTTCCCATTAGGGAGCATACAAGGCAATGACTGACTAAAAGTTGTGTCTTCAACAGTTGCAGACTATCCTAAAAGTGTTTGTATACCCTCCTCATGGTGCGACAAAGCACATGCATTTTTACAGGATGATTGATTTAAACATATTTTTATTCGAAAAAGGCAATTGAGAAAAGGGGCATAAACCTATATAAATCCCTTTGGCACATGAAAAAGTAATTGAGAGGAAGACGATATACAACAAAAAGACGCTGGTGCCCAAAGTGGGCATCACTGCACGAAGACAGATTTATCGGCAAAGCCACACAAGGAGAATTGCTTACAAGACAAGACATCACTGATAGAATAAAAGAGTAAAGGGGTATGCCATGGTGAAGACGTACTTCGCTACTGGCATATGGATACTTTTACAAATCACATGACTGCCACAAGCTTACCTGTTGATTGGATATATGATTGTACAGCGTTAAAAGTTTTTTCGTTATCTTTATAAGTACAATCTTTTTAACCAAACAGAAATATTTGGACTGTAAATGGTGCCAAAGGGATTGAAATATTTTGCAGTCTATCTTGGTGTGTCCTAAAATTTGCACATTCAAAAAATTAATAAAAAGTGTCCTTATTTTTGCGCTACCACAGGCACACCTAGGGGAGACAACAAACTCACTTAAACACAAGTTTGCTATGTGCAGGCCACATTTCTTACCCAAACGCGCGTGTGAAACAGCTACTTGCTTTGACCTAACGTAAATTTTGGATATTACTTTTAACTGATGAGGGTTTATCTTTTGAAATCATCTAGAAACTCAGCATCACGAGTAGCAGGCGGTAATCGTTCCAAAGACGAACAACTGATGGTAAGAAGGATGCATTAAATAAATTGGTCAGGGCTCGAATTAACAATACGTTACAACCAGTTCTAACATTGTATCGGTTAACTGGCCAACATATCTTGGCAGTAAATCTCTCAAATACCGAAGTGCATTACCATTCAAAATTTTGTAAACATTGTTTAATTTGTTCTCCCTTCTTTCTGATTTTTTTTTCATTCCCAGATTCCTGATCAATTAAATCATGATAAGTCCCAACTGTGGCTCCTGTAATTACTCAGGCAGCGGTTAAATTTATCTTTTTTAATTGTTGACAGTCATTGGATGTACACCCACCCCACACAACTGAACCGTGTTCCAGAGTTGGACGTATAAAAGAGAAGTACAAAATTTCAAAAGTTCGTCTCGTTAACAAAAACTGTAGATACTTACAGGATGATTAACTGATTTGGTAGTAACACACGACTGCTGTGACCATTTGTTTTGATAGTAGATGTACATCAAACATACATATTTGACTACATTAGCCGTAGATGTGATAGATATTCCAGATGTTGCTGTATATTTTCAAAATTATTCCCCGATAAATCTCAACATGTGGTTCATATTATGTAATATACAGGCAAAGTGATGCACAAATCATGGTTTTTTGTTTTAATGGAATACAAAGGATCTGAGACAAAATTGCAAAATTGTGGAAGGAGAGTATAGTGAAATATGCTTCAAGTTCATATTGCTTTAAGGCATAAAATGGTACCATGGATATACAAATTGTGCAGCCAAAAGCTGATCTTTGACCAAAAAAAACTGGCCGAATCGTGTGTCCAGTATGTCATGTTAAATTCTACCACAGGCAATATATTAAGTTGTACATGCCATGCACACACACACACACACACACCATGAAAACCATGGGCATCGTCATTGAAATAAAGTGACGTCATGGATTGCAATTACACGAATTAAGAGTGGAACCCTTTTACGTAGAGAATAAAACATATTTGTCCATTTTTGGATGTCAAATTAGAAAATTGCTTCATTCTTTGTCAGTTTTTCATTTGTCTTGGTGATTTGTTGGGATTTGTACAAGGGTTGGATCTTAGTTTGATATTTTTCAAGATATTTTTTGTTTGATGACTTGCGATTTGAAGAGCCTCATGTGATAATTGACGTGATGTTTATGCTACATTGATATTTTGTTTCATAATGCTTGATATAGCTGAATATTATACCGACATATTCTATAATGTACACTGGCATCTTATCCTTTATTAGAAATCTTGCATTATTTAATCCGCTCACACCTGCTGCATCCACGAAACACATTGGATAACAGTCAATCTTACCAAATAACTTAGAGTTCAGACTGATGACTATAAATCACAGGCGTTGATGTAATTTATCACTGGTTTCCCGGAGATCAGAATCATTAAGTCACTCCACTTACAAACACCCCAGTAACTGATTATATTAACAAGTGCCACGAATCAATAGACAGGAAGAAATTTAATTGAATACAGGGCCAAAATAAAGCAATGAGAGTTCGAATACGCACATAATTTCCAAATTACCGTATCACCATTTTTTCTCGTTTTTGAGGCCTGTGAGTTGTAATGGCAGACCATGATGATGGATTAATATAAAGTTACTCGCATATATTTGTTTGATATCAACATAATTGATATGCAGAAAGCCGAATCTACCAAAGGTAATATATGGCTTCACTGACTCTAAAGTGAGTATTCGAAGTGTCTTCGAATACGCAGACAATGATACTAAGACGCTATGTAACTGACCCACTGGATGCTACCTATGATGTAAAGCAAGGGCGAAATGCTGCTTTAACCTGAACACTACCAGAGCTTAGTGTTTGGCATGAGTCCCAGGCTTTTTTATTCATCTTCGTGATAATTTATTGATGATTCTTGCATAATTACTGGGTATATAGACTTATAGTATACAAAATAATTACAGATATCCAAGACATAAAAGATAATTTATATTCATAGAAGCGTGGATGTTGCAAGAAGGTAATACATTTTGCCAGAGTCTATGTCAATAGAAGGCTTTGACGATGGTTAAACAACCGGTTTACATATTTACAAAGTCAAATGCTTCTTGGCGCAGCAATCTGAAAGAAAATAGTGTAATATTGCTTCTGCAGATCAGTATGGTTCGATTCAAAGATGCCGGTTCCATATAGTTATAGTGACTTTTATTTTCATAGCGGAAGCATCACATGTGGCATTTTATAGATATCTGAGACAAACCTCTATGTTACAGCGTGTCTGACTGAGACCCAAGGAGGAAAAAGTCCTCGTTTCAGGAGTGGACACTGAATTAACCATAGGCGACTGCCGTTGTCAGAAGAAACCTGATTTGTGCTTGAATTATTATTGTGGACTGTGACAACCTGATTTGTGCTTGAATTATTATTGTGGACTGTGACTAAAGGGCTGACACACATTGTTCGAGTCTTGCGAAAAGCTTTGTACTTTAACAGCGTGTGGGAAAAAGTTTTTCGCCCCATGTGTTGTATTATGTTATGTAACGTGACCATATGTACTGGTTCATCTCTTGTTTATCAATACAAATTATTCCTTACAAATTTGCAACTGAATTCTTTTAATGCAAACAATTTTAATCTCAGAAATGAGTGTTTACTACAGTCTTGTTCCTCTTTAGGACAATTGACCAAGTAAATGAAGTGACACTTTCAAGTAAAACAGCTAAGCCACTGTGTATCGTGCAGATTTATGTATCAGAATCATTTTATTTTTTATATAGTTAACACATTGTGCAAAATATTTGCAATAAACGTAGGTGCGAAGACATTGTTTTTGAACCATATGAGCAGATCACATTATGTCAGGAGACCCGAACTAAGGATATTTAATCCGCTTTCGCTGAAGCCACCTACAAGAAGAGATGATGTATTTTACAATATTCACATTGCGGGTCCAAAACGCTTATGCCGAGAGAAAAAAATACAACTCTGAAATTTTATTTTATTTCCAGTGGAACACTAATTTCATGATTGTTGCATACGTAATAGATAGGTATGGCACACACGCATTGATATGGATGTGGCCAGGTGACCATGTGACATAAAATTTCAACATAAATCGAAAAACTCAGTGACGTGAAATATGATTTCGGAGTCAGGCTTTTGGGAGATAATTATGTTGGTTTTATATTTTCAGTACAAACAAATTTTTGGCACTGTGTCACATTTGACGCTTAATGTGTCAAGGCAATGAAAAAGGTGATCACGATAATATCCCAATAGGTCGTGAGCGTTTACCAGGCAGAAGATTTATGTGACACCACAGTCGACTTTATATGACCCGCAGCTTCTTTCTTCTTTTTGATGTCTTCATTTATTGAGACAGCAAGTGGCATCGATCAATCTCTAGTCAACTGTAAAGCACCGTAGAATTTATGACTTCAATTATTGGTTTTGGTCTAAAATATGCAATGGGATGGCAGAGATTAATAGAATTACGGTGGCATGTTTTCAATTTGCTCTCTTTTCATAATAAATCAAATGCCATATTGTTAATATATTCGTGAACGCATTATACAGTGGGAAAGCAAGCAATAGCACCTTGTATACAGCACCACATGCGGAATGATCTTTATTATTGAAATCCTCTTTTCTTAGGGTTCCGCAGTTTTGACAGTGATACAAGTACAGGTCTGCTTCAATCGAAATATTATATGAATAATCCGCAAAATATCGCAATTGCGTTAAAACAGAGGAAATTGTGTCGCAATGAGGTAAATTATGTGATACATCATCAATTTAATGCAGAATTGATGATATCCCTGACAAAATGTTACAGCCGTGCGTAGTGCCGGAAAAACATATATCTTCTGTAAATACAGGTGTCACGTATTTTTGTGATATTGGCCTATATCTTTATACCCTCATACCCCATCAAACCTTAAACAAATTGTACTAGATCAAGGTTTCCTTCCGTCATGGAAAGGTGATTTTAAAATACAACACTCCGATATCTGCCTGTTTGAAACTCAATACAATGCTGCGGGTGACACTATTTTTTATGATACAAGATGCAACACGCCTTGTACCAGATTATTACAAGTTGACGCAACTTACGCCATTACAAGACGGTGCATTTTAAAAAAATATCTTAATTGTTATATATGATGGCGTTACGTACGTTCACTTGCTCTGTATTACAAAACAACGCGCTAGTGCATTTTACAGCTACAGTTACCTAAAATTAACGTTTTGTGTTGTTCTTGTTTCTTAATGTAATCAACTCAGATGAGTCTGTGATGTGAAATTTTGCTACAAGAAACGTCAACATACTGACTAAAACCAGAAATTGCGTTCCATATGGGATGTCATTTTTTTGTTTGTTTGTTCAGTATTTTAAGATGTAGTTAACTATAATTAATATGATTAAATCGAAGAGGAAATGTCTCATAATATGAACATTTGTTTGATCAAATAAATGCATTAAAGAAGATTCGTCAAATGAAGTTTTACATAAATAGTTTACCATTTCTTTATGAATAATCAAATCGGTTTAATGATATCATCAAATGTAGAAAATTTAGAAATAATATTTATATAAATTTTACTCAGTATTTTTAACATATAAAAGTTATGTTTTGTTTTATTCAGCATTTGATATATCGTTAAATGTGTTTAACATGATAAAATCAACTTGATGATATCGTTAAATATTCAGTGATATACCCAAATTATGAGGAAAATTAGACATGGTGCTCCAAAATACGTACACAAGGACAGATAATTATATGCGCGTATGTTCAACACACACACACACACACACACACACACACACATATATATATTTATATATATATATATTGTAAATATATATACATATCTGTGTGTGCTCAGATGATTTATTTATTTATTTATTTATTTATTTATTTATTTATTTATTTATTTATTTATTTATTTATTTATTTATCTATTTACCCTGGGTAGCCCTTTCAGAGCATAGCTCAGTTCTTACAAGGGGCCACAGACTTGCAATTCAGAAAAAAAGCGTTAATATAATACTTTAAATGTACGTAGGTCATCTGCTCTTCTGGTAAAATCTGGTACTGCATTCCATGTGATAGCATCATTGTAAGCAAGTGACGTTTTAAAAAAGTTATGGTTTACAGTAGGTACTAAAATATTCAATTTACTGCTATTTCTTGTATTGTAAATCATGTAAATATTAACTCGGACACACTAGTTACTTTATCTGCCATGATGCGGTGCTTAACCATAAATACATTTATACGTTAAAATTGGAGTGTGAAAACGCCTTCGTTCACTGAGGGTTTGCCAACCTACGGCTTTTATCAACTCTTCACTTCTGATCATTATGTTGTCACAGTGCTTCCATGTATATATGTTATGGCAGTCATTAACTTTTGCAAATTAAATAATAAATGGTATCGCTGATATTTTGTTGGTCATGGGTTGTGTGCTAGTTTTTATATATGGGGTCATTTTTTGAGAGAACTTATAATTTGACAAAAACTTGTCCCGGAAAATATAATAAAAATCAATAAAAAAAACTCACTATGTTACAGTACAACCACACACAACCTCACCCCCAGTGCTAGCATTATTTTCAAGCATGCTCAAGCGTGCTGGCATAAAATCTGGCGTGTGGGAGAAAAATCGCATCGCCAAATGCTCACACTCACCAATCAAAAATATGCTAGAAGCATCTGGCGACTCGCCATTGGCACCATGCTTTTGGTGACATGCATAATGTGTTTGGCCAATGGCAAAATGCGTTTGGCCAGATGGACATGATGGAATCGCGAAATCAGTAAAGCGCTAATGTTGTGTTCATGTAACCTCACATAAAATTTATCGTTTCAAACAGAATTATGTAGAAATAAGCTCGTACTATAAAAAATAAGTGTGCTATTAAAGTCAATTTTTTTATAACCAAAAGGACAGTGAACAGCGTCAAAGGCAACCGAACTAGAAACACAGTATTTTTCATTCGAGGGTATGCAACTTTCTTTCTTGCTGAGGCGCAAGGTGAGCAGGAGGAAGTATGTCTACGTGTAGCCTATTTTATGAATAATTAGAATTACATGTGTCACCATGTCTATTTTGAGCGCGAAGCAGACCATCTGGTTCTCCGGTGCAGAAATATTATGAGGATAGTCCGTTAAGCATGTGTTAAGCGTTGCAAAATGAGCCAAATTGAGGCAAAGACAAAGTTGCGCATCAAAGCACACCACGGCGGGAAACAGAATTCCCGGTTGGTCACAAAGTGCGCACAGCGCATGGTGCGATTGCCGATTAGCACAATGTAAACATAATGCCCTAGCCATTCAACCTATGCGTATTGTCCGTAACATACCAGTGGCATTGGCTTGCACTTTCTCGCCTGGCTTTACTAGCATGCTCGTGCGACCATCCAGGGTTTTTTTTTTGGCATGGTAGCGCACGTTTTAAAAATACCAACATATAGGGAATTTATGTGTGAGCTGTACTGTGTACAGGTCTATGGTGCTAATATTAAGAGTACAATGGACATTTCTTGTCCATTGAAGCAGAAATATGACAATGCCGTGCTGATAAGTTTAAACTTGAAATGTTCTGTCAGTTTCAAACCTAAGCATAACTGTTTTATGGTGCAGGTCAGAAGGCGGTTAACCTAGCCGTTTCACATATTTGAAGACTCTCACGAGCAACGACAGTATTTGGTATTCTTTATGCACAACTGTACATTGTTTGTCAATGAACATTTTGTAATCAGCATTTGTCCCATGCTTTGCATTGCGTTTATATATTACAACGAAATGAAAAAGGAAAGGTGAAATCATTTGTTCTGATTGCGCATTGGTGATGAATCGTATGTATTAGACTTTCAACACGCGCGACATGCCGCACATATATACCTGCATGTTCATATGGATACACATGAAAAAAAAATATATATCAAAACTGGTCTTTATTGTGGCTATCTGACTGAATGATTTCTTGTATTTCATTTGGAATTCTGGGCTTTCTTTTCAACTAACAGAGTAATTAATCTTAATAAAATTTTAATGTCAAATTATATCTCCAAAACTCACAATGCGTTCAGAACAGAAACAGAATCAACGATTACCCTCCAACAGTGAACTTTGGCATTCATCCTTATTCCTGAACTGAACAAAAAAAAAATCAATTCTGCTGGGAGCTTATTGAACTGCATTCTGTCGCAGAGCAGTCTTGTTATGGCAACAGTTAAACTCGCATGTACTGCCATATGTGAATATGGAAGACTCAGAGGCAAAAATTCCCAAACATTGCATACATACTGCATTTTTGCCAAGCATGCTTTTGGTTTTGCAGTTGAGTTACATGAAGAGCTGCATAGATTTCATGAAATAATAGATTGAGCAGTAACTGGACAGAGCGTATCTAATGCATAACAGAGTGTTCAACACGATGAAATAAAGTCGCAAACGGCATATTGTTTTTGTAATTGCCGGTTTATATCCATCATGGGTGTAAAATTGCCTCTGACTTGCCGCGAAAAAAAACCCTCAGTAATGTAGCCCTAAGTTGACCGAAGGAGCGCATTCCAGTCTTAAGTAAAGAGAGAGAATTTATCGTCGAAAATTGGTACTAATGTCCGGGGGCAATTTAGGGAAAGCTGCAACATGCATACTGTTCATTCGAATCTCAGTGATTCTTGATTCTATTAATAACCTCTCCAGATAGATAGATAGATAGATAGATAGATAGATAGATAGATAGATAGATAGATAGATAGATAGACAGACAGACAGACAGACAGACAGACAGACAGACAGACAGACAGACAGATAGATAGATAGATAGATAGATAGATAGATAGATAGATAGATAGATAGATAGATAGATAGATAGATAGATAGATAGATAGATAGAAAATCCTGCCTCGTACGGCGTGTTCTTGCCATGTAACGACTGGCACAGGCTGCCAGCGAATTGCCTCCTGAGGTGCTATGAAACTTGAAACCCATAGTAAAGTGCCCAGCCGCTGATACATGCTAAACCCCTGCTTTAACTGGCTGAGCCACTTACACGACTTGTCATTACGTCTGTGTATACACTATACGTGAGAATTACATGGTACATCAAGCTTGTTTGGTATCGCATTGCAGTAAGACATCAATAACGGACATTCTTGAACCCATCTTCAAGTTTTGCTATTTTTATTGCCAACTTCTGAATTCCTGAAAAGACATAAATTTCTACAAGGACGAATGACATATCTTTAAAAATCGTTATGTCTATGTTTAAGACTATTTTAGCTTGTTGTTTTTAATCTTCTTTCCTTTCTTTTTCGACAGCCTATGTCCTTTGCATATTGCCATACGTGGAGTGGCAGGATTTAGGTTCAAGAGGGCCGCTGATCCATAACTTGTATCGTTAAATATTAACACTGGTCGACAGTGCCAGGTGGTTCTAATTCTCTTCTGTTTCACCCTTTTTATGAACAATTTTTCTTCTTTCAAAATGCGTTTAAATAAAAGAGAAGCCCATAGAATTATCAAGGTGAGAGTCAACAGCTTATCCGGTAACAAATGCGGGGCACAATGCTGTTGACTCCATTAACATGACGGAGGTATTTATGTAGGGCCTTGCCCTGTTTCCCAATTGTATCCTTACGGAAATAAAAATATCTTTAAACCAACATGACCGAGTAAGAGATTGGGCTTATTTTATGACCGTTGTGTATTTTTTGTGGTTTGAAGTTGTCACTGAATCGGCATAACGATATTCTTCTTATACCTTCAGGGATTTAGTTTTCATTGATTTAATGTATATGTTGTATTGAAGAAATCACTGCAACTGTTGTCAATACTGCCAGTGCGCAAAAACAATAGACATGTACGTGCATTGTTTTATCACTAATACACATTTGGCTCTGGCGAAGTACCTATGGACGTGTAGATATCGATGCGAGATCATAATAGTAAAATGTTTGTATTCAGGAAGCACTTTTGCGGACGAGCAACATTCCGTACTACAAATAAGCATTCTGAGTCATTCTAGTTAATAGTGTTTTCATCCAGATTGGACAACTAGACTTATTCCGAAGCTCAGTAAATCGGAGACAATTAGCATTTCATATCTGATCCTTAAAAAAGCTGTATTTTGTTTATAAAAACTAACCCAAGATACAAAAACCGTAGTGCGCTTTGTGCATACGAGTAAAATTATCGTGTTGCATAGATTTACTGAACGCTACATATCAACTACTGCAGATCTTTTGGCTGTGTTGACAGCCTTGTTGCCAAAGAGTTGTCCCAGAAAACACTATTTATAACATACAAGGTTCACAATGCCGTAGTTTACTCTGTTTTGAAGTGACGGGTGCATTACCTTAAGCCATTATTTAGCCATAGCAAAATGAAAATGCCGAGGACTGCTGCACGCGCATCTTTTGTTTGCACTTCCTTAAATTTGCAGAGAGGTTTATCATTACGCACACATGTATCATGATCAGACTACAGGTTTTGCTATCTTTCTATTGTTGTCGATTTATATATGAGCAGGGACTGCTTCGCAAGCAGAAATACAGGATACGCAACAGTTACATTCGGAGCCCTGAGCACACACACAGACACATATAATATATAAATTTGGATATTTATTTTTATGTACGTTTTTGTTTTCTCGAAGAGTAATTAGTCTATTGGTATTTAGATACAGGGGAAATCGAAAAAGCTCAAAAATCTGTTCAAATGGAATATCTGCCCTGATGTTAACGTTTACTTGTCAACTTCCGCTTCTAATGGTGTGTGGTTTTATTTGATGAACATTAATGGTGTCACGTGTAATTTTGGAATAGAGGTATCCAGGAACAAGCTCTTAAGGACACAGTCGTGCACGAGATAATTCACTACATGTACATGATCGGACTTTTGTTAAGGAGCCATCTAGTTCAAACGATTATATTCGATCACGATGCGCGACATTTTTTTCTTAGTTTATGTTCATTAATTGGCACTAATGCCTCCCTGTCCCCTTGATTAGACTTTCCATGGGCAATATAATGAGGGTGGGAAGAATAATTAAAGACGCACCACTGTACTGGTAAGTTCAAGTGAGTTAAATTGTATAAATAGATTTTGCGTGGAATAATCAAAATTTAGGTTAAATTATTTCTAAAGATGACCGGGTAGTAGGCTGTCAGAAGTTTACCGTACAAAGTTTATGTAACGTCCCTGCAGAAATCACAAAAGATTACAAATATAGCAAACATTTGTAGTTAGTTTTGATCACATAAGAGCGAACTGATGCCAACATATTTTCAATATCATACCGACAAAAATGCCATTGCTTATCAGATAACGGTATTTATTATGAATGTCGTGCCGTCGCCCTTTGTACACGTACATCAATATTCCTTTAACAGATGGTTCGTGACAGTCTATAATGGAAAATGTCACAGATTAAATTGGCAATGACTAATTTACAAGAAATTGTGGAATTTTATATTATCTCATTATGCATGTTTAATAGTGTTCCCTGTTATGGTGTTTATCAGAGAGAATAACAGTTTTACAGCCTAATACAAAAAATGGATGCTTTATTAAACATATCCGTTACTATGTTTTTGAAATATATGGACAACTTGTGTTCGATTTCTAATTTGAAATTTCTTGCAACCGTGTGCCTGGTATTCGGGTTAAAATGAATGTGCACTTTCCGGCACCGCACAAGTGATATTTGATATTCAAAAATAATTTTTCGTGATTGTCGTTCTGACCACTATTTTTGGCATGTATCAGATGCTCTGCAACTAATTCAATGTCTGTACACAGCCTGGTTTTTTTTATCAATATTCAATTTTCGAAAACACACTGCATTCATTGGGAACAAAAGTACAATTGAAATGTGATAAGGTATGATTTTTTTTTCAGGGTTTATTGCTTGTAATATTATCTTTTAAAATTATGCACACTTGTTACGATGCTCACCTTCGCAATGTCCTAGATCGTAGCTGAACTCAACAAAGAATGACAAAAATGAGATAACTTTGACAATAACAATATACTAGTAGTCAAGAATCAGTACAAAGTAGGCAAATGAAATTATACACTTAGCCATGCTGATACTCCAATAATTAACACACTGCAGGTAGATCCTAATCCCTGATGAGAGATTGTCAACAGGTACTGTCCCACAGTTCCAAGTCCTATGTTAGGTGCCAAATAGTCTGGTCCAAATCCCACAGAGGCACGGTTTTCTTCCTTTGTGGACACAGAAAACGGTACTGGCCTGAATTCCACAAAGGTACAGTTAAGTTTCAATATGGTACAATTAAACATCAAGCATACCAGTCCACTCAAAGGCACTGTCCACACTCCACAGGTACAATGTATAAATGAGTATTTCCTTGGCAATGACAATGGCCCACAGTCCCCCCTGGCTTGAAGGCACAGCTTCTGTCAAATCTCAGAGTTCTCCTCTCCCAGCCAGGAAGGGAGCTGCTTTATATATCCAGGATGACAACTCTCACCACTTTTCTACAGTGTTCTAATTAATCACACATCATACTTCTCTGTGATCTTTTTAAACCACATCAGAACTTTTCTCTTGTTTGCTTCTGTGCATATGTGTTGGTTACCTCTTCGAACCACTCCATTTTTCACTGTGACAAAGCAGGCCAACTTAGTGACCTGGCATCCATTCATTGAATACAGTGACATCCATCTCCAAATCAAAACAAACAGCCACACCCACATTCATAGCACATCTGCCTCTTTGGAAAGGAAAAAATGGACTTATACGGATAATATTTCTTACAAATTATCAACTTTTTAGCTATTTTAACCTAAAATACAAAATGATTTATAACAAGAGATACATAACTCTTTATGCAAATTGGCATTATTATTCAAAAAGATAAGCTAAATTGTATCTCAAACTGTTTGTACATGAACATTATTTCTGCCATTAATCTTGTAATCTGAGCACATTCGTATAAGTAATATTTATATAACTTTCACTCTACTTAGTGCATCCGAACCACATTGTCCCTGCCGTGGACACGCAAAATTTTTACATTGTATCCTTGTAGATACAAACTCCATCTCAACAATCTCTGATTTTTGTCTTTGAACTTATCCAAAAACTTTTAAGGATTGTGATCAGAGTATGCCAGTCCTGGATACAGACCTGAGTTACCATATCCTTCAAAATGCTAAAGTGCTAACAATAAAACAAGTGCTCCTCTCTTGAAAGTGGAATATTTCCTTTGATGGATGTTAAATTTCTTTGAGAAATACCTCACAGGGTGTTCCACGCCATTGATACCATCCTGTATTAACAGACCACACACTGCCCCATCACTTGCATCTACTGTAACCTTAAATGGCTTTTCAAAACCAAGGCTAAAAGAACTAGCGCATTGCTGAGTTTAGCATTCAGCTCTTGGAAGGTGCACCGACACTGATCATTCCAGATGAATTTTTCTTTCTTTTTCAACAGTTTTGTAAATGGTACAGTGATTTCTGAAAAGTTTTTGTACAATTTTCATGTAATATCCAGGCATGCATTAGAAATGTAGTGGTTCCGTTGTGTGAGTGTGCGTGTGTGTTGTTGTTGTTGGCTGAGGAAAGTCCTGGTTTTGGCAATACTTTTCCATTTTGTAGTAACAACAATACTGTCCCACTTTATAGCCCAAGTAGGCCATTTCAGATTGACCAAGTTCACTTTGTTTAAATTCATAATCAGACCAGAGGAGATCAGTCTTTCAAAGAATACTCTAGTTCTTTCAAGATGTTCAGCCTAGGTTTTTGAGAAAATACAGGTGTCATCAATGTAGGTTACACATCCTTTTAAACCAGCTGTCACCATGGTCATTAACTGGGTGAAAGTCACAGGCACGTTTTTCATTCCAAATGGCATCATTGTACATTTTGCCGTACAAAAGCTGGCATTTCTTTTGCTTTTTCTGTGAGTGGCACCTGACAAGAACCTTTAATCAAGTCATATTTGCTTACAAAATACGCATTCCCTATCTTATCAATGCAATCATCCACTCTAGGGATTGGATAGGAGTCTGATTTAGTCACAGAATACATGGTCTACAATCAATGCAAAATCGCATTGAACCATCAGGGTTTTGGAACCAACACAATAGGTTTACTCCAGCTACTCTGGCTTGGTTCTATACTATCATTTTCCAGCATGTAATTTATTTCTTTTCGAACTGCCCCCATTCTCGGAGGATGCATTTGATAAAGCCGCTGCTTTAGTGGACCAGCATCACCTACATCTACATCATGACATGATACTGAGGTGCCACCAGGCTGGTTTGAGAATAAATGTTCAAACTCATGAATAAGTTTTGCTAAATCAGCTTGCTGTGCAGGTTCCAAATGAATGATGTTGCTATTGAGATGTCCTAATATGTCAGAGTTCTGCATTTTACACTGGAAATAGAACTCAAGTCTTCATTTGAGAATGGATCATCCTGATCCTCATCATTATCATTTCCTCATTCCGCAAAGTAGTGGCACTGACAATTTGTAGTGGTGTTCCTGTTTCATGGTCTACCTTTAACATGTTGATATAACAAAGCTGTTTAGCTTTCCTCCTATCTGTCAATCAGGTAAGGACCACTGAATTTTGCCTGAATTGAATACCCTTGCATAACCAAAAGTGCCAATACTCCTGGTTTAAACTTCTTTCCCTTGCTCTTGTATCACACCATGTTTTCATCTTAGTCTGTGCATTAATCAGATTTGATTGTGCCACCTCACGAGCCTTTTTCAACTTTTCTTTGAATTTGGACACATTCTCCAAGATAGGTTCATCTTGTGTCTTTACCAACCATTTTTCTTTCATAGGCTTTAGTGAACCTCTCACAGAATGTCCGTTTTTGTCGATTTATAATAGTTGTCTGAAACTGATCCAGAGTTTCCTTCCAGCCATTTAAATTTTTCCGAAGGTTGGCTATTGCAGCAAATAACACGCAAAACGGGTGGCTGGCGTGGATAAACAATCAGGTAAAAGTGAATAGCCAAAACTCCAAGGCTACCAGTAGGGGAAACTAACGTTGAGCAGGCTCTCAGACTGATGGATATCTGACAACAATGTTGTCTTTCAAATCACAACTTGCGCTTTTGCCGTTACTTTCCACATGACGGCATACGCATATGATGAGTATTTTTAAGCAATCTTAATTTTCGTTCCTGCAAATCAATGTCACTTTCTGTAAGACAAAAGGACTCATAATGGCTAAAATGAGCAGATCAAGTGTGTTGCCAAATATGGGCACAGTTTTTGAACACCAAAGACCATTTTGTCTTATGTAGTGGATTGGAAGCGTCATTGTTCACTAATGGAAACTGTGATTTTTCATGTTTCAACCTGTTTATGCTAGGAAAATTAATAATACAGGAAAATGCAAATTAAAGCTACAAAAAAAGATTTGCTTCAAAGCAAATTTTCCGTGTGCCTTTCAAAGTTATAAATACTAGATGCTGCAACATTTGTCCTTTTTACTTCACATTCCCTGAAGCATATGGCTGGAAGAAAATTTCAAAGTAAAAAGACCCTGACTTTTGATCTTTAGATGTCACATATAGATTGCAAAAATGTATGGTGTTAGAATACCAACGCTTTAAGCTCAACGTGAACCAAATGAAAAGTGACCAAGTTATGGCCAAATGAAACTTTTGACAGGCTACATGATCCGGATCTTATGAGGTTATATGTTTATTATAAAAATGTGCAGGATTACAATACCTACAATTAAAACTGGATGTAAATTGACCGAGTAATGACTGGATGAAGGTTTCAAAGGTCCAAATGACCTTGACCCTTGACCTTTAGAGGTCACATATAAATTACAAAACTGTAGAGTGTTATAATAGCATCAATTTGAGCCAAACACGATCAAAATTGGATAGGAATGGGCCTAGATATGTCTAGAGGAAAATTCCAAATGTCCAAACGACCTTGGCTTTCAAGCTTTAGAGGTCACATATAAATTACAAAATTGTGCAGTGTTCCCATAGTTACAAATTGAGCCCAACATGATCAAAAACCGTATAAAAATTGAACAGTTTATGGCCAGATAAAAAATTTCAAAGGTCAAAATGACCTTGACCCTTGACCTTTAGCGCTTTTACGTTGATATTACCTTGAGATGACCTCTACTTGAAGTAAATATGGACCTTTAAAATGACTTTTGACCTAAAATTGACTTTGACCTTGATATGACCTTGATATTTGAGATGATCATTGCCCTGCTAGTATCGAACTTCTATACTCCGGGAATCACATCTACTATAGTATATAAGATATTGTAGATACAAAACTTTAATTAGCCATCATTTCCATAATTGTAAAAAATCATGACCGCTCATCATAAAAAGGCAAGACTTCATATAAAGAAATATTATTATGCCGAGTTTCTCAGACAGTGGATGGATTATTTTTCTTAAAAACTTAAATATCCGTTGAGACGTGTCCTTTTTGCACACAGAAACAACAATTGCAACTATCTACCCTGAGTAATACACCGGCAGGGTGCCAGGATGTTCATAACTATCATGTTGTTTGTAAAACTAATTTGACAAACCGACCAAAATGATAGCAGTTAAACTAGTAGAAATAACCAAGAATTTAGGTTGTCATTGTGCCACTATAGGGTTCCCAACTCACTGTGGAGAGATACTACAGTTACGTTGCAAGAGGAGTACGTTGTTCATAGCCTCAGCCATATGACGGTATGTGTGATTACCTTTATAGAGGAACCTCCATACCTCAGAAAGGATGCGATAATTTACAGTAATTCCCGAATACAGTGTCATGTCGCACCAAATTCGTAATAACTACTTATAGAGCCTTAATAGGCACCAATCACCTGTCCACGGTCTCTTTTCTCACTGCTTCAGGATATGGAACCATGTATTAATTTGTTATCGAGCGTCAGTGCTGTGTTAGAAAGGACAACTGGGTTTTTGACCTGTATGTAATATGTCATATTAGCCTAGTTAGTAGCATGTGAAGCTTTCCCTCTGTTTTTGCAAAACAGTTTTCCTAAACATCCAGAACGTGAGGTCAGAGGTAGTCCAACTGAGCTTGCCAAAAGACGTCATGATCTTCTGTGTTATTATGTCTGCGTGCTAACACAGGCATATTATTTTTTCATGAATTCTTTCTTTCTTTCTTTTTTTGTTTCTTTATTTCTTACTTTACAGGCAAATTTGTGCGGCATTTCATTTGAACTAGTGTACGTAGAAGCTCCAAACGTCGCATGATAATACTTCCATACATGAAGTAACCAATTCAACTTCAATTCATATGTTTGTAACACTGCTGATTCTTTTAATTTACATGTGACCTCTAAAGGTCAAAGATCAAGGTCATTTGGGCATTTGACATTTTCCTTTAGCTTGGTCAATTTTTATCTGGTTTGGATCATGTTGGCTCAAATTGTAGATATTGTTACACTGCACCTTTCTTAAATTTACATGTGACCTCTCAATGTCAAAAATCCATGTCATTCGGACCTTTTGAAATGTTCATCTAGCCATCACTTGGTCAGTTTTCATCCAATTTTAACCATGTCGGACCCAAATTGTAGGTATTGCAACACTGTATTTTCTTGTAATATACATGTAACCTCTTAAAGTAAAATGTCAAGGTCATTTAACCTTTGAAGTTTTCATCTTGCCATTACTTGGTCAATTTTTATCCAATTATAATCATGTTGGACTCAATTTGCAGGTATTGCAGCAATTCACATTTTTGTAATTTACACGTGACCTGTAAAGGTAAAAAATTAAGGTCATTTGGACCTTTGAAATTTTCTTCCAGCCATAACTCGGACAGTTTGTATCGTATTTTATAATGTTGGGCTCAAATTATAGGTATTGCAACACTGTTTATTTTTGTAATTTAAATATGGCCTCTAAAGGTCAAAGGTCCAGAACATTTGCACCTTTGAAATTTTCATCTAAGCATCACTTAGTAAGTTTGCACCCAATTTTCATCATGTTGGACTAAAATTGTAGGTATTGGAATACTGCGCATTTTTATATGTTTTCATGTAACGTATAAAAGTCAAAGGTCAAGGCTATTTGGCCCTTTGTGATTGTCATCCAGCCAATTTTAAATCATGTGGGGCTCAAATTGTAGATATTACAACATTGTAGATATTGCACCACTGCACATTTTTGTAATTGACATGTGACTTGCTAAGGTCAGAGGTCACGGTCATTTGGACTTTGAAATTTTCATCTTGCCATAAGAGTTAATGGAATAGGAAGTATCAAAGCACAAAAGTTGTCTCATTTAATATTTACTACTTTTGAAGGCACACAGACAGCTTTGAAGCAAATCTTCTTTTCTAGTCTTCGTTCTGTGTTCCTTAGGTCATATGCGTCGCGCTTCAGGGAATGGATACCTGGCACACATCACCTAAAATCGAAAACTCCCATCAAATCTCATATCGCAGGATATGAAATTGCACCATCACAGGCAATGCAAAATTGAAAACTCCATTCACACGTCGCACAGCCCTCAATCACATTCCACATGAAATAAAAAAGGCACAGCGCGCATCACATAAAATGTCACTGCCCCTGTTCAGAATGGAAGTTAAGATGTTGCAGACATTGGAAGTTCTTGCTAGTGGCTGTATTTCACCTTTTGCTGTTATTAAATACCATAGCTGGCTCCATCAAACGCTGGGAAACTATAACATATATATATATAAATATATATATATATATATATGTATATATATATATATATATAGTGGAACCCCCTTATTAAGACCTCATAAAGGACTGAAAAGTGTGGTCTCTATAGGGGTGGTCTTAATACAGAATGTAATTTAATTAAAGATAAACAAAAACGAGTCTGTAAATTGCTGTCCTTAACATAGACATGGTCTCTTTATGGAGGTGGTCTTCACTAGAGATTTATATATATATATATATATATATATATATATATAAACGATGCACCACTTGCTTTTTTGAATGCAACAAAAATGTTTTCGTGTCACAAAAGAGTGGATTTGAGTCCAGGTTTCTTGAAGATCAACATGTTTGTCATTTTATATCTAGTGGTATGGGGGCTTATGGAATTATACGTAACTAATACTAAGTTTATTATTCCAGAGTAGAAACGTTTTTTTCTGGTCGTTATGTATTCATATTGAATATGAGGAGGAGGAGGAGGAGGAGGAGGAGGAGGAGGAGGAGGAGGAGGAGGAGGAGGAGGAGGAGGAGGGGATGAAGAAGAAGAAGAAGAAGAAGAAGAAGAAGAAGAAGAAGAAGAAGAAGAAGAAGAAGAAGAAGAAGAAGAAGAAGAAGAAGAAGAAGAAGAAGAAGAAGAAGAAGAAGAAGAAGAACAAGAAGAAGAAGAAGAAGAACAAGAAGAAGAAACTCGGTTTTTGTGATGGGGTCCAATAATACATATACATGTGTATATATAAAATCAATACAGAGGATACGTGCCCTGGCAAAATGCTCTATGTAAGCGCTTCATTGTATTGAAAGGGCCAATGAAAAATTCCTTTGTAAACACCAGACATTACAACATCTAAAATATGCTCAAGTCCTGTTTCACTACACAAACGTGTTGTCCGGTTTCCTTGTCGCATAGGTGGTCAGGTGTGAGGTAGTGTTTTCATTTTGATATAGGTGTGCCAATATGAAAAGAAGTATTAATTTACAAGATGGATATCTCCTTTCACACATTTACAAATATTTTTACATATGATACAAACCGCATAATTGTTACGTGTCTGAACAGACCCTGTATAATCAAGGTATGGTTAGTAACAGCTCTCATAAATTTACTCTTATAATAGTCCTGGGGGAAGTGAGTTACCCATAAACTAATCTGAGCTGAGTCGATTTTTTTTTCTATGAATAAATAATAAAGCATGAGTTCACGTTTGTAATCATTGTTTATCCCAGATGTAACAGTTCACTTGCACTATTACGACGTCTGATTTACAATCAATTGCGACTCAAAAATTATGCAATTAGATGACTGTTTTCTCGATCGTGATGAATGTTCTTTGTGCTAATTCACACTGCTTCACACGTGGAACTGCTGTGATTGTATTGAATGTTTGAGCATGAATCTCATGTACACCATATCTAATTCTGTGCCCGTTAGCTACGCGACCGCTAAAGATTGTCCCACTAATGCTGCAGATTTGAAGTGTGACATTGCCCTTTACTATATGCTTCCATTTTGAACAACTCGGCGCGCTTTGGGCACAATCTGTTGTGTGCGCATGGCGCCCAAAGCGCGCCGAGAAAAGCTGTTGACTCAGTCCAAAACCTGGCACTGACAAGGTAAAGGAGAATGACCCATAACGGCCAGGAGATTGTTGTTAAGAACACAAGGCCTTTGGAATGAGAGCCACCTAGACATGACAGAAAACAAACAAAGCAAACAAGTTTAAAACATGTCAATGGCCAGTTTTCTTTATACTTGCGTTTTATCATTCGGCAAATTACAAGATCGCGTCAAAGTACTATTTCTTTATCAAATCAGATACACTTGATCGGTATCAACAATATATGAATAACACAAGCTTTATACATGGTGAGCAAAAATTGAATTTACTTAGATACAAAAATAATAGTTACCAAGGAAACTGCACTGAACCAAGCTTTACACAAACTTGACTTGTGAATAAGTTATCGACATTATACACTTAAATTGGCACGTACAAAGGACGAAATAAGATATCCAACTTCCTGTGGCAGGAACAGGCAAGATTGAGCCCTGCCAAACTGACCCAGTGTTGTGTTCTACAACAATATCAGTCTTATGGTCCTAATGCATGTATACGTCAGAGTCGTCCAATAAAAAAGGTATGTGTGAAAGCTCCTGTCTGTGAATGCAATTGAGTACTTGTCGATTAATCGGAAACTATCTGCTTTTGTTAACTATCCTCTGTGATGGAACCAAAGGAAGACAGGAATTTACTTCATGTGGTAAAGGTGGTGCCGAAAAGCTGTATCTGTGAACAAAAATCCATTTTTTGTTAGCCGACATTGTTGTGCACTATATGTTCATATAGCTGTGCTATTTGGCGGTTTTGCCTTTCTTCGTCCTGTGACGTCTGTTGCCAAACTCATTTGCCTGGTACTCTGATTGGATTGACAGTCTAATTTTTATTCCAGTCCAATTGTTATTATAGCCATTTCCATCTCAAATATTTGGAAACGTACAAATCTTCCTGTTGACAAATGGTTATATACTTAAGATATGGTCATATCTAACATGTATTTCATGTGCTGCTTAATCTTTAACTACAATTCAACCTCTTCATGGCGGTGGCGCACGCCGTTCAAGAAAAAACCCACATTTTCCTATTCTTCTTACGCTCTTACAACTTACAGATAGTTTAGAAATTAAGCAAGAATGCAGTGCTCACAGTCCAGGAGAACTGTGCTTTTTAATGAATTTGCAGTCAATAACGGATTAAACAGCATAAGCATCATGTTTTGCAGTCAAGATAAAGGTAAATGGGGTTCCGATTGAAGGGTTTGGGTTGTCGAACTGACATTAAAAAACCGCCATAAACAGTTCCAACGATAACAAAATGCCACCAAAAATTTACGAGGTTTGAAACGCATCATAAGTATAAACGTGTTAGTACATCTGGCGACTTATTACCTTTGATCAACTTTCTGGTCATTATCTGTCAGAACTGAGCACTACCCATAGAAGAGTTATACCGGCAGAAACCACCTACACATGCTTGCATCGATAGATCAGACTGGGTTTTAGTCATCCATAGTCCCAGCATCAAAGGGTGGCCCAGTTGTAATCCATGCATCAACCTGACATTTTACCATCGACTGACATTCAAATGTCAACATCATCGGTAGCTTTAATATGAAAATCTTTATGACTGTATCCTTCTTGTTCAAAACGCCTGACACTGTCGGAAATTTGGAATTGAAATTTCGATCAGACACGAAGTAAAACCACCCACAGTATATTGAAAGTTACAAAACAAACCTACATAAAGTCCATATACCATCATAAATGAGTGGAGAACAAGTGTTAATCATAGATACTGTTTCTGAAAAGCCATATCAGACTTAAACGTGCAGATTTTTGCAACTATAATTCAAACTTTGACAAAATATGCACTCATAAATTGGAGAGTTCCTTGTATTGTAGAGAATAGGCCATATGGTTAGCCTTGTAATACATCATTAATATGCTCAATACAACTGACATTGCTGTGTATGCGTATTATATACCATGCCCACATTTGCAATGTGCTACCTATGCTCGACACAAAAACTGATAACATGACAAATAATGGGAACACGGGGCAGTGACCATGAAATTAACAAATTATTCCAATGACAATTGTTTTCGTAAGGAGAGCTTGTCTGTGCTCAGCAGGACACTGTTGATGCAGCCGTCACGTTAGCTGCGCTGTAATGAGAGCTCTGTCAGCTTGGAAAGAGCTGGAACACTGATGACACTATTGACAGTGATCTGGCGTGTTCTTAGATTGTCATTGTCCATGTCAGTGGGACATCAGTAGCACGATCTTCATACCTGTCGGCACAGCACTACAATACAAGATTCTAAACCATTGACTAAAGTGTAAGCAGGAAGCATGGAATCAATGAAAACCGTAAAGAGGCTCTTTTGTCATTGGCTTTATGGACATTTCTGGGAAAACGAAACTTTCAAATTTCTGCATGTAATGCAAGTAGAAAATATGACTAAAGATTCATGTGTGCATTGCTAAAATCCAGTCAGCAAATCTGCCGTTCCAAGTTTTGCATATGCACGAGAGAACCTTAAACGGACATAGGTCAATTATCTGCCTATCACGATTTTTACTGACAACACATCGCGTTGACTTACGCTTTTTAACATGTCATGTAGATGACGCAGGCATACACCGAACCTTTAACAATTGGACACGGGTTTAACGTGACCACTCAGTAAAGGCACCTTCTACCACTTTGTCAAAAAACATGAAATCATAATACTTAAGAGCATTTCGGTGGGGTGGTTATTCAAAGTTTACGATTCATAATGGATGATTACATAAATCACATGCAAGTTATTGTCATGATGTAGGCTTAAATGAATGATATATTGATGATACTATATCGTTTTTAAGTTGCTATCGTAGGCGGCACTGTGATGTGCCATGGACCTTCGTGTATCATGGAAACGCATGTAAAACTAGACACTCAGTCTCATTGCTGCTTTTTTTATTTTATTATGGTTTTAGCACTGGGACACTATTAATATATCTATTAAAAGAATATGTCGTGCAGCAACCTCCATTCAAGTGTGTTACTTGCCAAAAATAAAAGAATACTAGCATTAAGCATTCTGATGCTGTTTTTTATTTCATTATGATTCTAGCACTGGGACATAATTAATTTCTCTATTGGAAGAATATCGTGCATCAACTTCCATTCAGGATTGTTACTTATCAAAAAAAAATGAATGCTAACATTAAGCATTCTGATACAGCATTATATTTTATTTCCAAGACATGCATTAGAATAGAAGGCTGATTTACTTCTTTCTTTTACAAGGGGTTAATTTTGTTGCTTTGATTTTTTAATCACCATTCTTTGGTAAAATACTTACAATGCCTTCAAAGACAGCTCTGCAGTGAGACCCACATATCAGCAGACATGGAGTATTTGTCGATTACTGCATCTCGTCAAGAAATATGAATATTAACTTTAAGTAGCATAGACAATAAACCAGACTAACCTACTCGTACATGAGAGTACACACAGTGTGTTTTGATTATGCTGACATCAATATAACAATTATATTGCATGATATTTTATTGTATTTGCTTATAATCATACAATAATACAAATCAACCAGATAATGCCACTTTATAATAGCTGTCATGTAGCAAAGGAATGGCAAGTAAACTTTAACAAAAGTTTAATCCACGTGGTTTTCAGCTAGAAGAAAGAAATCTCCTGGGACCCATATTTCCTCAACAGTGTGAGAACACTGTACAATGAAAATACCCCAGGAAAACAATTAGTATTATAACTATTATGTCTTATCACTCAGTGTCATCCACTATTTTTTATTTGAGGCTTTTTTATTTGAGGCTTTTTTAAACATGTGTATCGATGAAACATTATGAATACAAGCAGGTATGGAATTCCATGTAGGAGATCCGTGAACCTTAATAGAAAATTTACCCAAATTTGTATGAAATTTATGCACATAAAATCCACGCCTTTATCTTGTATTATAATCATGGATATTACGAAAGTCGGTAAATAATTGCCTGCCTGGTAATAGTGAGGTTAACTTTAACCTTACACATAGGTGGTCCTGTAAGAAACATATCTAAACTTGCGAATTTAAGAATTTTTAACCAGGAAAAAATGGATCTCTATGTGCATACAAACCTAAAAATGTAATAATTCTGATGAATTTCTTCTGAAATTTTAAGAATTTGTCCAGCGTACTTGAATAATGGATAGCCCAGGCAGTATTACAATAGAGAAAATATAGATACACCAAGGAGTAATAAAGTTGTATAAGAGTATTTTTTTCCAAACTGACATTTTTCTGGATCTCAATAATTTTACTAACTGTTCCAATTTAGATTTGGGTCAAACCATACTCATAAGAATTTCAAAGATTCAACAATAATGGCGGATAGTCGTAGGTGTCCATATACATAACGGCACCTTTTGAGTGATTTGCTGGATACCTATGGTAGAGAAATCTATATTTGATAAACTTAGCATGTTGATAGATTATACCAGTAGAAAACTTTGGACATGTTCAGTGACCTTGAAATGACTCTGATGGTTACTTTAGTGATCTGGAAAGGTCTTTTTTGTCTTTTGGACACATTTATAATAAAAGCTCGTACAAAACGAAGAGGACAACTTCTGTAAAATTGTGCGTACAACAGTTTCAGAAAAATATTTTCGAAATTATCCCAATAATGAAAAAATAAGTACAAGGGGGATTTTGCAGTAGCGTATTCCATTTTTACATGACATACATCTGTATATAATATAGGTGAAACACAAAAGTTCATGCTTATTTATCATATACTTTGTAAAAAAAAAAAAAAATCGAGACAAATGAGGGGAAATTACGTCCATATGAAATTTTAGCCCATAAACCCATAGTTGGGTGTCATTTTGGATCGAAAACGAGGCTCTAATTTCTGATTGATATTATTTTACTAAAATTAAATTCATCTGATTTTTTTTTTCAAAATCATCAACCATTTTAGCTGCATGCAATGGTGGACATATTTAAATGAGGGGATTCGAGACTTCTCTATTTTTGGGAAAATACTTTTACTATCCAGAATTTTCTAGATCGGTTAATTTATGGTCGTATGCCGAATATCTTTTTTCATGGTTATGCTCAGACTTCATTGCTTTCAAATAAGATGGTTGTTTTAAGTATATGTATCAATATCTTGGTGAAAATTGACATAGAAATCTTTTAATATTATATTTTGGTGTTCAAGGTAAGTTCAAGGTCAAATGAAGGTCCATCTTTGTATATCTAAATCATATATCACTACCTATCAAGTTTTATGAATACTGTGCTTTAAGATTTAGAAGATAATGCCAAATGTATTCTTAGTTAAACAAAATTGGCCATTTGGCCCTATAGTGGGTGTCTAGCTGTAAATATTTATTTTGTAATCACTGGGATTGAATATATAGCCGCAGTTTGTTTCTACTTCGATTATACACTGGCAAGTGGTTGGGCTAAGTGACCTATCCAGCTATCAAGAATACATACTGGTTTACGGTTAAGTCAAATTATTCTTACTTGAACTTGTTCTATAAAATTTAGTAATCATGTGTGGCTTGATAGATATTCTTTATTCATATTAAAGCTCTGCATTTATAGGCAAACCTGTAGTTATTCAGCTAACCTATCATTTGCCACATTCATATTTATTCCTTATTATGTGGGTTGTCTTTGCTGAATATTTAGCTTAGACAAGGAGCTGCTACTCAGAGAGACATGTACAGGTACAGGCTCCGAAATATGTTCTGAGTAGTGAACCGCTGAAGATCCTTTAAGATACTTGGACTAGTGCAGCCTAGGTCAAAATTCTATAGTGGAATTTGAGCAATATGTACAATAGTACTTCCATATTTATATAGTTCAGACAGGAACCAGTTGGGTGATAGAGTGCATAGAGTTTGGACTGGGAATAGGATTATGTCAACGAGGAAGGGGTTCTAGACATAAAGACTGGAATACAATATTCAAATAGTAAAATCAGAGGGACGAAAAAAGTGGGGTTGGATGCTTTAAAAGGCCCCTTAAATTTTTAAGACGTCAGTGTGAAGCACGGGATTTTGAACATTCATGTAATGATTTTGTCCTTTTGTCTCATAACAGCATTTTGTAAAATCAGAGGGACGAAAAAAGTGGGGTTGGATGCTTTAAAAGGCCCCTTAAATTTTTAAGACGTCAGTGTGAAGCACGGGATTTTGAACATTCATGTAATGATTTTGTCCTTTTGTCTCAGAACAGCATTTTGTACACACAGGGTGGTTCTTATTATTTGTATACATTTTGTTTTGCCACGTTTCCGCTTCATACACTGCGGAATATGCGGTTCCGAAAATATAAAGTTTCATTTTTAGGTAGAAACAGCAACAGCGAAATGCTGCCTGATGATGATGATGATGATGATGATGATGATGATGATGATGATGATGATGATGATGATAGTAATGATGAATATCATCATCATTGTCATTATTTTCGTCGTTGACGTCATCTTCATCATCGTTATTATCATCATCATCATCATCATCATCATCATTATTATTATTATTATTATTATTATTATTATTATTATTATTATTATTTTTACTACTACTACTACTACTACTACTACTACTACTACTACTACTACTTTTATTGAGACCAACATGTTAAAATTCGTTCAACAAATGTTCTGGGAGCTCATGATCAAAGTTGAATGGAAATGAGCGAGACATAGAAAATAACCGTTCTCGCTTTTAGTCCGTCTCAGAATTTTATTTATAAAGCTTATCATTGTGTTCGGAATATGTATCTCGAGAATTTAAACACTCCCAAGGGTGGTTTTAAAGCGCAAGAGAGGAGAAATGCAAAACAACAAAACAGGCATCATGTCCCATGTGAGTTCATAAGCAGATTAGGTTTGCTTCAGTTTTCTATTTGTGACTTACATTTAATACATTATATTGTATCTTTGTATGAAAAGCCAGAGTTGTATGCTGCACAATAAGATAACGATTTAACTAGAATTTCAAATGCACTATACATTATTCTGTCAAAGGAGAAAAACGAATGGGTACTTGACAGACGAATGTCATACTACGTATGGCAATCTAATGTAAGATGGCCAGTTTACTTCTTAACTAAAAACGACCACGTCATTTACTTGAATTCTGCCAAGAGTTAATTTGGGGGTTTATTATAATTTTCAACGCAATATAACCAGTAAAGTTCAGATGGCAATTACGATCATTTCACATATATTTGAAATCTCATAGAATTGTTAACCAAATGAACTTGTTGATGTTGCCAATCGTATATATGTTTTTGAAAGAAATGAAGGTAAGTTAATTTTAATGAGACTTCTTGACATTTTATGTTATATCCACACATCTAACAAAATGGGGTCTATTAGAAGATTTTTGGTGGTACATGGGCGTGACATCTAGTTTCAGTTTTGATTTTTCTATTGGTAGAGTAAATTTGGGTGAACCTTGATCACAGATTAATTAAAAATAAAAACAAGAAAATTTCATAATTGGCAATGAATAAAACCCCCACGTTCGCAAAGATATCCAAGACTATTTAGTATCTACAAAATATGTTGAGCCCAATTTTATTCATCATGTCAATTACCGATGAAATACGTTTTTGATATACATTTAGTGCAGCCGAACAACACTGTTACCACACATTATCAAGGAAGTGGCATAAGTTTGGACAATCAATAATTGCATTGTACTTTTCATTGTACGTCAAATCTCAAATGAAAAACAATTAGACTGGAACAACACAACTTTGTGTCTTACGAAGGGTAGGGAAGTTTGTTTTTTCAAGGGGAGTTTTTCATCGCTTTTAAAAACTTATCATTAGTTGTAAATATAACCGAAATATAAATGGAAAAATATATTTTTATTCCAAAGACGGTAACAAAAATAAAATGGCATAGAAAATGTTCACGCTCAACTTTATGCCTGGTTTATCGGATACAAATCCTTGCATTTACATTTTATTTTTGTTATTTTTTCTAGTATATGACAAACAGACTTACGGTAACTGCTAAAAGGATTGTAAAAGATTTATTATTATCCCATGTTCTTATCACATGCTTGGTTGAAAACTTAGAAGTCATGAATTACATAGATACATCTGTTCGTTGTGCCATGTCATTCCCTTTCATGGTCATGATTAAGCTGGGACAGATTTGAACAACACACACGTTTTTCTCGTATGTCAGATCAGCATGCTTATAGGAGCGTGCATAATGCAGTGGACCTTGCATGCCAAAATTATACACGCAACGTCTAAAAATACATTGTGACAGCCAGAATATACTGCAGTCATTACCACTAAAATGTGTCCAGGAACTTCCAGTTAACAGGATCACAACACCCAAACAAACAATGAAAAAACGAAATGCCAAGGTGTAACCATGCCGACAATTACTGGCGGCACTAATGCCGTTGATTAGTGCCTGTCTCCCAATATGATCAAAGATAATTTACACAACACTCAAATGTTTGCACACCTCTAGCGTAGGTAGATCATTGACTTTTATTATTATTATTATTATTATTATTATTATTATTATTATTATTATTATTATTATTATTATTATTATTATTATTATTATTATTATTATTATAGGTAGAGTTTGTTGATAATGTTCCAGATTAATAAATATCACAAAAACGATGTAGACCTACTTGCTTCTTTTGCTTATAGGTCTATATGTTTTGGAAAAAATAAAATCTGTAGTGAATGAAGAATATTTCAAAGGTAAAATGAATCGGTTTTAAACCACCAGTTGCCTTTTATCTGTCTCAAACCAGGAGTGAAATATATTTTTTCGCATTGCTATTGGAAGATGAATGTTGATGTTTTGGTAACTATTTAATCACGTTTAGTCAACGTTGGCTTGACATTTTTGAATATGAATATTGTTTTTCTGAACTATTTGATAAATACTTCACTGGCTATGTTGACTGTCGGCTTTGTTCTCTGACTCATAGTTATAATGGAGGTAGAGTGGGTTGATAATATTCCAGATTAATAGATATCACAAAAAGGATATGGGCCTACTTTCTTCTTTTGATATAAACTTAGCTGTCTCAAGTCAGGAGTGAAATTTGTTTGTTTGTTTGTTTTTACACATTGGTATTGGGGAAAGATGAATGTTGATGTTCTGGTAACTCTTGTTGGTTTGAAATTTATGAATATGCATAATGTTTTTCTGAACTATTTGACCCCTAAAAACATTGTCACAAACTAAAGAAAACCACTTGGCACTGTCTTTGGGTAGAAGGATTGTGTTAACAGTATGGTTCCAAATGTTGACCATCTCAAATCTTTACCATAATATCTTTAGATTTTATTAAGTGAAACAATGGGACACATTTTCCATCTCTACTTTTTGTCTCATCAACATACTGCTGGTATAAAAAAAATCCCGTGCGAGTAGAAAGTGCTAAGGTACAGTTAAAAAAAATTGACGAATTAGTAAACACGTTTAATGAGAAAAGTCGAATGGCTTACGATACAGCAACTTCATCAATACCAGGACTACCCCAATCAAACTCTACATTCTTTTTGTCAATTGAAGTCAATGTTCATTACAAAGCAATGTTTTACGAAACTCTGCATCCCATTTATCGTTTACCGACCAAAGACAAACTGATTAAAATCCCTAATATGCACAAAATTGTTTTATGCCAATCAACTGCACTGTCTGCTACACTCTATGTTAAATGACTCAGTCGAGATATCTACAATGCCATCAAGGGTCCTGCAAAATATAAACTCACTATAGCAGTACAATTGGCTTAAACGTTCTTTGTTGTTATTGGCTTAGCTGACGTGTCAATTCGCTCTGAGCCTATAGGTGGCTCACCTGTAGATTGTCCCCTGACAATGCACGCATTTAATTTCCAAAATACGTTGTTCAGAAAACATGAAAACTTAAAGGGATGTACTTGGGGAAAGGGATTTCAGAAGGACTTCACTAAAACAGTCCGAATGCATCAAATGACGTGCATATACCTCTGTGTACCCTCAACAACAACCATATGTTGTTTAGTAGGTGGGGCGGATATTTTGATACAGGTATACATGTAATTTGACACGGCTTCCTCTGTTGCGTATTTTCATTGTTCTTCACTATTCCCTAAACCCCAACCCACCTCCAGCGTCTTTTGTAATTGTGGATACACTGATGACCAAAAAGAAAAACAAAACAAAACACACACACACACACACACACACACACACCGGCTGTAAGCTGGTCTACACAAGCTAATATTTGTTCAGGACAGTATTGAGCAAGTTACTATTTCAAAGGCGGCAAGACTTTCATAAAATATTACATAATTCATATTCAATGTAAACAAGCTCAGTGGCCTTCACATCACTACACATATTCCGTTCGTCCCCAGTTAAGGTAAAGTACACCAAGATAAACTTGACAAAAGTGCTAGTATCTTTCAAATAACATGCAATGACTGCATGCAATTTTACATGGCAAAAAGACGTACTCTTAAAAAACGACCAAAATACAGAACACAAGACGAGCACTGAAACCAGCATTTCACAAATGAGCGGTCACACAATTAATGCAGGACTTCTCAGAAATTAGAATCGTTCCAAGTTCCATACTAGTATTATGAATAAAATCAACAATATAAGGGAAGTGGTCTGCAATTGTTATGAGAGACCTTGTTGTAAGAGGATGCAGTTATCGTTTACTGTCGGCTACTTAGAGGCAAACGTACAGTGGACTGCATCAGTGACTGGATACGTGACTTCCTCAGACATAGTGTCTGACATTTCTAAGCGACAGACGCAGCAACTACAAAATGATTCCAATTAGGAACCGAAATAGTGCTGAAATAACAAAAATAATTACTGGACATAGATGATAGTTGTAGAAAACAGCCGGCTAAATATTTTAGTTAAATTTTTTTTTTTTTTTTTTTGGGTGGTCTCATTAGGCCTCCGTACAGAAAAAAGGAACAGTCTAATGAGTTTTGTTGTACAGGAACTGGCTGGAAATAGTATTAAACTGAAACACTGGTTCCAAAGAATTCTGTGATTGTCAATGTCAGCCAGTTACTATAACATGCATCTAAAATGCAAAGGCAATGTGCAGTACTCTCTTAGAACTTTGTCCATAACATATATTCTTTGCAACCAAGTATAATCATGAAATGTCAATGTCTACACAGAAATTCAAATATCACCAGAAATAATCCCATGAATTATTGGTAAAAATCTTTCAGTGATATACGTATTTGGTTAAATTAGTATACAAAGTAACCAGACGCTTGAGACACATTGAGTGGACACACTAGCCAATCGATCCAAATACATTCTGATATGAAAAAAACTTACAAACAAATTAAATAATACGGGTCCTCACACGTGTTAACATATCTTTTTCGACAAAATGGGCCCAACCATTTTGGAGCCTTTTTTAAAGACCTGTCCGAGAAAGGAACAAAAATGGCAAAGTTAATTTTTTTTTAAAAATCATTGACACGTGACCTGCAGGAACTTGATAGAGTCACCCATCACAGATACCCCATGATGCATACAATATGCATATGGCATGCAAGTGCATCCCCACCTATTTAAGGTTACCCTTAGGATCCAAACCGCCTATGTACCAGGCCAAAGGGACGTTGCCACCCCGTGATATCCTCGGTTTGCCCCATTCAAAACTACCCCAATGTTTTTGTATTAATACATACACAGTGAGCCACCAAATTGCAACATAGGACGTTGTGACGGCTGAAACAGTCAATCTAACGGACATAATTGAGCACTTTGAAATGTTTAGCTATTTTGCATTGTATCATTATCGGTAAAGCGCACTCAAAAGGTAATTTACAGATTAACATTTACTGCGAATAAAATGTTAAAATAACCCACTGCCACTTGATGTTTGATTTTTGTGCTGAAGTAATACAACCAGTAAGCGAAGACCAAGGATAAAGATGGATGCACCAAAGTGCATTCGGACTGATATGAATATTTGCAGACCGGTACATGATAGCAAAGGCACCAACCACGTATATACATGTTATCTCTGGTCGTTAATTGCACCATGTCACAGGTTTTTTTGTTTCGGGCATTATGCTTTAAACTTCTCAGGTCAAAATCAATTTTGCTTGAGAAACTTCGACGCTTAGATACTGAGGTCAAGAAATATATTGGTGTTCATTCTATGCAGGGATATACTAGTTTTATGAGCTTGTTTAGCAAAGTAATTATTTGAATGTTTTTCTTTTGAAAAGAAGTGATGAATGTCGTGCGTGCCGATATATGTAAGGTGATCTAGAGGTTCAAAATGAATGTTTTGGTCATTCCTATTATTTGGTTTGAAAGATATCTATAATATGTCAATATTTAGGCGTTTGGTATTATTATGACTGCAAATAGGAAAAAAAGTGAAATCCGTTCAGACTTAATGTGTTGGTCAGTGACCTGTGAAACTGATGGCTGAAAATCGTTAGTTTTTCACATTTCTCACTAAATATGGATGTACCCTTCTTTAACGATAAGACTGCACTTTTGAAGAAACATTAAAACAAGGCGCACGTTTCAACGTTGTCCCTTTTTTATTTCGAAAAAAAATCCCAAGACTGTTTTTGTAATCGTTTATTTAACTTTGCAGTTAAAATAGTGTTAGTTATATCCAAACATAATTGAATATAAACCATTCTTGCATGTTTCGCCAATTTTCTAAAATAGTTAAACATCTTAGTTTTTTTTAGCAACTTAATCCATTCTCGGGATTCTTAAGGTCATGGGAATGTATAGATGTTCACCAAATGTAATGCAGAGATATAAGGGTTTCTAACACAAGTCACTGTGGTTTATAGTATCTCAAAATAAAACACAGTTGGAATTATCCACTTTGAAGTTTTGAATAACGATAGTTTTTGTTAAGAACATTTCCGAATGATATATATGTACATATATATATATATATATATATATATATATATATATATATATATATATATATATATATATACATTATATGTGTATAACATTTTTATGCTGTAACAAATTGTCAGGATGTTGTGTCATAAAGTAATGGTGAATTGACTTTACTGAATTGTAATATATTAAATATCTTCAGTCAAATTGGATCGCGCGACCTAGCTATAGTTTACATTATTCAGGGAAAGGTGAGATTTTCAGCAGTTTACACCATATAGGGTTTTTCCGCTTGTGTGTCTGTGTTTGTATTAATGGGTTTCATTCTAACCAAAAGCTCACACAGTTCCGTCATACAATATTGCGTGTTTCAAGGAAACTACTAAAGAACGTTTGAATAATCAAGTTTCGGCTATACGTTTAAGATTTATGCACTTGTTTATTCATCGGTGTTCTCACATTTTTGCCAAATATTGTCTTAGGTATAATTTACCTGAAACGATAAATTCACCAGCAACTACTATTCGGGATAAGTTTTATAGTCACAGTTTTCAAGGATTAGTTCGGTATACTGAAACTTATTATCTTCAAAGTTACCAAGAAATATGTTATATCCCAAACTGTTATATACGTGGACACTAATGATATTATGCATCAACGCATTGTCTGTGTTTATATCTTCTTAAATGCTAACTATACTTCTGTCGTAGGGTTATCCTCTATAGCAACTATTATATGATTTGTAACAAGTACTCCTCAAACTATTACTATATTTCAGTATTGTCCAAGTATCAAATTAGGGTGGCCTTCATGATAGCAACAAAATACTGTCTAAATGAAGGTCTTCCTGATTAATCATACAATTGTACACAAATATGTCATGTTCATTGAAAATAATGTAATCATGTATGTTAATCAAATAAAGTTATCCTGAGTCCTGTCGGACAATCTTAGACAGATACCTATGCAACGTGCACAAGAAAAGAGCAATGGCATTCTGTCAAACCACCCATGACTTTTAGATTAGGAATATATATGTGTAATACTTATGAGCTGGTTTAAGTGCTTTTACTTGGATGCTGCTGTTTAAAACAAACAGCTGACTATATAGAATAAAGATTCGGCCTGCGTTCATCTGGTTTCCGTGATACTGAGACGTGTGACATACATCCGGAAATTAGATATATCCATACGTTTAATAACGATGCTCATTCTCCCTTCTCACCTTCTCACCTTCACATCACACAGTCCAATGGAAGTACTTGTTGTCCATTGGGCACTTTACATTTGACACCTTATTGACAAAGGACAGGAAATTGTGAGTATATTTGATACATGCTTAATATACAGACATTGCCGGTACCTTCCTAAAAAGAGCCAATACGTCCAGAGGAGCATTCACAAAAGCAGACAAGCCGTGGAAATAAATGTATCAGGATAACCCATTTCAAACTGCTTCTTCAATGACTTAAGATTAAACCAAGTAACATTTATCAAGGAAAATGTCCAGCCCAAAACTTTTGAAAAACATGTCCAGGTTACTTATTTTCTGCTATTCTAAATTAACCTATCAAAATAAAACAGCGACAATTGAGATACTTCTTTCTCATCTAATATCCACAAGTACCTGCATCTGAAGAAATCAGTCAAATGAGTTGGATCCCATTGACAGAAACGCGTTTACTGATTCAAGTTGTATGTGATGGAGCTGCCTCTGTCAACATATACAGCGTGGGCCGCACATTATCTTCCTGTTCTCTAATGAATACAGCTTCCACACATATGAAACATCCTTGCCTTTGCGTGCAAGGTGGTCTTAAGGGGCACATGGCAATTACAAGTTCCGTGTGGAAAATTATTCTCATGATAGCAATATATTCTCGTCAGTCGGAAGTCTCCGGCCACCAGCATAGATTTCACGGGATAAGGTGTCGCTCGGTGGTGCATTTGTGTAAGACCCACTGTGCCCATATTTCACGTGTTTTTCCTGACATGTTCATCGTGCGGTCCGTGCTGTATGAATACTGCTGGGTCATATCAGCTAAGCACACAGGTTGAGCAATTGCCTAGAGGTTTTCTGGGATCAACAGACCACTTCTGTTTAAAGCTGTCTTTGTGAACAAATTTTCATAAGCTAAATTCCCAATTGTCCCTGAAGGACATCTTTAATATCACTTTAAGCGATTTGTGAGAGTGTTGCTAAGCTAAGTATTGTTGAGAACAATAGTATTTAACTCCGATATCGCATATATATATGGCAGTCTTCGATTGTTTTGTCTGGAAGTTTGTTTATAATATTCACCATTTAACATAGGCAACTATTTATGATTTTGTAGAAAATTCAATGTGATAAATCCAACATAATGTTCAAGTCATTGTAGAACCTGTTGTTGTTTCTTTTATTTTCTTTAATATGGACTCTTTTTAAGCACTAAAATTTGGACGTTCTAGCTTGAAATATCATTGAAAACTTTTCAACTTACCAGTACGGACGAACTGGTGGACAGCGTAGACTTTCGAATCTTTAACAGATAATGGATCCCTACAACAAATATCCCGGCCTTATCTGACAGATGTTGATGAAGTGAAGGCTTAGCTAAACTTGATCTCTTAAGAATAAAATACTTAACATAAATATTTTAAAAGATTTATTTTCAATGATTGTACACGGTTGTGAAAATTTGTTAAGTGTATTCTGAAACAACACTGGCATGAAAACATCAAAATGAAATAACTTCAAAACAGGAACAAAATCAACTTTGCTAATTTTGCATTTGGTGACATGAAAGCGAAAAAAAGTAGAATACTTGTTGATACATTTTAAAGGATTCATTGTCACAGATTAAAATGCAACAAATCTGTCATTCACAAAATGAATTTGCATGATGAATATTGTTGAACATATCTGCTTTGTCACATTTTATCATGCCGGAACCTTGCAACCTGAGGGATGTAAAATTTGTTTCATCTAGAAAAGCACGTTAATGAGATATTTGGAAACCCCGTATCGTTAAAAACCACATTAATCTACATGGTCACATAGCCACCCATTTAAATAGTTGAAACATGTAACGTATTTATGGTGGCAAATCGCAAACATAACTAGGAACGGGTTACATGCATTTTCTGTGCGAAAAGTACATATTGTAGCATTTCGATGATTACGGAGAAAACATATGAAACAGTCGTGTAGGCAAATTACAGACAAATACAATGATACAATATTATCTACGATATGACCTTCCAAATTACCAACTCTCATGTTGCCCCCTCCTCACCACCCTCAACACCAACCTAATAAAAGAATTTTATGTCTCTCTTTTCCCATAGAAATTACAAATAAAATGGTTTATGTGACTCGTATTTTCTACACATACTTGCGCCATAAACGTTTACCTTTGATGCATCACTCGTTTGGTGAGGGACTGCACAATCACTCAGAGTTTCCATCTAAAATATGGAGTTATTTTTTCGATATTACGCTATACATTTAAAGTTGGCCAATCTGAAAAAAAAAAAAAAGATATTCATCGTATTTCAAAATGCCCTCTCTAATGTTCAGTTGCTCTTGAGCATCCAAAGGTCTGAATTCCTCTCTGCTACTCTGAACATTGTGGTGCCACCAAACTCTGTGTGGGACTAAAGATACAATTCGACGCTGTTTGATTCATTCAAATGTCTGATGATACTTCTAAGCTTCTTGTCATCAAAGCTTTGCAAGATTGCTCTTTTTTATAAGACACCTCAAATATAGGATTTGGAGCAGCGCCATGGGTCAGCAGGTGAAGCGTTTGGCCACTCAATCTTGAATGCCGTTTACTTACTGATCAGGAAACCCAATGTTACTTCACCACAAAAAGGAAAAAGACAGAGAGAAAAAAGTAAGCAACGCAGAGTATAATGAAAAGTTTATTTTATATGACGGGTTTCTGTCATATAACGTTCGTTAACCTTTAGAATGGTAAAATGATGTGACTTTTTTACTTATACTAAATTTTTAATTAAGCTTTCTTCATCTCGGGCGAAATAAGAGTGATAATTTGATGTCTGATCAGTTGAAGGTTGATACATGATATGACATCACGGAAACACAACAGAAGTTAACCTATTTCAAGGAAAGTATTACTTTTAGTGTACAACTGAAAACCGACGGCAGTAGACCCGTTAGAATTACATTTGTTGTTACTTTGAACTGTCTACTGGGATCATATTAATAATATGACGATATAGCCATTTGCCCACAAATGATACTACGCAAGGTACAGAAAAAACTCCTAGCAAAAAAAATCATGATACTATCAGCCCAAACATTTCTTCCCAAAAAAAGGTAAAATACATATTATATACACATCAAAAGATCAGTTGTCATATAATACAAAACCCGTGGACTGTGTGTAATAATACATTCGGGATCAACATTACCAAGTATGACTCCGCATAGTCTGACAATATGGTTTCAGTGCATTTAAGCCACGCAATTTTGATGACACAAGGTCTTACAGGGTAATGTTCAAGTCTCAGATTTATTTTCTTTGTGTCTTCGCAAGATTATCAATAACATTGCTCCCAACAGTATGTGAAAAGTAATGAGCTAAAAATTACTTCAGTATGTGGACAAGTACTTGCAGTCATTTTAAGCTGTTCTGGTTTTACAAAGATTAACTCTTTGGAGATTTGACAGATAAGAGCATCTGTGCCTCTATTGACGCAACAGTTTGTTCTTCATGCCAGCAATTTCGCAGGAACTGGAAACATAATTTGTGACGAAGGCAAGTTATTCCCTCGTCAGCATTGATGTACAATTACTGTGTTTTATTCACATTTGCTCTCCTGGCCTTTTAGATCAACTACGTTTTATTCAGATTTAGTATGGCTATCTCTTAGGTCCGCTACAGCTACGTTGCTTTAAATATTCTGATAGGTCCCCTGATATTACCAATATTGGCCAACAATGGGGTAACGCCTGTCAAATTGTGTATAAATTCTGCTAAATTTTCCATCGCTGGCGTATGTTGCAAACAAAATATATTTTTTTTTATAAAAAAAATGTCTTATCAAAACACCAGTAAATTAATTATACCAAACTTCAGAGATATATTCACCAAAAGACACTAATTTAGAAACGGAGCCCCAATTCATCAATTCGCATACAGTAATATCTTATTCAATTTAATGTTAAAATATTGTAAATACGTTTCTAAATCATATTCAATATACAGTGTGACAGCTCACTCATCTACGTGCTTTTTCTTTTCTTTTTTCTTTTTTTTTTTTTTTAATGAAAGAACTGAATTATTGAAAAGAATCTAAACGTCACCATAAGGTAGGAGCTTTCCCTACACCAAGACAAGCAGCAGCTACAGCAGCATAACTACAGATACAGAAGGGATTACGTTTCGCCTGGTAGCGCATCTGCTTTACTTTTCGACCAAAAATCACACCCGACGTTGGATTAGCACAGGTTGTCAATAATGAGATACACCACCTTTGTTATCTCTCTATAGAATTAATGTTTCTATTTCAATTATAAGGACTCAAGGCCTGATACGCACATTGAAATGTGTTAGACGGCTGTCAGATTGTTTTAAGCTATTTGAGAAGAGATATGATGTGTTCTTTGGAGTATATGCATATTTGCTAGCTATCAAACAATCTCATCCGTTCGAACTGTATGAAGCGTAGCAAGCCAAACAATGATAATGTTATTTCATGAAATACTACCCCAGACTATGTACAAAGATCCTTTATTTATGTGTTTGTAAGTACATCAACTGAGCATCTTTTCCCTTCATCCCAAGACTGCAGCAAACAATATGTCAGGGTTTTTTCTGCATCTTACGTCTTCCTTCAGTCTTCAGACAGACATTTTGCAGAGTAGAAAAAGCTGTGACAAAGAAAACTTCATTCGAAAGTAAGTTTTAAAAATGCACTTCAGTACAAAGTTGACATTTCCGAAAAACGCAATTGTGCAGATAAATTTAATTATGGAATTTAAAATCAAAACATATTTCTTTAATACCACCCAAGATCAAATTGAAGTTATCATTCTACATACCTTCGTGTTTTAAAAGAAAGAGCGGCTTTAAGAATAATACTGTATAGAAAAAATAATATTCTATGAAGATATCCATATAGTCAGTATCATTTGTGTTATTTGAATCACTTGTCACCGTCTGCAATTTTGGTTGGTAGTCTCCAAAACGCTTCAATACGATTTGTAAATCTTCTTTGATTACTCCACTTAAAGGATAATTTTGAAAGAAGGGCGCTTTAATTTTTAAGCCATACATTCTTCGAAAAAGTGATTTTTCTTCTTTAAAATTATTGATAATCAGACAGTAATTATATGATTACAAGAGTATCACAACTCTTTACATCCTACGGAATTTCCAGGTAAACCACCGCTGGGTCAATATATAAGATGTAGTTTAGTGTTCCCATGTGGATTCAGAAAATAGATGGGACTTAACAGTTCAAAAAGAGTGATTTATAACTCATTGGGAAATGAGGATGTTCAAAAGAGATAGAAATAAATTTTTGATTGTGTTATCCGCAACATAAATTTGAAACGTGATGCTATTATATTTAAGCGTTGTGTGAGGTTAATACCAGAGAGGATTGAACATCAGCGATGTCCCATGTGAAAATGGTTAAAGGTTGCGGAAACCCATGCATAGGTACGTGGAAAATCTAGTAGGTCAGGGACCTATTATCCGTTCATAAGTTCGAAATGAACCAGGCTGTATGTCAAAAATTAGTGAGAGTAGGACCTCAACGTGTATATACGAGGAACCTGAAAAAGGGCTTGTCATAAATTTCAATGGGCCTTCTGAGGTTGAAGGGATGAAAGTGCTTGCGCAAATGATTCTCCGACATTAATTTTGAATATGTATGTGTGCTTAGATGGGGAATGTATTCACAATGTTCAATAAACAAAAGTGAATTGGAATTTTCAGATAACATTCACGTGATTTGATGATACGTACCGTGATCCAGTCGAACCTGCATATCTAGACACTATAAATCATGAGGTGTTGGCAAGCTCTGAAACTTCTTATATATTCACTAACCTGACTCAGTGCGCATGCCTCAAGCCAAAATTTTGTCAGTTACTCATAGTAGTGTTACAAGAGATCGGAATAGACTTTTTTCATCGGAAACCCAGCTTAGCTTAAAACAGTACTTGGTATGACATCATTTTATTAGTTCAGCTTTACATACAACCATTGTTATTTTTCTGTGGATTGAAATGTTTGACAAAGTCTGTAAAAACTTCTTGAAAAGAAAAGGGGGAGAGAGAGAGAGAGAGAGAGAGAGAGAGATAGAGATGTATAATTCTCTGTTTGAGAAAGGAAGTTTTGGCACATCATGCCAAACAATCGTTTTCTCACTTATTTTCTCGGATACTCTCTGTATGTACAAGGTAAGAATTTGAAAAATTTCAAAGTTATTGTTCACAAATATTTGACACGTAATATTTCCCAAAATATGAAATCTGGATCCTTTTGCACGATGTAAATGTAGTAAGGTACAATATATTAAGCCGTCTTGGGTAGCTTTATTTCATTAACACTTGTCTATTGACGTGATGAAAACTTGGTAACGGAGGAATGATATTTAAATGCTGTAAACTATGATAAAATATGTAGACCTTTATGAACGGAAACGGAGAAAGAGACTAACTTTAATTGGTTATCTTTTTAAGACTTTTATTTTTTATCATAAAATCACTCATAAGCAAGATTATAGGTAAATAGTATGATGGCTGGCTGTCTCTTTTACCAAACTTATCTGAATCGATAACTGATTTCGTGTCTTTACCCGGCAATGCTGAGCAACATGGAATATCATGCCTGTTTTCACCGGGTGGTGCACGTGGTGATGTGCTTTGGACTACGCACCATGTAACCCGCCGTGATATGTGGCAATGAAGCATGGTTGATTTTGTTTCATCAGAAATGATTTTTTCCAATAAATTTTACTTTAACAAATGAAGAGGAGCATATTAACGCCGGATGTCATTTTCCAGTGTCAAACCAGGGCAGCTAACAACTGGCCATCATAATCAAACGACTTGGAATTAACCTGGATTTTGACAGTGACTTTCAAGCACGTACACTATATAATTTAACAAGTGATGAAGTGTATTCCCGGGATTCTCACAGATAAATCACGAGTCACCATTTTCAATTCACAACCACTTAACTGGAAATTAATATAGTATATTCTGTAGTCGACACTTAGATTAGTGTAAATTCTAGTTTATCGTAACATCTGGAGAGGCTTTTATCTGAACAACTTTTCAAATGTTGATTGACAAGTTTGTCTAAAGCATTACGCTGCCTTGTCAAGATATAAAATATATTAGTTTGCACACTCCATTCAAGTTGTCAAAGCGTGTAGTTTATATAAAAAGTTTTTATCGACACGAGGGACCTGCTACTCCGTCGATTCCCTGCTCTAGTTAGAAAGGTAGTGCCATGTCCGATTAACACATTGTGCCAATCTTTTTCACTTTTCTCCGGATATTTTCATTGGTCCATATGGCCTGCGAAAACTGGTCGTTTGATAAAAACATAACAAATCGTGACAAATAAATCACTAAAATCAACAATAAGTGTCTCTTTAAAGACTTACGTTTTGTGTGGCGGCAGATAATTATTATTGGGATATCATAATACGGCAAAAGCAATCAGTGGACAACTAACTGGACTGGCGACTCACTTCCGTATGTTTGCATCCATTGTTGTGTCTTAATGGATCAATACTGTTTTCGCCATAGCAAAAGCAAGGATAAAAGAGGTCACTTAAAAGATTATGCTACACAGTGCTAGTATGTAAGCCGCGTACCAGCCGACGTACATAAGAAGCTTCTGATATTATTACCGATAGAAATGAGTTCTACCTATGATATGTAAAATTCTGAATGCAAGAATATTTTCCAAACTACCAGTATAGAGAGTCAAATATTTTTTGAAATTGCACCCGCAAAACCGCTGCAATGGCTTCTTCCCTCCGTTGACTGAATATGTCTGATCGAACAGAGACCGGCTACGAACAATTTGCTGGAACCTCTGTATTTTCATAAACCACACACTTGTAGTCGTCTCTGGCGTATCCATATTTCTACTTACTCTATTGACAGGTATTTGAAAGTAATTGGCATTTCCCTCAACACAAAATCCTATAAAAACAAACCCATTCTAAAATATTCCAGACCCTTTGATGATTTTTTTGCACTAATCAATGTGTTGTGAGAAAGGTGTAACGGAGGAACGATTTGCACACATATCTGCTATCTGGTCCCTAATCAATTACATGCTCAACTGATATTAATTACAGTAACAAGAAAATTTTCTGGGGTCATTCCAAAGGGATGTCAGGACAAAGCCTCAGGCATGCCGGAATAAAGAAAGAAACATATAGTCGGTAGAACGTTAATTACCACGGCAAACACAATGCAGTTTGAAGCTGGATGCCCCTGGCTAGGTGTACTGTTTATGGTATACAGCCAATGCAGAACCTTCTAGACAACATAGAGCTACTGGGTGGCATAGGATCTAAGAAATAAGCAGAAGATTGATGGTAATTGTATTCGTTGGCTCTTTGTGGCAGCCAGTTCATGTAACTTGAGTCAACATGTCAGGTATGGATAACATACTAATTTAGCACTGGATGTGTTTTTGTGTTGATCCCATTCTGACATCTGCATCAAGTATTGTGCCTGGTGAGAATTAAAGGCTGTCAATACAATATTCAGCGACACTGTTTTCAGCTGCACCGTCTGAATGGCCCCGCTGCTGTGGCTGAATTGTGCAAGTGTATCAAAGTAACAGCAGGCCCTTGCAAATAGGACAATCAGGATACATGCGCGTAACTGTACATGTTCGGTTCTTTTTTTCTTCACAACTAAGCCTTTACACCGCAGAAGAACCGTTATGCTTTCATCACCCGTCTGCTGTCAAAAAAATATAAGTAAACATTTGGTTGTATTGTCCTATATCATTTTCACTATGTATGAATGATAGTCTAAAGGTATAATCGATTTATTATTACAGTTGTCACTATCGTAATCCTACGGGATATTTGAAACTTTGCAAACACGCTTATAAAAGTCACGTCAACTTCCTTATACAAATACATATCAAACTAGAAAAGATGAAATTTGCTCTAGAGCAAGTCGGCCTGTGTGCATTGAAAATTAATAAAATGAAAAATATTTTTAGATTCTGTCTAATATTAATTAAATGTATATTGACCACAATCCTTTTGAAATGATAATCTACACACACACACACACACACACACACACACACACACACACACACACACACACACACATATATATATATATATATATATATATATATATATATATATTATATATATATATATAGATAGATAGATAGATAGATAGATAGATAGATAGATAGATAGATAGATAGATAGATAGATAGATAGATAGATAGATAGATAGATAGATAGATAGATAGATAGATAGATACATATATATACTACAATCTTTTTATATTTGCACTTCCATCTTCAATGGCGTTAAAGTGGTGAACATTAATATCTGAGCACAATTTCAAATTTTACAACTTTAATTTCCGTTTCATTGGAAATCAATACTACAAACCAATTAATTTGTTTTGCTATTGACACATCTATCTACAAAACGCTTGAAGATATTCGACATTTAAAGTTCGGACGTATATCTAATTAGCATAAATTTTAATGTTATACCTTTCACATTTATTTCATTGGATGCACTTGTAGCACAAACTTAAAAACGGAAGTAAGATTAACTCTGGAATAACAAAAATAAGAAACGCTCTCTCTCTCCCTCCCTCTATCTATATATCTATCTATCTATCTATCTATCTATCTATCTATCTATCTATCTATCTATCTATCTATCTATCTATCTATCTATCTATCTATCTATCTATATATATGTGTGTGTGTGTGTGTGTGTGTGTGTGTGTGTGTGTGTGCGTGTGTGTGTATGTGTGTGCCCAAGGGTAAAATATCTGTTTATCATACCTTGACTTCACTGAACACTGGGAGTATTTTGAAATAAAAATATCTTCAAATAGGAAAGAAAAGTGGAATTCCAACTGCTGGTACATACATGCAGTGCAGTGCATCTGCTGAAGGACATGAAGGAATAGAAGCGAACTAATTAGAGGCACTTCACATTCTAAAACGTAAATATCTTCAAAAGATTCATCAAAACGCTACGACTCAGATTTAGACACAATTTCATTGTTTACTTATAGGGAGAACCTCGCCAAGAGCATGTTTGGGACTGGTAAAACGTGCCAAGTGCAGGGAGGTGCCTACTCCAGAGAGGGTCAGCTCTTTTAAGTATGGATGAGTTGTACACGTAGAAATAGACAATATTTGTACATCCATATGCAAATTCATGTAATTGTGATTCAAGTGGAAAAAACTACATGTAAAACATAGCTCTTTTTGCACCTTTATCAGAAAGGGTAAAAGAATAAGAAGAGAAAAAAATAGAAAAATGCAGTAACTGGTCAGATACTAGAGTACTTTAAAAAAAAAACATGTCTCATTGCACTGTTACAAGAAGATCAGAGAAATATAAAAAGTCTCCCAATACAGGCTTGAGTAAATCCCTGGGATGCCCCTTATTTACACAGTTAATTGCTCCACACCCAAGTTTTGTGTCTATGAAATCCATAAAGTTGTCAACAGAGTCGTTGTATATTGCTTTGAGTGATCAAGCCAACTCTCCAACCCTTCGGGTATTGTTGATGGAATATCGCATTACAGGAGATGCAGGAGTACCTTTGGATCAAGGGCTGGCAAAGACAGCCCCAGGCACAGTGTGTCTCCCTATGAAGCCTGCAGCATTGTAATTGGCCACCTGGTTATTCGGTCTTCAGAAATCTCTTCCACTTGAAAAGTAAGAGATTCCTTGTATTTTGTTGAGGACCTAAGTTATTACGCAGTGGTTCTTGTTGTTGATGTTGGGAGTTTATTTATTCATTTGCTGCGAAACCTAAGCCTATCCCAGGAGACAGTCAATTCCTCTATGAATATTAAGTTACGCAGGAGACAGGTTCTGACAGTGCAATTTATTATTCATGTACAATACTTTTATAACAACATGGGGGTAGATTAAAGTAACCAGCTTGTACATGTTGTGGTAGAAGGCTGGGCCAGGGTGAATTGTTGAAATTTTACAAGGTATTAAGTGAATTTAGCATAAATTGAAACTCCTCAAGTTCATTCAACGCACAATAAATCCCACTTTGGTCCAAGCGAACACAGAAGAGGGTGTCGGCAATTTGCAAAGCAATTAAATAAATAGTTTTCTCGAAAGATTTTAACATGTTGGATACAACTGTTTAACGGCAGAAGAGCTCCATACCCATAGTAGATGAAAGGCATACTCGGTCCAATGTGAAGGGATCCGCATTAAGCTTTTGTATAATTATGCTGTGATATAGGTTCTATATGTGTTATGCTGATAAGAACAGTGGATAAAAAGACTGCGTGCTGTGCATAAACATACAGCTAGTTGCTAGTTTTGAGAGACGTAAAAGTTTTCCTATTACATAAACAAATAATGATAAAAATATAAATAAATCATTCCAGCTTGATCATTCGAGGACATTTGCAGAGACTAATCAAAGATATATACTCACAAAGTTGTTAAAAAAATCATCAGCATATTGTGGTACAACCATCTCCTGATTCTGGCGGACAAAGCATCTTGCAGCAATTAAACCTCATTCAAACCAATATACAAATTATGTCATTTGGCCAAACATCTTTACTGTTGTACATACTGAATAGGGCCTTCTGTGTGAATGTACATTATGTAACATTTAATCCGATAAAATAATATTAAAGTGGCCCCGAATAATCTGATTCATATGTGTTGATTTACTTTAATGAAACTTTAGGGGTGATTTTCAATTTTGCGATAATGCCGGTTGCTATAGTAAAATAAAGAGTATTTCTCACATTATTGACTCAGCTAATGATCCCAATTAACATAATTATTATTTTAGTAGCCACCAGCTTATTCGGTCTGCTGTAAGGACCATGGTCCAGCGTAACACTACGTCTTTGAAAAGGAACAAAGTAACTTTTATACCATCTGGTCTATTTAGTGTTTTGAGACCTGTTTTTTTTTTAATGAAAACGGATTCTTTAGTTTTAGTTAGATTTTTTTTTTTTGAGGATGCCATTAGCATTTAACACTGTACCCAAATTGTATTACGACTGTATGTCATCGTTCCTTAATAATTCAGACTATCAAACACCCATTATTGTTACACTCAAATATCGATGTATGGTGCCAAGAGAATATAGGCAAATATTCATTCTGTTGGTTTGTTTTTGATGACTAAATTTCAAAAACTAATCTTCTCGATCTGGGAATACCAACATAGGGCCTGAGTTGAGTGGCGTGCATTCGTTTATTGTTACTCCCAATCTCGTGACAATCACATGAAGAAAATTCAAGTTAACGACTGCTACTGCTTCTCTTTTTGGTCTGCTTTGGTGGTCTTTCCGGATATTCAAAAAGCACCATTAACCAACGCAGAACGTGAGAAAGACTTTTTTCTCCCTTAGTGTGTACAATGTAACAGTTTTTTTCTTTTAATGAAAGTAGACATCCAATTAGCATTAATTGTCATGGGCGCAGTCTGAGTTATTCCAAGTTGTGTGGTGGTTTAATGTCTGTGAGATCTTGGATAGGTTGTGAAAATATAGTTCAAAATCATAAATGAATTATGATATATTTATGTCGAAATTTTTCGAAACTTGGAAGCTTGTTTATGTCCCTCCTTTGATTTTCCGCATCATAATTTCATATCCATTTGTTTAAATGAATGCAATTCAATTCAATAATCATTAACAAATTCCGTTCTGTTATTCGTTTCATAATAATAGCAAATACCCGAAAAGGAATCCTTCATGTAAGATCCAATTTTTATTTTAGAAGTGAACATTTCGAAATGTTTGAATCAAGTAAAATGATGGCAGCAATTGATAATGCATAGTGTTCAAGTTAGCCAAATTAAAGGAGGCAGTTGGGCTTTGAAAATGAAAAATGATTAATTTGGTTTGACCAGGATCTCCTCTGATATTTTTCTGAAAATTAGTTTTTTAGCATTGAGTCTAGGCTGTCATTATAGATCATTCAGTATACTTTTGCCCGAGTTTTTCTTTTAATCAATGTGGCATTGTCTGTGCTGTACATAAAGTTTTCTGACTTTGTCTTTTCTTTTGATCAGTAACGTTCCTTAAAGTTACCGCTCCACAGTTTGGTCATGCTTTTATAGTTCCATGTCAGCATTTGTCTACCACTCAGAGGTCTAATATTTTGGACATTCATGTATGTAGCTATTGATCCATCCGGGTCTTTTGAATGACCAAAGTGGTGATACTTTGACATTTCCATGCTACACTTGCACGCACGGATCTTAAAGCCTTAGCATTTTGAGTTTGGTACCAAATGTACAACTGACCGGACTTTAGACAGACACTTTTACGTGGAATTGTGACCCCTACAACTTCATTTTACAAGTTTGGCAAATTGCATATATTTGAACAGCCATTGATGTTGGTTATCTTATGAAATGTTGGACGTCGTTTCATGTGGACAAATGTACTCATCTGGGTACGCATTTCTGAATTCGGTCTGCTGAATTGAGGCGCATGCTGGAGAAAAATGCACTGACATAGACATGGCATTGGGTTTATTATTGATCTTTGCATCCTCACGCATCGGTCCAAGCCGCCAGCAAAACTCTTAAAACGGTTCCCTGAATACAGCAACGAATTTTGATCCTCAATGTAATAGAGTTTGCACTGGTTCTAGGAAACCAGCTTTTACATTCAGTGAATGCTGCATCAATTGCCCCCTTTCACTTTGCCTTGTCAATCTGAAAACACTGTTCACGCACTATACCTGCAAACAATTGCTGATTTGTCTCAATTGATTCACTGAATCTGCGTACGTTCCGGGTTAGAGTAAAATGACGTCAACAGCATTTTAACATGGGTTGTGCGCCGCTTAGCGTAGAGATAACTTTCTTTGGAAGCTTGAATATCCCATCAAAGGTAATACTCAGGCAAGAATTTATGAGTGTCATAGAATTATACATTAATAATACAATATTTTTGGACAAGTAAGTTTCAACTCTTGTTATAATGCCAGTATCACGTTGTTTCCAATTTTGTCCACATAAGATTCCTTTTCAAATTTTCTTGCCGTAAAAGCCCCCCAAAATCGAACCCCTCGGTTTGTACTATTTCGCTGTTCTTCATTATGCAGGTTTGAGGTAAAGCTTATTGTTGTTGTCGAGAGTGAAAGATCATATACTTTGTTTTTACAATGCTAATATATAATATGTTGGATGCTAGGCAATTATAAACTTTGTTTAGTCAAAATTAATATTGAAGGATAAATTGTCGTGACTTGTTGACCTTGTTGACATATTAAAGCAGGAGAGAGAGAGCTTGCAGGCGCTGTGTCATCTGCATAGAATAGTGAGTCGCATTTAGAAAATGCAAGTTGCACGTCATATTTATAATATATATATATATGTATATATATATATATATATATATATATATATATATATATATATATATATATATATATATATATATATATATATATATATATATAATGGAAGCTAGGGGACCACCAATACTTATTGGTAAAGGTTTGGACAGATATTATCGTATTGCACATATTGTATTCTCTTCGTAAGAGAATTTTTAAAAAACGATTTCAAGAAACTACCTCTCATGCCGTGATATTTAAGCTTGTAAAAGAGCTTTTTGTAATGTGAAAATATACCTAAGATATGATCAGTTAAGGTAGCGTTCTTCTCCAAGTAGCTAGTAGATAAAGTAATTTACTGGAATATCAATTGTTAATCATTGTATCAAAGTATTAGGAGTATTTAAGTCTTCTCCTAGTTTCAACAAATCTGTAATGAAATCCCCCGACTACAAGTTTGTTAGATAATTTAAGAGTTAGAACTATAAAGTTTTGAAATGTCTGAGTTTTCAATTTTTTAAAATCGAACTATGAAGAAACCATAATATATAAAGGTAAATGTAACGGAAAATGTACCCATTGAATGCATAAGGTGAATAATGTTTCAATATTGTCAGATGGGATATTTGGAAAAAAAACTTCTGTTTGTACTCTTGGGTGCGATAAGTAGAAAAAGTTGTTTTATTATTATTGCTTATATGATCTGCGAGAATAGGGCCAATATTCACAAAGAAAGAATTAAAAGCTTCTGCAATTTCATTTTTAGTAATACTTTGACTGTAACTTTTATCATTGTTATTATTATTATTATTATTATTATTATTATTATTATTATTATTATTATTATTATTATTATTATTATTATTATTATTATTATTATTATTATTATTATTATTATTATTATTATTATTATTATTATTATTATTATTATTAGTATCATCATCATCATTATTTAATGTCAATGAAACGGGGGTTCATGCATGTATAGGTGTGTCTTTTTCAGCAACCAGTAAATGAACAAGGCCATTCCAAACATCACAAAAACGAAATAATTCCCGTGGGATGAATACCCCTTGTGTCATTTGCGTCTTCCCTTTGATTAATAAGCATACATAAGCATAGAAACATGCACGAAGTCAAAATCATTACTGTGGGTATGCCCTTGCGTCTTTGGAAATCTATGAGTAAAGTAAGAGGTTGTGACAGTCGGGTTTTGTTTCTAACAGATCTGCATGCCGACAAAAGTGCCAATGTGACGTAAACTTAAAGACTTTCCTCCTATCACTTCTGTAAGTATGTTTGCAAATAACACCTGCTCCAGTGAATATGGACCGGCAGATTATCTTTGGTAGCGCCCTCAAAATCATAGCGACAGATGTTTGAGTGTAACATCAGTACATCACAGTTTTGCAGATACTTAAGGTTTAAAATTGAAAAGTACCTAAAAAGTGTAATTTCAAATTGTACAATATGTGCATCTCATTAGACCGTTGTCCATTTAACACACACACATACACACACATACACATACACACACACACACACATATATATATATATATATATATATATATATATATATATATATATATATATATATATATATATATATATATGTATATGATAACTGGACAACGGTCAAATGAGATGCACATATTCTACGATTTGAAATTACACTTTCTAAGTACTTTCCTGGCAATTTAAGAAAAAAACGTCCCATGAGTGAGTAAAATGGCTGAGATTTGAATGCAGGGTGTCTAGATGCAATCCCCAAACTGACTGCATGGAGATGCATTATGCATATCAAGTATGGTTTACAGTGAAGCATAGAGACTGTGAAAACCTGTACAGAAAACATTGGCAAAGGAATTAATCTCTGTGGTCTTATCTGTAAATCCATTTGGACCGGATCAGACTGCTGATCAAATGAATCCCATGGCATCAATATTTTGTTTGTTCGTGAAAAGTGTCGTCCGCTAGTTGCACGTTTTATCAGTGACATTTTATAACTCGTAGTCACGTGACTACATCTGAAAGCAGTGCTTCGCAATTTTCATTTACTTTGAATTGCAAGTCTGTTACAATGGGAACTTTATTCATTGGCAATTTTTTTAAATTTCCCGGCCAATCATATTATTAAAAACCCTTATTATCCACTGGTTGATGACCGATTCCTGTCTTAGATCACCCTACGCATATAGGTATGTGAGAAACACCGACTTTCAAGCTGTGTTAGCAACGCCCAACGGCAAATGTTTTGTCATCAGAGTAGAAAATAAGGGATAATTTGCCACCACCTCAGGACCCTGTCTTCCAACTTGGTACCGTCACAAGCAGCGAATGCTGGTTTATGGACCTGCAGATATAGTAGACACCCTCTGCTTCACAAGCAATTGCTTGGAATTTGGTTGATGCATCCTGGCTGCCAGCTTTGATAGCAGTAAAGCTGATTCAATTCAATCGATCAACGACTTGCAGTGTGTCACATGTTTGAATCCTCTCTCAGAATAACGGCCTACGCCAAGCTTTATCATGGCCATGTAATCCAGATGCATTGTAAAGGTGATTATCCAAAGACACGGTTTGAGCCTTCGTTACAATCTAATAAAAAAGAACATTTGATTTTAAAAACATTCTTCTCTTGCTTTCTTGACAACATTAGTCCAGTATGATTGCGGGTGAAGCAAATTCAATGCAACCTTGCGTGGGTACCATTGAAAAAGTGATCATGATCAGAAACGCTGGTTGTCCATATACATGTAGCAATAAATGATAACTTGGTCACTCAGCACTAAGCAGCGGATGTTTGTGTGAAAACATTCCAATACCCATCACGTTGCATTGATACATATATTTTTTGGCTAAAATTAACTTCCCAATGTTTCTGTAGCAAGAATGTTGATCTAGGTCAAAAACAACATTAAGAGACCTACGTGAACAGCCCATGCTCACCTTAACAAAAGTGCATTGAAGCCCAATGTAAGTCACAACCGAGTTGAGATGAGTTCCACTTCAGCTACAGCTTCAGCTGAGTTAAGATGAGCAGATCAAAAAATACACTAAGTTTGATTGAAATATACAAAAAATCACTTAACAATATGTCAAACAAGTTAAAGTCCAACAGAATATGTATGTGTTTTATGTCATTTCAGAACAACGAGCGAAACCATTTTATACAAGAGGATTTTAAGGTCCCCCTTCAACAATAAAGAAATTGCATTGCAGCATGACCTATTGAATTCATTTCGAAGAGAACCCCCAGGATATACCCCCACATCTTTTTGAAGTGGGCCACTCTAACTTTTTCTCAACTACATTTACATCCAGATAAATTACGATGATTGATGTAAAATCAGTAAGTAGAAAGTCATAGCGAAAACATTGGTATACAATACACAAATCACAACGTGAGGATATCTCGGATATCTTTCTAACCCCCGTATATAGTACAACAACACGGCAAACTATGACCTATTGAACTTATTTCGAAGAGAACCACCCAGGATATATCCCTACATAGTTTGAATTGGACACTTTAACTTTTTTCTTAACTAAATTTACATCCAGATACACTATTGTCCCTGTTGTAACCATGCGCTCATTGATCATTATATTTTAGAACATCACTGAAAATAAAAACTGACAACAGTTCCACCTAGTGAAACATCATGGTGAAGACTTAAACACGCTACTTTGCCACTAAGTTTTAAAAAACTCAAACTAACAGTTCTGGGAGATGTCAAAACTTATAAAACCACACAAAAATGTATTTTGAAAAAATCACAATGCCACCTGAATCAGCCTCGACGCACGTACTGGGGTTAGAATAGATTGCACTCTGCCCATTTTGCATGGATAGGCTGATTGCAGCGTCTCCAGCGGCTGTCGCATCACGCATGAAGCTGATGGGCAGCAAATCGAGGAAGACATGTATGTGTAGCAACTAAATGTCACAATAGGTGTTACAACGGCTCAAACCTCTCACTTTCAAATTCCTAGTGATATCTTGAAAGAGATTAAAAATTATGTCAGTTTTTTTGTGTTTCAACAAATGCGAGCGAGTTCATCCCGACAGCCTTCGAATATGAATAAAATCATTTAAGGATAGTTAATATAATTAAAACTTAGTATATAAAATTTTGTCAATTAAATCAAATCTTCATCAATTGTTTCTCTTTTTAACGTGTGATAGAAATGGTACACACGTTTTGAGAAAGTATATATCGTAGGCCGCAAGAAAATGCGAAAAGTATGAAAATCGTTAGTTTCAAGGAGCTTCCACACGCGTGCAGCCCTGATAGGATGATATTTGCCTGTATGTACAGTTATTGAAACTATTCTGCATTTTTACGTCTTTATCTTCTATAAACTGTTACGAAAGAGCAAGCTGTAATTGTTATTTCATCTGGTAGGACCTGCTCTAGAACAACTATAAAATGGTTGTAAATTTGTATGGGATTTGTTCACGTCAGTGAACGTGTATTGGTTTAAACATATTTCACAAAAGGGATTGGGAAAGATGGTGCATCCCTATAGGAATCCCTTTTGCAAAAAAAAAAGGGAAAGAGAAGTGGGGACAAGGTACAAAAATAAAACGCCACTATAAGAATATACACCACTGCACACAGACAAATAGAACAGCAATGCCACATAAAAACTGTTGGCAGGACACGACGTCACAGATAGGGAAAGATAACGGGGTAAACCATCATAAACAAGCTCTACTTCACCACCCTTAATTTCGAATATTTATAAAAATCATGTTATAGCTCCAGGCCTGCCTGTGGATTTGATTTACAAGTGTACAGCGTAAAAAATGTTTACTTTTTCTGGAAAAGTAAAATTTTCGGAGCCAAATAATAAAGTTTGCACCGTGAATGGAGCACCTGGAATTACGCTATTTTGCAATCTATCTCGTTCCACTATAAAAATTCCACATTCAAAACAGTAATGAAAAACATCTTCATTTGAAGCACCATAGAAACACTTGGGAGAGTCAGCGAGATCATTTTTAAATTAATCTGATAAGAACATATTACACTTCATAAGTAAACGGGCACGTAAAAGCTACTTTTCTAGACCCAATGTAAAATAGTGGACTAACTCTAGGCTCATTTTAATTTGATTTAATTTAATTTTGAATTTGTCTTGAAACTGGGCATCGCGAGTGGCAGGAGACAAATCGTTCCTGAGACGAACAACTGCAGGAAAAAAGATTCATTAAATAGATGAGTTCGTGCCCGAAGTAAAAACAAATTGCATCCAGATCTCACATTCTACCCATTTCGGTGCCTGACGAAAGTTGGCAAAAAATTTGTTAAATATTGCGGTGCATCACAAACGTGTGTTGAACATGAAAGTTTCATATCTATATGAGAAAAGAGGTCTAAGGTCCATATTTTGAAAGGACATTATATTTTTACTCTTTTATATGACCTAGTGGATATGAGATACACTGGGAATTTATTTATGGGAAGCGTTACGAAAAGTTCCCAAACATAGGAAGATGAGATGTCCAACTGTGGAATGCAAGATTTACCGAATTCATTGAACTAACCATGGATCAAAACATCATGAAATCACCAAATCCTAAAACGTCACATAGCCTAATACTAATAATAATAGAAGATTTGCTTCAAATCAAATCGGTCTGTGTGCCTTCAAAAGTTGTAAATGTTAAATCTTTCAATTTTGTCCTTTGGTACTTCACATTCCATTAAGAATTTGGCCAGATGAAAATTTCAAAGCCCAAATAACTTTGACCTATGCCCTTTGGAGCTCGCATGTAAATTTAAATAATGTGCAATGTTACAGTAGCTACAATTTGAGCCCAACATGATCAAAATTGGATAAAAATTGACCAAGTTATCGATTGAAAAAAATTTAAAATGCTAAAAAGACCTTGACCTTTGACCCTTAGAGGTCACATATAAATTACAAAAATGTGCTGTCCATTAAAGACTGGATGACGGGGTTTGTCCACCACAAAATCGCAAATAAAACTTTTTCTACTAACTTGATTTCAAATATTTTTGCAGCATATGATAACATATACTTATACACTTCAGATGATAGAATGAAACATTTTTACACCCAAAAATAAGGAATTTTCCTTCATAATGACATTGTACAGTATGCGGACTTTGCAGCAATTTGTACATGGGGGTAGCAGTGGGAACCTCAATGGCTCATAACAAACAAATACACGTGCACAAAAAGCATGACAATCACTGTGTGACTGTTTTAGTTGCACTGGTCGCACTCAGATAATCATATGATTGGTTTGAAACAATACAAGTTTGCGTCCAATGATTGAACATACATTCCTTATATTATTGAAACCAATGTCACATGTCAGCCTTACACAGGTGTCAACAAGGGCATAATCTTGAAAATTCAGCCACAATGAAATTTTCAGCTGAAGGTAGGAAACTGATTCTTCAAATTTACAAGTATTTTGAAGGCGAGAAGAAAAGAGGCGCTCCCTTTTACTCTTTTTCATGTGCTCGGAAGAGAACAGCTCATGCGTTTGGTATTAATGAGAAATATTTATACAGACTGATCAAGGAAGAAGAGAAAGGGACCAATTCAAAACCATTATATGAAAATATTAAATTTGAAAACAAAATGACCAAACCCAAACTTTATGAACTCATTAAACAGAACAAGCCACCCCCTAAATTCAAATTTGATGAACTGTTAAAGGAACATGGGCACGAGGCACAAGACTACCACCATACCATTGTGACCTTAATCCAATTGAGTTAATTTGGGGGGATGTAAAAGGGCTAGTTGGGCAAGAAAATTCTACTTTTAAATTGAAAGATGTACAGCGTATAGTTGAAGAAGCATTACAAGAAACAACAGAAAGATGGGTTGCTTGCGTTAACAAAGTTAAAAATGAAATTGAGGAAGGATACTGGAAAAAAGATGCACTTAATGTGTCAGAAGAGATTCAGCCCTTCATAATTCATTTAGAATCAGAAGATGAAGACACTGATGAAGAGGAGTTGCTATAAACAGGTCAGGTTTGTGGTATTAACTGCGCATCTTCTTGTGGCAAAGCTGACCTGTATATATGGACATGATTTTCAGGTTTGAACCTCCTCCCCTATGAACACTGAAAATACCAGCGAGTGCTTCCATTCCTTATAATTATTATATCAATGTTAAACCACATGCGTCAATATACATGTAACTATTTGCCTATACCACAATGAAATCACCATGCTTGACAATAGCCTTATTTGACTTTTTAAATAGATTTGTGATGAAGTATATAATATGAGGCATGGAACCTAACCCTATACACATATGCCTTTCTATAATTTTTGTCTTTTTTTTGCAGAGACTCCTTATTTTTGGTAGCAGAGCATGCTCCATACATATCGCAATTTTTTTAACAATAATAAACAGTGGCATCCATTTTATTTGCCGGAATAATGAAAACGAGTTAGCTTCAAATCCTTGTATATGGTCCCTGTTGAAATGGTTTGCATTTGTCTGTGGTCATTGCGTCATGCTTGGATGCCCTGTTACACATGCACTGGGCCTTGCTTACCATTCATTGGTTGACTGTCACATCAAAGTTTACAGGTCTAAATAAGTGTTCCATTGAGGTCCTTGCTGGTCCCCCCCATGTACAAATTGCTGCAAAGTCCACATATTGTATAATGTCATTATGAAGGAAAATTCCTTATTTTTGGGTGTAAAAATGTTTCATTCTATCATCTGAAGTGTATAAGTATATGTTATCATATGCTGCAAAAATATTTGAAATCAAGTTGGTAGAAAAAGTTTTATTTGCGATTTTGTGGTGGACAAACCCCGTCATCCAGTCTTTACCTACAATTTGAGTCCAGCATGATTAAAATTGGATGCCAATTGAGCAAGTGATGGCCAGATAAAAATTTCAAAGGGGCAAAATGACCTTGACATTTGACCTTTAGGTGCCCTAATTTGCATAATTGTGAGCATAAGGACCCCTCTTCAAGATTGTTTTGTCCAATGCAACGATGGATTTATGGTTTATATCTGCAGCAACAAACTTGACAATTTGTGCATTGGACAGCCACTATCGAAAGTGGCCTTAACCTTGACATGACCTTTGGCCTTGAGATAACCTATGCCTGAAGTGAATCTTGGCCTTTAAGCGACATTTTGAACTAAAATTGACCTTTGACCTCGACATGACCTTGACATTTAAGACGACCTTTGCCTTGCTATGATCGAAATCCTGTACACTCAGAACCACATCTACTATAGTATATACGATATTAAAGATTTAAAACTTTAATTAGCCTTCGTTGGCATAATTTTGAAAATCATGACCTCTCATTATAAAAAAAGGCAATACTTTATCTATAGAAGTATAATTGTGCAAGTTTTGAGTTTCTATCCATAATAGTCTCCGAGACAAAGGGCGGACAAGTTTTCTGAGAAAGAAAGAAATGAAGAATTTCTGAGAAAACAGTATGTCTGTGTTGGCACACACATATAATTACAAAAGCAAGAATAAGACTAATTATTACGTCTGATGATTACCTGGCTCAAAATGTTGTAACAGTTCCGCGGTCGTCTTAAAATCTCAGTGGTACAGTCAAGTCTGGCCGGGCAGATCGACAGTTTCCTTATGTGTTTTTCTAATTCTTACTGGACATCCAGAAACACTGAAACCTATTTTTATCGTGTGAATAGTGTCCACCATGCGGATGACAATAGTACAAATCACTTTTTTTCACGAGGACTCGTGCAAGTTCCGGTTTGTCTGCCGTCCTTATCAGAGAAATAAATCTTTGACACGGTGCTCCACCGCTGATTAATTCAATACTCGTCTTCGTGAGTAACTGGCCTTCTCTTTTGTCAAAACTGTTCGGAATCACCCCTAACACATGAGACAGTTGTCTCATGTATGGGGTTTGTCGTTGGTACCTGCAAGAGAAACTGTTATGCCAAGCAAAGGTTGCTTGTTCACCACTTTGCATATGCAGATTTAGTGTGGAGAGATGTTTTAGGCGGATGCAGGCAATTGATGTGGCTTCATGTTCATGATGTTAAATATGATCTCAACCCTGACACGGGCCAAGTTTTGGGCCACGAAGAAATAAAGTGTGTGCTGCGTGTTTTTTTGGGGGGGTGTTTTTTTTTTGTTTTTTTTGTTTTTGTTTTTTTTTTTTGTTTTTTTTTTTTTTTTTGTTTTTTTTTTTTTTCGTCAAATGTGCATGGTTAATGGTTACACAAATGCCTAAACCTTTGCTGAAGTTGCTCGGAACACTGGTTTGAATCATTTGTTACATAATTTTTGCGTTGATACTATAGCTAACCTCAGCTGGGGGTTTTCTTCATATGTGTGAAAATGTTGTAGAAAGGATTTGCATGCCATGAAAGTTGAATACGTGCACAATCGCAAGTTTGATTGTCATCATACATTAGATAATTGAATGTGTTGGCTGGTATGAAGATGCATTTCCTACATTTCATGAAATGAACTGGCTTTGGCTCACTTAGCACGACTACCATGATAAGGTACTCCAAAGAAAAGCATTTTGCATGATGTTTCTTTGCGTTCCTTGGAACGTTTTGGGCACAGAACCCTCTTTAATGGCCAATGCTGCACATGACAGACTCCACATTCCCAAAGGGCAGTCACATTGATACAGGGTAAATGTCACGATAGTTTACATGGCGGCTATAAAACGGTAACACACATATTAGCTAGATGCAACACCGTGCCCGACTTCAACGACAGTATTCACAACAATTCACAAATGAACTATAAACGGAATATATATGTAGGCAAACCATGTTAACTACTCACCATTTAAAAAGGTAGCAAACCAGAACAAACGATGTGTGAAAAAGCAACTTTATTTTTACAAAAGTAAGTGATATACAACGGGTCAAAATGAGATGTGACACGTTGGAGAATAACTACCGGTATGAAAATTTTCAATAAACAAACTGAGCACAACAGATTTTGCCTCCATTATTGTTGGCTTATAGCACTAAAATACATTTCCCATACTTAGTATTATGTACTTTGCCAACATTAGCATGAATATAAGTGAGAACGAAATTTGTATTTTTTTTCGGAGCTTTCAAGACAAATGTTCTATTTTCATATTTTGAATTTAAGAAGAAAGTACCTTGCTACGTATCACATGTTTGGACTCCTCGACAATGGATAATATCACTTTCCACTAGTATCACTAATGCATGCAAAGTTTTATGAAAGAAATGAGGGTAGACTCTTTGTGTGTTATGGTATAATGACGCGGGCGATTGAAGCTGATATCGTGGGCGTGGCGCACGCAAGTGCGCGTAACCCGATGCCAGCAAATCACCCGCCTCATTATACCATAACACACACAAAAGCGACCTTCATTGCTATATTTACATTTTCTCCTTGATTTTTCTGCTCGATTACACGAAATCTAGCACATAGAATTCAGCGAAACAGCCAGAAAATGATTTGCCCAGCCCGTTCAAGTGTTGCGTTCCGGAAACCCAGGTGGACGCGCCTTACTGGAATGTGGGCGGGACACATGTGTTATGGTCTGATAACAAACGAGTCCCATGTGTTATGGTCTCATAACACACCACGCGCTCTCGTATATTTGCAATGTTAAAAGTTAAAATGAAAGTAAATTTTTCTCATTGCATATCCCCCCAACATGTTTGCGCGTCAACACCTGCATCGGTTGTGTGGCCTTTAAGGACTTAAAACCACTATTTGACACTGCTAGATCTAGGACAATTTAAAGGAAAACGGCTGGTAGCTGGATCATAGGAAACAAGTGGAGAATATGATGGTTGTTTGAACAGTCTCTGTTCAGCTTTGTTTATCACCGTCTTTGAAAAAGATCTCTTGGACAACCAGTTTGGGTAGAGGCATTCACAATGATATTCCTTTATCACTGTGCTGTAACGTGTCTTCATTATGCCACCTCAAAAACAACTCAATATTAAGGCGATGACCTACCTAAGGTATATGAGCTCCAAATTTGGAACAGGTCAAACAGGTTTGGCGAAAATTTGCTTACACATGCTTTCGCAAAAGTGACAATGCATGTGTTCTTGTCGATCGGTTATTTTCTATAATTCGGTTAAAATTCAAATTCATGAAATAACAGTAGCGCGTTCTAGTGGAGATACCTTAGATAGAGATTTATTGAAACTGCATTCCCATCATGTCAACGAGAGTCCAGATGGCAGTTTGTGAGGAGTCGAAACTTATTGAGAGGCACAATTCGATGAATTATAGATAATTGCAGCACCACCTGTTGGGGTACTCTGATGTTTTTCTGTGCAATTTTGAAGCAATTGAACCAGATTGATTCAGAGTAGATTTTGAAGATGCCCCCCCCCCCGAAAAAAACTTCTGAATATATAGCAGCGTGAATATTCGACTACACGTGGTACAGACGTATCCTAGGTAAAAAGTCATCTTGTTTGAATAAGATGAAGCCAGCAACTTGTCAGAGGAAGTCGAAAATATGAAAGCTATAAACCAACGATGGACAACGTTCAAAAGTAAGCTGAACTGACTGCAAGTCAGCTGAGCTAAAAAAAAAAAAAATCTACTCTATGAGAACGGTAAGCTCGGTTGTTGGTGAGCGTGCCTTTGGCTTTATTCTTGTATTGGTGCATAAATTAACAATTAACTGTGTGACCATTTTCTCTGAAAGAAGTTACAAGACCATATGTCTTTGCAGCATTCTTTGCGTGACACCACACAGGACAGCCAATCACGTTGCTTCTAGATAGTCTCGTTTGTAGTGAAAGCACAGTTCCTGTTAATGAACATGTGCCTACAGACAAATAATATACAGGGGAAACACTCAAATCTGTAGTTTGTAGGAATTCAGATATTTTTGGCTGAAACTGATAAGCATAAGTACCTTTGTTACACGTCATTAATGCAACCTGACCAGAGGATTGCAAAAATTAGAATCCATTAACTCTTTCAGTGCCAAATTCGACTTAAGTCGAAGTACTTAACACGAACCACTATGAATTATAATGAGGGTGCTAGAGTCCTGCTCCTTGTGAAAAAACCTGCCATTCAATCACCATCATGCTGGAAGTTACAAAGAATATAATAGGCAATGTTAACAGCTCTCCTCGATGCGCTCTAAGCACGCTGAGGAAAGCTGCGGACTCAGTCCAAAACATTGAACTGAATGAGTTGAACCAGTTGCAACAGGTTACAACAGAAAAAATGTGCCTTAGCTCCACAAGATTGCACTGTATACTATGAACACAAAACATCACGCAAAAGCAAAGAGGGAAAACTTACAGGTTGAGCAGAGTCCAGTTTGTATCCATCTACTGACATTTGTTCAAAAAGGTCCAGTGTGTCTTCGTTAGGGCAACATTGAACTGACGGTGGTGATATTTTCAGTTTCATAAAGCGAATCGCTCAATAACAAGCAACGCTTAAGAGCACGCTACAATAAATTTATTCTAATCTATCACGGATTTCATCCGCTGGCTGAACATGTTCGTGCGATATCTGTTGGTGCAAAATCAAAACCAAGCTTCCCAGACGTGCCCGGGCACAGCAGAGCACATATGTCAAAATGGTCTGGTTTTTTTTCAATTGAAAACAGCGCTTCCTGGAAATTAACTTAAAAATACCACGTAAACTTTGCTGCAGTCACAAGATCAAGTGGATGTAGTACAGCACATGCTGCTCGACATTCCATTAAGATAGATGCCCTGAAAATGCCAGAAGTGCATCGGCTCAACTCTAGTGTCTTCTGGTTGTCAAATTTCAGATATCAGTTGCGACACGCAGTTCAAGGTGCTGAAGACTGGCCAGGTTTACGGGCTGTAAATGGGATCGGTGAGGCAGCAAAGGTGGCATTGACTTCATGACATTAGCACTGATATTCGAAAGTCTGTCCCTTTTAATAGTGAGCTCTTAATGTGTGGCGACCTATCAGAGTTGCAGGTACTTCTAAGTGCGATTTAAACATGATGTGCACCACGTTATCCTTTAATGAACGGGAAGTGTTTCAACGGTTGTTTCACACAACATGTAAACACCATAAACAGAAAGAAAATATTTCCAATATGATTAAATGTTGTTACTATGTAAATGCTATATTGTATTGAAGAGTTGCCAATGTGTATGTTATTTTGCATCCAACATGGTTTGCCTACGGTGAAGATGACAATCCATATGGTAAGCCTTTCTTTTGATTTGCTTTTAAGTTTCATTATTTTGTCAAAGTCTGGATGCCTTGGTTCTAACTCCAATAGAAGATTTGATTAAAGAGTGTTCAAACTTAACATTCTATTCGATGGAGTATGTTGACATATGAATTTCTGTAGCCACTAGTGGGTACCTACATCTAATGGAGCATGTTGCCTATAGGAAGTTTTACAGTTACCCTGATTTCATCCCGGACAAAACCTTGTTTCCTGGAAGTGGACATTTTGCCGCGAAATTTTGTTCAGTGGCAGCTATCTTTTACCGCACTCGGTCAAACGTTTACTTACCATACCCTTTCCCACTCAAATCGCCTGTAAGCACCGGGTATAAATTGTCGTCTGTCTCAAAGTTTGTGGTTAAATTTCCTAATTACAAGAAAACATTTTACTGAGATTTATATGTAAGACCATTCATGATGTTACAGAAGTCCCGAGAAAGAGCAAAACAGAACTGTCTCTGCATTGAGCTGGGGAGGGGCTAGGGACATTCTGTGCGGTCAATCCCAGCACATGAAATAAACTTTATTGACAGCACCATAAAACAAAATGTATGGTATTTTGTCAGGTACACTTATAAAGAAAATACATATACAGCAAAGTACACACAATACAATATTATACATAGCACAACAGCTATAAAATCATAAGGAGAAAAAAGCAACAGCAGAGTTATACAACATCACATGTACACATGAACTTTCGACACAGGGATACCAGATGTACTTCTTTTAAGGTAGGTTAAAATGTCGTGAGGGGTCAATAATGCCGGATGGGATGACAAAGATTACAACGAGTTTCCTCTAATTTCTACACAAAATTTTATACGGGAGTTTTAATTTTGAGTTTAATTCTATGATTTCATAATATATTGAAATCAACGAAAATATATTTTAATTTTTCGAATAAAATTAGCCTGGGTAAGCAGAACAATCGACACTTTTTGTGGGGTTTTGAAGTCTTCCTTTTTCAATCGCTAAATTATTGGCACTTATACGTAACCATGTTGTATTTTTTACCTAGCTTCAAAGGTTTTTTTTATGATTTGTAAATAATTTTCATATTTGAATTTATTATTAAATAGGACATTAGCTCTTAATTTTTCGTCTTGTGTAACGTTAGTGTTTATTTCTGAATTCCATTATCTACTAACTTTATCACCAAGTCGTTTTCTAATTATGTTATCTGGAAAATAGTCATTTTTGTTTCCACAATTATCCCAAAGATGTTGTAAATTATAGAATAGAGGGAGTCTTTAGTAGTCTGTAACCAAGTGCTCGTACCCTTCGAGAGAAGCATCACATTAGAAAGGTATGAATCATACAAAAAACCATCCTGTGGAAGATTAACAGTTCTGAACCAGTTTTTGCAGACAAGCCTTAAAGTCTCTAGTTATATATGTGGTTGACCGAGTTCTCCAAGCACTGCAACATTCCATGACTTTCGGTGTACACCTTAACATTATTTTAGAAATCCAATATATACTTTCTCAAACTCGAATTTAAAATATTCAGATAACCCATTGCTAAATATACATTTTAAAGGCTGAACTACATATTTCACAGGCATAAGTAAAAATTGGCATAATAACCTTTTGAAATAGACTGATATAAAATTTAGAACTTACTGCTCCAATAAAAAATGATCTTCTAAATCTACCAAGAGATTAATTTCTGAGCTTTATCACACAAACTTTTAACTCTTGAAATAGAGTGATATAAAAGTTCCAACTTATTATTCCAATAAAAATATAATCTTTTAAGTCTACCAAGAGCTTAATTTCTTAGCATTACCACGCTAACTTTAACTGCGCCTTAAAAAGAACTACTGCCTGAAACTGCAATTCCTAAATAAACATATTTCTGAACGCAGTCATGTGTGTCAGTGTGGTATCGCCATGCTATCCCGTTCACAGTGCATCTCCGGGATAGCACAATTTCATAGACCTGCGGCATAGAGGGCCCTTCGGGGGTCATACCCCAACCCGTGGTATAACAAGTTACAACCTATATTTTCTTATAGGTATATATGTCCTCTTCATGAAAAAATAGGTTGTGGAATCTGAAAAGCGTTTTATCATATAGATTTCTGCCCGTTTCCATGACAACCTATGCCATTTCTGAGACAACTAAAATTTGTCCTTAAAAATAATAACTTTGGTGATACTGCTTGTAGAAAGGCTAAATAAATACCAAAATGTGCTCAATTGCTCGAATAGAGTCACCAAATGCAGAGTTTGTTCAAAGTGCCTAATTATCATATGTTAATTTATGCAAATATATGAAATTTACATCGAAATTAAGTATTGTGCAACGGATTACATATTTTATTTACTAAAATATAGTTTCGTTTATTTAAAAAAAGGCAAAATGATTAGGAACAGTACTCATACAAGTTTTATTTATCATGTTTATTTGAGTATACCATATGCATATTAATTAATATGCTAATATGTCTATCATATGTCATCTTCGCTTAGGGAACCGTCATAACAATTGCCAATACAACTGATAAAGTAAGATAGTACCTTGTACCATGTATTCACACCTACACGTAATTTACAGTGAACCATCCCATGGAGTCTTGCAACATAACTAATGTATCTCTCGCATCAAACTATAATTCAAGATGTCTTTTAGTAAAGGAAAACAGTATAAGTGCATGCACACACTAAATACAGAAAGCTGATCAATGATGGTCACAGTTTGGAGATTCTACGCCAAAATTCAATCATCATCTTCCTCATCATCACTGTCTGTTTGAGTGTCAAAAGTGTCATTTGCACACTCATGTCCAAAGCATGCACATAATTCTGTACATTTAAGTCCTGTCTGGAGGCAATGGGATCCCACACTTTAGGGTTAGGAATGTGACTGTTGTATTGGTGTCTTTTTGTCCAAAACCACTTCCTAGTAGTCATTACCCTATTCCGCAGTCCGAACTCTTTACTCTCCATAAGCTAACCTGTCCCTGTCTAACCTATATACATATAGACGTACTATTGTCCAAATTGCACACGTTCCTCTGTAAAATTTTGACATAGGCTGTATTAGCCGAAATTAATTAAAGGGTCTTCGGCGGGTAACCACTCAACATGTTTCGGAGCCTTTTACCCTTACATGTCTCTCTGAGTAGCGGCTCCTTGTCTAAGCTAAATATTCAGCAAAGACAACCCACATAATATTGAATAAATATGAACGTGGCAAATGATGAATTAGCTGAATACGTGAAGTTTTGCTTATAAATGCAGACTTTCATTATGAAAGAAGAATACCTGGCAAACAAAGTACAGTTACCAAATTTGTGTAGCACAGGTTCAGTTAAGAACAATTTGACTTATCCCTGAACCAATGTGTACCCTTTCTAGCTGGACAGCTTATTCTAGTTAAACCATCCGCCAGTGTTTAACTGAAGTGGAAAGAAGCTGGGGCATTATATTCAGTCCCAGTGATTGTAAAATAAACAGTTGCAGCTAAACCACCTGTATAAACCAAATGAAATCCTAACAATGACTGCAACAATGTACATCCTGCACCAGAAATGTAAAACAAACTCCATGATGACACCTACTCCTCAAACAATTAAGCTCTACTTCATTGCCAACCCTGAGTCAATGTATCAACGTAATGTGTCAGATATGTGATATTTGAAAAAATACTGTCACTTTGGAATATTTTTTTAATATTGAGTAAATGTGCATTTAGGCATGTCAGAAAAGAATGAAATTCGTTAGCATTTACGCCAAAAACATGTTATCAAAACAATTTTTCTCAACAGGATTTTAAGTACAATTAAGCAAACATGTAACTGCCGTAGGCCGCTGCTTGCTACCGATAGTCATTTGTATTTCAGTCAAGAGAATGCAATGAAAATATTAACCAGATATCAAGTACAATTAGGCAAGCTTGTATCTGTCGTAGGCCGCTACTCGCTACCGATAGCCCCTGGGGGTTTAACCTAAGAGACAACAAGCAAGCCAAAATGTCTGAAAGGTGAACATTAAAACAGAATGATGCCAAAAGATAAAATTAAGTCGAAAAAAAGGCAAGTCTAAAATCTCTAAAATTATTGAAGCCAATCTTTCTAACCATCTCGGGATATTTACAGCAAAATTTGTAGAAATATTTGATCAAAAGTACATCTTTGAATCCTCCTGACTCAAGTTTATTATACATAAAAATTTGGTTCAAGATGCAAAGTCCTGAAATTTAGAACAAATACGACCAAATCTCAAAGTCTGTGAAAAAAACGTATTATATCCAATAGTATCCGAAATAATACTGTCTGGGAAAGGATAATTAACTATTTCAAAGTTAAACTCATCTATTTTGTGAAAGACTTTGATACAAAACCTGTCATCAGTGACCTGAATATCCAAGTCCAAAAACACATCTCTGAAACCATCTGAATTGTTACCCTCCAAAGGGATATCTTTTGGGTAAATTTCGTTTGCAATTTTACTGAAATTATGTACATTTACGCAAGCAATGTCATCAATATATCTTCCGTTGTTTGATAATTTAAAGTCATTTGAAAGTCCTTTTTCATCAGTTTATCCATATACTTAAACTCGAGCCTGGTTAAATAAAAATCTGCCAGTAAAGGGGAGCAGTTGCTGCCCATTGCAATGCCTTTTCTTTGTTGAAAAACCAATGATCCGCATTGAACAAAAGTATTATCTAAAAGAAATTTTATAGCATCTATCAAAGTTTCAACAGTGTACGATTTAATGTTACTTTTTTAATATTTGTTGTGTCATGCTTTCTTTGTATACGAATTAATATTAATGTATGGTTTACCATTATGGGTAAACATTTTGCTTATTAATTCTGAAAGTGAACTATTGACTTCATCTATAGGTAGATTGGTGTGCAGTGTAGAAAAATCAAAACATTTGATATTTTTTGCTTTAACATCTTTGATTTTAGATACAAAGTCGGAAAAATTGCTAATACTCCAAAAACAATTTAATTCACTGCTTCTAGAAATTGCATTACAGTATTTACGAAAATGATTCCTAATTGCAGTCAAACACAATGTTCCTTCTTTTGATAATTGTTTTCCTATACATTTGGCACCACCGGCTATGAATCTAGATTTAAAAGGGATTTTATGTAATTTGGGTATCCAGTACAAAAGTGGAATACAGGAGTCCTCTTCAGAAATTTTGATATTAAAATTCCTTTTCATCTCATCGTTAAGTGTACCTATCAAATTACCAATGGGTTGTTTGTGAAATTTATATACATCATTTACTCTTATGTCTGAAATATTGTTTATACCACGAACTTTTTTCAAAACATCCAGATAATATTTTTTGTAGATAATCCCAAGATTGTTCCCTGCCCCATCTATGTTTGTGACTACAAAACTTTCTTGTAGTTCTTTGACTGCTTTTGAAACTTCAGGTTGTTTTAGATTAACCGTATTGAAATTCTGAATGTGGGATTTGTAATAATAAATTATTTTTCTAGAGACTTTTCTAAGTTTGATAACCATCTTTTAAATTTCTGAAATTCAATTTTTTTCTTTCTTTGCCCATTTCATTCAGTAGGAATCAAATGCATCACATGTATCCTAAAAATACTCTCAATGTTCAACTTGGGACATATCCAAAATTTTGTACCTTTTTTCATAATTTCTTTTAAACTTGAATTTTGTATAATATCCAAATTACCTGTAAATACATGTTTGTGGTATGCATCAGCAAAATCAGAATATTTACTGTTAGACATACAGTCCCAATTTTGATTCGCTGTGATATCTTCAAGAGTAATTGAAGCCAGAAATTATTTGTAATTCATGATACTTTGTCCAATATTGTTGCCATATTCATAGGAAATGATGGGGGGGGGGGTTCTTTTATTTTGCACTCCTTGGGAATCATGTAACGAACAAATTTCAATTTGAAAAAGGACTGAATGTTTAGTGTATCAATAATTTTGTGTTTGAAAGAAATGCTGCAAAACATTTGATCTAATTTTTTCTTATTAGAATCTGGTTTCCAAATAGTTGTTGTGCAGGCGTGCACAATTTCACAAAAATTTTGCGGAAATGTATGTTCTCAATCAGGCAGAACCCAAATATTAATTAATTTTTGTCATGTCTCGAAATGATAGTGCTTTAAGAGGTTTATGTAATTGATCAATGCCATTGTGGCACCAGATGGCACATTGGTATTGTGCCCTTTTCACATGTTGCTCAAATGCATCCTCAGTAGGCGGTAGTTGAGCAGCTGATCGGTCTGTGATGGAGGCAAGCGTATATCATAGCCTGTTCAAAGTAGTTTTGTAATCAGTCCCTTTTCCTGTGTTGAGAGCTTTGCTACATAAAACACAGGTATTGGGATTTTGCTTGGCTGAGGGTGGCTTCTTGGATGGCGGTGCCAGGTTCATTATTTTAGGTTCACGGTACAAAATTATCTAACCTGCAAATACATTGAAACGTGGGTGTTCTTACCAAGTTGAAGCTTCATTTTAGAAAATAATCCAGTTCACCATGTGTATATTATCAATCATGCAACACATTTTGACAATATGCATAGTCATTCTCAATAACACTGATAGTGAGACAATCACATAGCAGAGTTAGAATCCGACATGGACTCTGGAAGTCAAAGAAATGTGCCCAGATTTGTGCTTTCTGGTGCCTCTACAACACAACACATAAATTATAAAATCCTAATTTGAAGATGACTTCATTTGCATAAATTTAATGATAGGGTTTCTAAATTGTCTTCATTTCATATTTTTTTTCGGTAATATATATGCTAAATTTGCTCAAATTCCAACAATGCGTTCTGGAGAAAGCACTTTTGCACAAGCTAGCCAGACCAGACAACCCATAAACATAATGCCCCCCCCCCCCCCCCCCGTGGCGGACCCATAAAATATCAGTGAAGCTGTGAACGAAAAATGTTGATAAGACGATTGGGATTCTATGTTCTATATGCTTTGAAGCACCTTTCAAGGAACTGTAACTTTTTGCATTGGTACAGCACATAATGTGTGATATACATCTCTAGAATGGCTTCAAACCTCCAACATTTGAAGCCTAATTTGCATACATGTTATGGTGTCCACTTCATAAACTCCAGTAAATTTGGTATCAGTATATCCCTGGAAATATATTACCTTCATCATTTAACATTTACCCCCATTTTTGGTGATTTGGCAACTACAGCAAACAACATCAACAAACAGAGGTATCTACATTGCAAAATAGATGACAAAATTTTGCATATAATTATAATAATAATGATGTTAATCAAATAATTTTTTTAAAGCTTCACGCCTGTTGAAAGAGTAAGGTAAGTGCCACCTTCTGATGAAATTTGGAGTGCTTATCTTCAAAATTAAGGCAGATATTAAAAAATTAGTGAAAAGTAGTCATTTTCCACAAAAAATAGAGGTTGCCATAGAAACGGGCGTGTAAACATACCAAAAAACGCTTTTCGGACTCCACAACCTATTTTTCTGTAAAGAGGAGACATGTGCGCACATTTTGATATAGGTTGTGTTTTGTTATACCTTTGGTTGGGGTTGCACCTATTTTTAGGGCACTTTTGAAGCATTTGCCGCTAGCCTATCAGGGTCGTCCCATATCACCCGAAATGTTATACATCTCCAGCTCATCAGAGTATGGGACAAATTATAAGGTTTCCTTGCCGGCATATCTGCAGCAAAAAAATGGCTAACTTTCATATATAACTGTACATTGCGTCCTATTCTGTCCAGTAATTTGTGATGGATGAGGTTATATCTCTCACTTGACGTCGATTATGTGGGATGTGTTGTAAACACAAGTGATGTGTTGCATCATTGTGCAAACAAATGTTCTCAATGGCTTCCAAGTGAATGCAGACGATGGTACAACTGTTGGTTGTGCATGCCTTGATTAACGCTAGCTTTATTTGTGTCCCCTGGTATCCATCAACAGAAACAAAACTGACATGTTAAAACTGACTGAAAACTAAAGAGACATACACTATGTATGGTTTAAATTGACAACTGGTACGAGCAAATTTTACAAGAGACCAAAATGCAAGTGGCATCCTAACCACATGGGAAAGAACCTTAATATAAAGGTGTACGAGGCTCTTCGTAGTTTATGTCCGACATAGACGCGTCCATTTGTGGTAAGGAACCCACCATCCCTTGTATGGCACATGTGAGACATGGTTTCAATTCATTACAGTGCCAAGACGCTAATGTTGGAATGATTATACCTAAACCAAATTAAAGATCCTCCGAACGCAAACACCCTTCCCCGTTTCATCGCCAAAAATGTATTTTAATGTCGCTCTCACCATACTATTCTGTATTTTGGGATGTACATGCACAGTACAATGTAAGGATGTGAGGGACACCAAGCATAGCATACATTTTACCACTTTTCATTTAAACGTTCCTAGGGAGCTTGTGTGACTTGTTTTTAACACTGACCATAAAAACCTTCTCTGTTTTTTTTAATCTTATCGTGTTACCTATTGATGCAATACAATTTGTTTACATGTAAGATCGGTTGATTATACACAGCATATGTACGCTTGCTGCCAATAGAATGATTTCCTACAGGACAGGCCGATGAGGAAGCTCTTTGCAAGACGATGAACCCTGCAAACTCAGCACTGCAACTGTACATGTCATTAGGAGATAGATCCTTTCTTCCGCTGTTTCCCGGTACGTCTGCTTCTGCATTGCACGAAACTTACCTGCAAGAGATAAATTGGCCACAGCACTTTGGGATTACCTTTCTTTGATGACATGAATTTTTATTCTATCAGTGGCGCATGTATTACTTTTACGATCACTGTGTAAATTTAAAGTTGAAAAATATGTTCTTAACCCTTTGGTAAACTTTTTCACCCCATATCACCAACACTTGATAATTGATTCAGGGTCCTACAGGTGTAATTAGGCATAGAATATTTACCCCAACACTTTTGCTATCTGTGGAGTCCTGTCCTGGTTTACCTCTTCAAGCTATGGCAGTGCCACACTATCGGTCTTGTCACGTATTGTTACATCTCTTACAAGTATGCAGAGCAAGTGTATCGTTTTCCTTGTTGCGTAATGTCCAAATACTGCTCCTCTTTGTGCAAGAGGGATTAATATAGGGCCATGCCCTGATTCCCAATTGTTTTTTTTTTAATTAAATATGTTAAAACCAGTTAGGCATGATTTTTTGAGACAAATTCTTACATTCATCTAAAGCGGTTTACTTTTAAAATTTGCGTGAAGTTGGATGTTAGATGAATGGCTTGTCCGCATCTGTATTCAAACTGGGCTAGACAATCTTAATCGCATCATCAAAAGCTGTGAATAATGCTATTTTTCTATTGTCGCACATGGTGTTTGTAGATTGGTCTGTACATGTTTTCAACGGTTGCTCTGTGTATGTATTCACATAGGGTAGGACTGCTTTTATATTGTGATATTCATGCATTAATCTCTGCACATAATGGTCAGATTTTGCAAAACTGCTACTATATAATTATAGTCATGCGTTGAATCTGTATGCAAAATGGTCAGATTTTGCATAACATAATTGTAAGCGCATCATCACATTGAAGATGGAACGTGCTCTATTATTCATTTATGAATAGCTATCATATGGTTAGATCTACAGAGTATTACCGATGAGAATATAAAATTGATATGACCATTCTTTGTACCAAATAATGTCCCTTAAAACCAACTTTAAACTAGGTGTGCGTGTGTGTATGTGTGTATGTGTGTCTTTCTGTCTGTATATTTGTTTGGTGTCAGAGCACGGACGCTGACACAAAACCAAACAAATAGTACAATATAATCTCGCACCATACGTTTTGCCCCGCGCATTCTTAAAGACTCTTTGGAGCACAGTTCATCGACTGGACTGATATCTTTTTTCTCCTACACTGTCTACTTCGGTGCGAAAGTAGGCGCCTTTGAGATTAATTTAGGTATTGTTTTAATTGATATTGTCACATGAATGGATTATGAGTTTTCAATGTTGCGTGCTATCAACTTGTACTTTTTGAGCAAATATAATTCTGCCAAATGTGGTTCTGCTGTTTGCCATTGCCCTGTCATCATCGTCTTGCTCACACGGCAGCATTGCCCCAGGAGGAAACAAATGGGAATTACATGTTGTTCTTCTCTTCTAAAGTAATAAGTGGTCGCTCTTGAGTGCCTGTAGAAATGAATGTTTGTCTTGCGCTGTGACATGCTATCAAAATGTCATTGACCTTAGTATACGAAAAATTTATAGTTAAACGATTGTCATTTAGAAAAGTCTTCAATGACAGAACAGGAAATGAACCAGGACTACGCTTAATTTATCTAGTATGGGTTTGCGTGAGTGCATCATGGAACTGCACAAAAGTAGTGGTAGTTGTGTATGTATTTGGAAAACTGCAGGGTAAAGTCAGTGGACCAACTGTTCTTTTTCATGCTTTACCATGTGCTATGGACATTCGTTAAAATGAAACAAGCAAAGCACTCACACATTTTTAAATGTAGTCGTTTGTATGGCCTTTCATCCGTACATTTTAACAGGAAAAAATTATCGCAAAAAGCGTGGTCCCCCCTGCTAAGAAAAGACAGAGATAGGACAAAATAAAACTAAACAAAAACATGCCTGAGAGTAACAGTCAGAAGACACAGACAGATAGAAGGGCTCAAACTCTTTCGTCTACATCGTTATACTGTCATTTACTACATTGATGTACATGTATGGACGAACTCAATTACTAAGTCTAAATATAATGAACCTATTTAACCAATGCCTGGTGGTTTGAAACGACCAGTAGTGAAAATGTATTCATGAATTGCTGAAAACATGCGTTCATTATCGAGCAGAGAGCATTAATAAGAACCAAACAATGCTGTTTGCAGAGTGAACAGTGCAAGAGAAGTGATAGAAGCATGTAATTTTGAACGCGGTAGAGTATACAGAGGGCATATGAAAATAATGCCACGCATCGTCAACAGGTGTGCCGCAGCGGCACCGAGATGTGTCTAGGACACGAATTTTATGTAAATAAGAAGCTAGCACACGGACGTTAGCGTGTGTGCTGAACCGATATAAATCTATCACCAAAGTTGTACACCTCAGGAAAGTTCATACTTCGAGGAACTGGTTGGCGTTATTTTGACTTGAAGACTCGAAGTGATTTAGACTTCAGAAGGACTTCAAAGAGAGTCGTCAAAAAGTTCAGTACGAGCCCTAAACTGAGGTAGGTCACAATGTTGGCGTGTAGTATACCTGCGAGTGTCCGGGACTGTAGGAAACATGAATTATCCGGAGAGAGTTTGTTTACCAACTTATACATCAAGGTGAATTTTGAAAGATCCCTTCCTTTTGAAAGATCCCTTCCTTTGGGTAATGTATGCCATCCAAGTTCTTCGTATAATTTTGCATTACTGGTACAAAACATTGCCCCACTAACAATGCAAGCAGCATTTAATAGAATACCTTCTAATTTTGCTTCGTCATCTGCAGTACATCTACTCCATCTACTCCAAATAGGGCTGCCATATTCAAGAATTGGTCTAATAAAGAATACATATATTGTTTCCAAAGTCAGCCTGTCAAGGGTAAATTTTAGTCTGTTCACAATATTGATCAACTTACTGGTTTTTGCAGCAATTTCATTTACATGAACAGAGCACATAGTGACGCCAAGATGTTTATGTTGGCTAACATTTCTAAGAACATGGTCCTGAAAAATAATCGGAGGATGATTGGGTGAGTTATTTTTCCGAGAGATAAGCATGGAGTCTGTTTTGGGGCATTACAAGTAATTAGCCCATCGCCAGCCCATTGACTGATATCAGAGAGATCAGAATTAATAGATGCAGCCGCCGCTTAAGGATCACCTATTTCTAGATACAAGCTGGTGTCATCAGCAAAAATTCTTAATATTTGAACGTATAAGATCAACAATATCATTGATATAGATTAGAAACATGAGATGACCAAGAACTGACCCTTGCCGTACACCTGCGCCAATTGAACCTTAACTAGAAGCTTTACCTTGTACAACAACACGTTGTTGACGATTTTTAAGGTAATCTGTAAACCACTCCAGTAAGTTACCTGAAATACCATTTTTCCTCAATTTGTGCAGCGGACCTGCATGCCATACTTTATCAAATGCTTTGCTTATATCTAAGAAAATAATGCGGACTTCTTTTTGTTGGTCGAATGTCATACAAAGTTCATGATTAAGGAGCAATAAGTGATTAACGGTACAGTCTCCTGGAGTGAGTCCAGATTGGTGAATGGTGATAACAAGGTTGTCCCGATAATAATTATATACATTTTAAAACACAATCTTTTCCAACACTTCACCAACACAGCTAAGTAAAGACACTGGCCTGTAATTATTACATAAATTCTCTGGCCCCTTCTGGTAAAGGGGACAAATATTAGCCTTTTTCCGAACTGCATGGGATTATTTCTTTTTCTCTAAAGAGTGATTAAAAAGTCTCACCAATGAAGAAGAAATATCCGATGCAGCTTCTTTGAGAAGTTTTGGACTTATTTCATCGGGTCCGGATGCCTTACTTTATAGGGATAAAAGAGTCTCGGGAACTTCTTTTTCAGTTACATTTATAAAGTCGAGGCCGGGAGTTAGAGGACAAGCAATTTCTGGTAAGGTAGCTGAAAAGGAATCTAAGTTAAACTGCTGAAGAAAACATGAATTGAAAATTTCAGCTTTGGTGTGATTATCCGATAGATGTTTATCTTCATGTACAAGAGATGGAACGGTTAATGAATGGTTGCGATTTCAAAATATTTTAAAAACAGTGCCCCACCAGCATTTGTTTTTACGATGCTGATTTTTTGGGTTGGCTCTTGATATATTATTGTTTCCTGTTCTGCAGATTTCAGTCTCCCTTGATAATAATTACGGGGTTGACAAAGAGAGGTCCATGCACCGATTGCATAATTAAGTCTTTTGGCTGTTTCATATTTACGTTTAACCTGCCGTTTAAGTGATCTAAGGTGTGAATTGTATCAGGGTTGGTCAGACGGTCTTACCTGGATTATTTTGTTAGGAATGCAGTGCTCAGCTACTTTTCGAAAAAAGATCGGACCCATGATTACAACATAAACCAATGTCGTCGGATGTAAAACAAGAGTCCCAATCGACCCTCTTAGATAGTTTCTGAAATTATTAAAAATCAGGTTTGTTGTATTCCCAAATATGACGCTAATAAGCTGGTTCTTTCTTACGTCGAAATAGTAGATTTGCATCGACGATACAATCAGCAGGTTATGGTACAAAAACAATGTTTTCTGCTTTGGAACGTGTCTGTCCTCTAATACCCGTGTCAAAAGAACACCATGAGTAATGGGTGTTGAAAACTAACAGGTATATCTACAGGCAATTCAGGTTTGAATACATAAGAAAATAGAAGATACCTGTCTTTTTTCGCTGGGTACTCTTGGCTGGTGAAAGTTGTTTTGGAGTTGTCATGTGATCATTTCATTGCATTGGTGGGGTTGTGCATCACAAAAAGGGCAGTCTCGCCTTTTGTTTACTGTTTGTGTGCGGCATACAAGGCTAAAAATGTTAAGCCATCATTCAGCTGAAGAAAACGGTGTGTTGGGATTTATATTATCGAAAGCTGAAACATGAATTGAAAATTGTGCTATATCAAAATCATACGACCGTTTTTGTCCCAAATGCAAACAAGATAAAACAGAGTACACTTTATGAATAAAAAAAACAAATGCACAGTGTCCTTACTGATGTGTGATTGCTGAGCAGAACACTATTCCTATCCTGGTATATCACTGAAAAAGCAAGTGAGTGAATAGCCTTTTCTATGATGTGGTGCAAGCAAGCTTTCCGTCCATTAGAAGAAAGTGAAAGAATGAAGAGGTTGGGTAGGACCTTTACCCAATTTACAACACTAACATTAAAGACGTGTTAATATACAGTTATCAGGTCTTCAATGTTGGCACAGGATCTGATTGCTAATAGTGCTAGGTTACCTTCCAATATCAGAGTAATTTTAGTTTTTGGTAAGAATAACTGGAACTTTTGCCTCCAAATCCCCTGACTTGCTATTGCGTTCACTGATGTAGGCGCTTGCCAGCGAGAGCACATCAGAAACATATAGCGATGTAGGGGGGTCCTATGGAAGCAAGTGGAACTGTTCAAGGTTAGACTTTGATATTGGGCACCATGATTGTCCTATATGGGCCAAGTTTTCATAACGTGAATAATCTTGTAATAATTAAGGGCATGTGACCACATGGTAAATTTTGTTTCAGGATGATAAAGTCCAGAACTATTTGAACTAAACCTTTCACATTTAACGTGATTATGGACTTAATTACGAAATGGGACTTAAGACTGATCATGAGCAGTGTTTGCTGACTCTGCCTTTCTTCCAAGGTCTCAGGGTCACTTAAGCTAACTTAATCGTTGATTTGAGAATTCCGGAACTGTTTGGACAAAGATTTTGATATTGACTTTCCGTCAAATTGAATGAGGGATGTACACCTCAATTCCACAGTTTCATCGGACTGAAACAAGGTTGTCCCCTTAGTCCTTAGTTATTTAATGAATGATTCTTTATTTGCTGCACCTCAACTTACAGATGGAGGCATTTTGCCAAATACAATACACAACAACAAAATATGTAAAAGAAACAGAAAAAAGAAAGAGGAAAAGTTAGGAAAACTAACTCTTGTCCATCGTAAACAACCTTGCTTCATATACAGATTGGAGAAAAAACTATAGATCACCCCTTATTTTAGTGGTTTCGGTTAAATATTGAGCCAGAAGAGTTATTATTTCATAATCGTCACATTTCATAATAAAAATAAATTTTTCTTCTAAGTCCAATTCTCCAAATGTAACAAATATCTCTGACAATTTGTCTAAAAATCGTTTCTGGGGCTCATCAAATTTTTCACAAACTAGAACATAATGTATTTCATCCTCTACTAGGTTACAATGGTTACATAGTCTTTCATGCACAGGTACTTTCATAGGTCTTCTGTGTCGACCTGTTTCAATATATAAATTGTGTGAACTAGTTCTGAGTCGTACAAAATTTTTACGTATATTAAAATCCTTTATCATAGTTAGGTAAGGCTCTATTTCCAACTTATTTTTAAATTTTACATAGGTTCGTAATTTTTTATCTGATGACTACTGCATTTCCATTGTTTTTTCCCACTGTATAACAAATTTTTCTTGCAATAAATTTTGTATGACGCCGGCAGAAAAATCAAAAGTTTCGTAAATAGTTCTGTTCCAAGAATCTTCACAATTTACAATGATTAGTGTATTTTTAACTGACGCTAACCATTGGGATTTATCGGTCGTCAAGTCATAGTTACATTGAAATGTGTCGCCCAACAAACTTTCTGGATCAATATATCTCATTCTGTACCAATTTTTACACACACGTGTTAATATTTTCAAAGAATATGGGTATTGTCCTAAATCACCTATTACAGCAACATTGCAGGTCTTCTTATTGACGCCCAAAATATATCGCAAAAAACTAATGTACAATTTTTCCAAGTCCAACTTAAAATAACCAGATATATCTTCAAGTGCAATACACTTAGCAGGTGGGATTAGGTATGCACCCCAAATTTCACATCCGTACATGAATATTGGTGCAACAAGCTTATCAAATAAATCAATATGTAACCTTATATCGTTCTGCGTACTAAACAAAATTCGTTTAAATCGTCCAAGTGATTTAGTTGCTTTAGAATATAACTGTTTCATTGCATTATTGAAGGAACCATTTGATGTAATTTCTATTCCTAAGTAAGTGTATTTGTTCACTACCTCGAGTTCTGTATTACCAACACTAAATTTTCTACACATCTTTCTACCAGACTTATTAAATATAACAACCTTTGATTTTTCCACGTTTATAGTCAAATTCCACTTCGAGCAATATTCTGACATTTTATCTAAACAAGACTGTAGACCAAGTTCACTTTCAGATAAAAGCACTAAATCGTCTGCATATAATAAACAACTAATTTTCTTGCTATGCAATGTAACTGGGTGGCACTCATTCGTAAATATACATGGTAAGTCATTAAGAAATATATTAAACAACAAAGGACTTAAAACACAACCTTGTTTCACACCGTTCATCATTGATATATTAGTAGATAGGCCATTATGAAATTTTAGCTGAATTGAAGACCCAGTATACATATCTCTCAAAATACGGTACATATAGCCACTTATATCGTAACTAAGGAACTTATAAAATAAACCATCGTGCCACACAGTGTCGAATGCCTTTTGCAGATCAATAAAACATACATACAGAAATCTTTGTTTTCCTATAACTTTGACATATTTGTCTATTAGTGTTCTCAGTACAAAAATATGGTCGCTTGTCCGTGAATTTTCTGTAAAGCCAGCCTGAAAATCATTATTATAATTTCGAGTTTTCATGTAGATACGTAACCTGTTTTTCAAAACTGTACAAAATAACTTGGATAAACAGCTGTTTAAAGATATCCCTCTATATCTATTCGGGTCATAATAAGAACCGCCCTTGTGTATCATTGTCATTAGACTAACCTTCCAAACTTGTGGAAAGAACCCAGATGAAAATATCAGGTTCAATAAGTGCACTAAATTGGGAGAGAGAGAGTTCTTGCATACATTTATCATCTCGTTTAATATTCCGTCCTTACCAGGCGATTTTCCGTTTTTTAACTCAGAAATGCCAACCTTTATTTCACTCATATCAATTTTGTAATCAATCTCTGAAAATGTGGGTAGAATATTACTATTAACTTTCTCCGATACCTCCCTGAACATTGGGCTTTGACTCGCATTGATCCCGTTTTTCAGAACATTACTGAAATGTGTGAACCACTGAGAGGGTTCAATTTTCTCACTGGGGTTAGATTTTGGCGAGACCAGATCTTCTAATTCTTTGATCAGATTCCAGTATTCACTGGGATTTGCATTTCTAAGTGAGCTCATGGAATGTAAGATATTGTTTCTAAAATCTCTTTCTTTAATTTTGCTTATCTTACGAAAATTCCGTCTCGTAGCATAATATGTTTGTCGAAGTGCAAAATTGTGGGGGTCTGCTGATAGCTTACGAGCGAGATATTTGACATTTCTGAACATAATATAACAATCATTATCAGCAAAAGATGCCAAACGCTTTCGATTAACTTTTTTCCGTTCCTTATATTTTAAAACTAGTTTGCCCGCTTTGTAAAAAATGCAATTTAGATCATGGACTGCTTTATCTACGTCCTCTCGCTTCTCTGGATTGTATTCCATGGCCATGACGTTTTTTAAGTCTACCATACACACTGTCTCAAGGGCATGTTTAAATGCCTCTGGACTCGCTTTGTTCCATATTGGTTTCAATGGAAGAGCCTCCAGTTTAGGTTTACAATGTTGTGCTGTATGTGACAATTCGTCTATATACGCTCCTGCTAATACTGCTAGCCCAATTGATACAATTACATGGTCTGAGAACCAGGTGGTATTGTGTACCTCCATATAAGTAACCTTGTGCAGAATACTTTCTTGGGCTATTATGTAATCAACACATGTTGGACGTCTTGCATTGTGACTATAGCATGTTGGTTTACCCTGTAAGTCACCGAGTACACGGCCATTTAATATTATATATACCTGTAGAGATGCATAAATCTAACAAGTGTTTGCCATGTTCATCTACATTTCTGTGATCCATGTTACATCTTGTTAGTGCCTGATCAGTGAAATTATCTAATGGTAGAGGCAGAAGTGACTGTTTTTTTATTTTCTTGTTTTCGCCTTCGCATTTTTATGGAGAGAGAAATATTTTAGTTGGCACTTTTGTGCTACCATATTATTGTACAAGATGAAATTGTGATTCAATTTGACTAGACTCTGGCTTATTCTGAAGGTCATTGGTGAATTTTATACGGGAATTTTTTAATCAAAATCTATTTAATGTGAGACTTGGATAGTGTACTCAGTTCATTGTAACAGCTAAATTACAATGAAATAAAAGTAACCTGAAGTTTGTTTCCGAGGTCACAGGGCAACGTCAATGAATCTGAATCAACCATCTACTATCCCACTATACATCCTGCGATTAGATTCATTTTAACTGGGAAGATATTTTAACCCGCATACAAGATCAATGTTAAGTTCGTGTATTTCTGGAAAAAGAGTCTGTGCATGAGATGTCGGCTGAACATAGGTCATTGGCAGACCTCTTAGAATTTCTCATTACCGACAGACGCTACAAATTCAGATGAATGACTTTCAAACTTTTACCAATGGATTTCAAAAATCTCACAGCTTGCATGAACAAGAAGAGCTTGAACAAGAAAATGGCGCAGCATTTAGACATTTTATGCATGAAAGAAACTTTGAACCTTTGGTTGCTTCAAAATTTGTATTTATTAATTTTTTTCGTCTAAGTTGATTTTGTCGTGATGACTGAATCCAAATACATAATTGCTTGGGGCTTGGGTAGGTGTTGGATCCGACAGCTTCGCGCTTGTCACAACCCTAAACAGCAGAGCCGTAACGTGTTTGCATGTTCTAGGTGGCTGCAAGTAGACAGAACGGGATCTTTGAGTATATTGAGAATTTTGATGAAAGGTCGCGTGAAGAAATGCATCAAACATAAGATAATTTGAATTCAAAGCATACAGTTTCACAAAACATAGCCAAATCTTGTAATGGTTAAAAGCAATCAGGACAGACAATGCTCCATGTAAGAAGAGGAAATTGAGCTGACTCCCCACATAGAATATACATGAAATATGGTACTTCCTAAGTTTGATGCCTTCTTCTTGCTAGATTTGACATGACCATAGAAATAGTTTTAACTTATAAAACAGTGTCTGAGTGTTTTTTCATACCAAAATAAATATAACAGTTGACTGTAAGTTTGCATTTTCCATTTTCATTATTTTGTCTCATACTAGTCACGATGTGGTTTGGGGACTGGTCTAAATCGATAATTTATACCGTGGTCTATGTTGGCCCAATATATCTTTAGTGCTTACTGGTTACAACGTATTAAAATATGTCTTGAGTATGTATAGCATGGTTCTGTGAATATCGTGTACAGTAATTAGGTTGAGTTACAGAGTTGACATGCTACGAAAACCGCATAATCAAATACGCAAAATAATGGAATAACAAAATGATAGACGACATACAAAAGCAAGACGAGACGAGACAAGACTTCAGACTCCACGGTCCATTTATATAAAGACACACAAATTTTCGAATGTTGACAAGCATGTACATTAAAACTATGGATCCTAGTAATACCATTAACGCATAAGAAACTACTGCCCTGGTCGGATATCAAGAGTTCTTTTTTCGCCAGTGTTCATGGTCTTACGGTGCAGCGTTGTCTTGTCGCACGGACACCTGCCAACACCAACATGACTTCATCGTCAACGTTGTTGAGCGTAGCTTGATGAACATGGCGCTGACTGTGAAGCTGCCAGCCGTTGTCATCTGTATATCACCATGCCCTCCTGGCCACTTTTATACTTCTTTCAAATAGAAACGCACAAAGATCTGACCTATGTGTGGCAAATCCCTCAAATAATTTGACCATGCCCTTTTTTCAATTCCTATAGGTTAAGAAGCACTTGCTGAATTACTGTACATCGCGTAATGGCGTTCTGATCTGTGGCCTCTCGCAAGTCTTGTTCAAGTCCTAAATTATGCGCCTTGAAGGCAGTGTCCACAAGTACCACCTTCCGGCTTTCTCCTGTCTGTAGACGCTCCCCTTTCGCTTACCCAGGGAAAGTGTTTTATGGTGTGAGTTTCTGATTTCTGGAAAATCAGTAGCCATAATTCCCTCTCTCTTAACTGCGTTGTATACAATGGTGACGCGGTGGAGTTGGATTAAGTTACCTTCACTTTTACTGATGTAAGATGCTGCAGTGAATGATATGTTGTGTTTGATCAAGGAGGTACACAAACAACTGTATCAAAATCTATCTATCTATCTATCTATCTATCTATCTATCTATCTATCTATCTATCTATCTATCTATCTACCTACCTACCGACCTATCTATCTATCTATCTGTCTGTCTCTCATTTACATCAATAAGACGTGAACCAGCAAGCCATAAGATGAACACGAGAAGTTATTGTGTGGCATTTGTATTCCCTGCAAGGCTACATTTTTTAAGGGTCGACTGTAAATCTCTAAAGCGTATATAGCGTCGCTGTATCTTATTCTACTCTTCTTTCTAAAATATTACCGTTAGCCCCCCCCCCCCCAGCATACATCTTCCTTTAGATATTTATTTCTATTTTAATTATGTGAAGGAAAAATCATAATTTTCTCGTTATTTGAGGTGATCAGAGGCATAATACAAAGGGGTCCACTTCAAAGGTTTTCTGGGGCCTACAAACCATGATATTCAACATAACATCCTCAAATTTGGTATGATAAAACTTTGATGTAATGTTTAGGAACAGTTTACTTGTTTTGTTTTGTTTTTTTTCAAAAGGAATCATTTTTTTTAAATTTATTAAGATGCATCATTTCAATTTTTTACTTGGCGCAATTCAACATTAAAATAAAAAATTAAGAAATATCCACAAACGCTACATACTGCTCATAGGCAAGAATATATATTTGTTTTCAATGGTTTTTGGATTCATCAAAATCGGTTAAATCACTTACGAGCAATCTCTCGAAAACCTCTGAGAAGTCGAATTAAAGTTAGAATTGGGAGAAAATGCGATTTAGGTCGTATATTGGCTCTCTCGGAGCAGTAAACTGGCCATTGTGGAAAATGTACTCACTGCCTCTGATCGATACTTGTCTTGTGAGAAGTGCTATTGTAATACAATAATTTTGATGTGTTGTCATGAAAAATAAATCTTTCAAATCTATGTTTTAAAAGGACTCTGTGAAGTTTTTCTGAGAGAAGATCCTAAAGATGTGGTTTCCTAATACCTGGTTTCAATTGCTAAAATAACAAATTAGGAGTGCCCATTGTTCTCTCCCTCGCCACTGGCCCATTGTTCTCCCCAACCAGTGAGCAGCTTGATCACTTCCCATTGCCCAGCAGACCTAGATCATTGAACATTCTGTTGAAAATACAAAGCCATGCAGATGTTTGGACAAAAACAATTTCTTTAGCTCTAAAATTGAGCTTAAATGGACTGATGTTCCTGCTTGATCACTAAGTCTAGAATAGCTAGTCTCTCCGTCCTTGTACATGTGGTTGTCTTCTTCCATTTGGATCTTGAAAATATAAAGTCCATGAAGCTAACTTATTATAAGATGCCCGGACTTATAAGGAGGTGCTTCTCAAGTATTATTATATTCATCAGCACACAAATAATATGCGGAGAGACAGGAGAGGGGTCCGGGGTGTGTGTAGGCGTTTTACAAAATGCGGGTTATGCACCAAGACCAAGTTTCAACCAGTGGCAGCTCCAATGTCTTACCTCAATAAGGTGAACAATAACAGGATTAAAACGAAAGCTCGGCTATCTGGATGTGAGTGGGCATATGAAAGAGCATGGTAAAATAAAGAATAGCATTGATACTAACAATTTATTCACTGTTTATTATAGGAACCAAGTTCATTTTAATATGAAAATAAACGATAAGATATTACATGGTGACCACAATTTCTCTCTACACACACACACACACTCTCTCTCTCTCTCTCTCTCTCTCTCTCTCTCTCTCTCTCTCACACACACACACATACACACACAACCACACACTCACATACACATACAAACATACATATATGCATATAATTGTCAAAACAACCACGTAACATCATTATGGTAGTGTGCTTTGGCCAGAAAGATGTATACAAAAAGAGAGTACTTTTCTGAACAACCCTTCACGAGATATAGGTATAGTATAGAGTTATGATAATTATCTATACACACAATAAATCAAAGGAAGAATGTGCTTCTTTTTTTTTTTTTTTTGCAAACGGACGTATAGAAAGTTATAATCATCGATCACCACTTCCTAGTAGTCATTACCCTATTCCCGATCCGAACTCTTTACTCTCCCTAAGCTAACCTGTCACTTCCTAACCTATATACATATGGAAGCACTATTGTCCATATTGCACACGTTTCTCTGTAGAATTTTGACATAGGCTTATTAGCCCAAATAAATTAAAGGGTCTTCAGCGGGTAACTACTCAGAACATGTTTCGGAGCATGTACCTGTACATGTCTCCCTGAGTAGCGGAGCCTTGTCTAAGCGAAATATTCAGCAAAGACAACTCACTTAAAAATGAATAAATATGAACGTGGCAAATGATGAATTAGCTAAATAAGTGAAGTTATGCTTTTAAAATTAGAAGTTCAATATGAATGCAGAATACCTATCAAGCTAAATATAATTACTAAATTGTATAGAGCAAGTTCAGATAAGAATAAAGTGACCAACCCCTGAACTAGTATGTACTCTTTCTAGCTGGTGAGACACATTAGTCCAACCACTGGCTAGTGTATAACCGAAGTAGAAGCAAACTGGGGTTATATATTCAATCTTAGTGGTTGCAAAATAAACATTTACTGCCAGACACCTGTATAAACCTAGGGATATCCTAACAAGTACCTTAAAAATGGGCATCCTGTACCAGAAATGTAAAAGAAACTCCATGATGACACCTACTTCTCACTATGAAAGTCTCCAAGAAATCCAGTTCTATTTAGTTGTAAACCCTTAGTTTATGTTTCAAAAGAATGAATCAAATTTTTGATAATTGAGTAAATCCTGCCAATTTCTGGCTAAGTGCTTGGGCGTTATTTATAGAGCAAACTGAAATCTCAAAATATACATATTTGTACAGTGTCAAAAATAAGTGGATTTAGACCCGCAGTGGTTTAACAAAGTTAGTAAAATACAGGATGTTTGTTGTTTAACATATCGCCTATTTGCTTGACTCAAACTGCATTTTTATCAATATATCCTTTCTCTTCAGGCTAGTTTACAATTCTGTCATCAAATATAATAATAGTCATTGCTGTCACTTGTGTAGGTCAGAATTGAGAACCATTCATTCCCCATGTAATCAATTAAAACTAGGGAACTGCTGAATTGGAAGTGTCTAAAATACTTGAAAGCTTTATAAATACGACGAAAGAGATCCAACGATTATAACCACTATATCAAATTTCCGCATTATAAACATAGACACATGCTGACTTTCTTTTCGTGTTGAGATGTAGACCATCGATAGCATTGTTATATTATTTTATTGGTTATGCAAACAGCTTTTCCTTGACCTCTGAGTGCTACCAACAGCCACAAACATTTTGACACTTGCTGTATGCCAAACAGCTATGCGAAAGTTGCTTGCATGTACATGCAAGCGGCCATGTATGTATGTTTGTATGTATGTGTGTATGTATGTATGTATGTATGTATGTATGTATGTATGTATGTATGTATGTATGTATGCATGCATGCATGTATTATATATGTATGTATGTATGTATGTATACATGCAAGTGGCCATGTATGTATGTATGTATGTATGTATGTATGTGTGTGTGTGTGTGTGTGTACATGTAGGGCTAATCTTTGGTAATAAGGAATGATTGGCAGCATATGTACATGTACCGTCACATATATGAAAATATTGTCCTGGGGTTTTAGTCCTTAATGCAAGATATGATACCTTACTAGGTCAAACAAGTTAAAAATACAAAGGCAATAGGCTTTCAAAAGATGAATAAAAGTTTTGTTTCATTCATCAAGCTATACAGCCATTGTGACTGTGTTCATCTTTATTAGAATAGGGCAAATATGATAAAGGCACACCAATACTGGCCTCACTCCATTTCTTCCTTCTCTCCATAACGTTGCCTGCGTGAATACATAGCATTAATAAATTGCGATTTGACTGCATTTATTGTACAAAGTGACAATTCGTTTAATTAACCAGCCTCATAGACCGTAACACTTTAGGATTCAGTATTGAAGCATTTGAACTTTTTCAACGTCTGAAATACTACAACACCATATAGTTCGAAACTTTCCTCCAAAAGATCAAATTAAAGGCATGGCACTGGGGAATAGTAGGCTCCAAGGTAATGCAATGTGGTTACACAGTTAAGAGTTCAATGGTCATTATGTGGCGAATTTACCTCTTTGAAATATTGGAAATTTGCAGGCGACGTAGTATTCATTAATGAAGCCAGGTCATATAATATCCGAAAAATCCTAATGAAGTAAAACATTAGCTATCGAGGCAAAAGTAATTGCATACTACTCCTAAAGGTCACAAATGCATATTAATGCTCAGAGTATATAAGGCTTGTTTGGTTCAGAACAAGGAGTGAAAGTGATTGCTTTCCGGTTAACAGGCATAACTCCGAAAATCTATGCGAAGATGGATGTGCAGAAATAACAATCCATTTGGCTCTGTGAGATTATGGTATCTAGCGACTGCATTATTGTCCGTCGGGTCACCCTGACCTGAATTGGAAAAAAGTGACACCGTGTCGGAAGAATATTTCCCGTGTGTCTCAATGTGTCCAAATCGTTGAGGAAGAGCTAATATATCGCAGTGGATGAGATATATTGTTGAAACTAGCTTTGGTCGAGTAGAACTGAACTTAAGGGAGCTTCGGGTGGCAATTCTACTCCAAATGTACGATATGATACACATAGACATGACAGCTGACGGTCAGGGATAATTTTAATTCAACTAAGAGTAATTTTTCCAGACATAAGGTTCACGTTTGAGAGAGGAGATGTACTAGAAACCAAAACCACCTGCCTTCAAGGGAATACGTGATTTTTTTTTTTTTTTTTTTTTTTTGCAAATGGGAAAGCTTTGTATACACGAAGCGCAGCATTGTGTGTTAAATTACCTTCTGGTCCAGTTGGTTGCTGTGCATTGACTAAAAAATGAAAAGTGAAGCACAAACCTTTACTCCTGGAAGGGATGGACGATTGTCTGTAATCTGATGCAACAGGCGATTCCGCTGGGTAAGCTGTATGATTATAAGAGCAAAGATCGACTGACAGATACGTCATGTTTTTCACATCAGAACATTGTTCTCAACTCACTTCACAAGTAATTTATAGTTCGGCAAGCCATTTGTAGACGCAATACTTTATATCTCAATATGATAATATTTGATAGTACTGTGGGGATTTTTAAACTAAGAAGGCTCTATATCTGACTTACATTTCACGAAACGAAGGGGGATTTGGAAGGAACTAGACAAGAAATGGATTTACCGTTTTGACGTTTGCAAGCATAGAAACGGACCTTTATTGAATTTTTGTCTTGCAAGAGAAGCTGTCAATTACATAGATCAACTACCATTAGACCACTGGGCACCATTAGTTTGAATGTGTCTGTTGAAGCACATATAGAGATACATATTGAATACAGACATTTCCTGTAGCCTTCCGACCTAATGACCTCAGGCGATCTCGACGACACTTATCAGCAATGCCCACGTAAAAAAAACCCCATAGTTTCATGGATTATTAAACAAGATTTAGATGACTGATTTTTTTTTACTAACGACTTTGGTATTAATATGCTCTTAGTGGCTTTAATCAGGATTCCATATCTTTCAGACTCAGTCGGTTTTCCGTCTTCATCTGCTGTACCTTATTATATTTTGAAAAGATTTTCTGTTGTGCTTCAGCACTTTTATAGTCCATCTGCGTGTAATATTGACACAATTGTAGCACAGAATTATTCATACGTCATTTGTAATTGCTATCAGCCTTGTGTATTCTCATTTGGATGATATTTTACACACATCGCATGTTTCAGTGCAAGGGGGTTAGCTTGCACTAGTTAAGCCGCAATAAAATGGGATAAAAACCAAAAAGATGAGCAAATGAATCACTGAATGAGAGCTGGTAGTTGATAAACTCCAAAACTGGCAATATCCTGCATTTTTGCAACATATTTGTGCACAAGACTTACTTACGCATCATTTATACTTTACGTGCGTGGTAAATGATGAAGTAGCATTACAGAATCACTTCACCATGTCTGTATTATCTGACAACAAAAAGACAGCATTGAGCATTAATTAAATAATAATGTGTAGCAAATACGACCTCACTGATAGGCTGGTCGTGTGATTAAAAAAAATACAACATATATGGAGGTTTTTGTTCGTCTGATTGTATTTTTTTTTTTTTTTTTTTTTTTTTTTTTTTTTTGTTTGTTTGTTTGTTTGTTTTTTGCTTTTTTGTATTTTTTTTTTTGTTCTTTTTTGTTTTTTGTTTTCTTTGCTTTGGTTTTGTTTTTTGTTTTTTGTTTGCTTGCTTTTTTATCTTGTTTTTTGTTTGCTTTTTGGAGGGGTAGGAGGTTAACCAGGTTTTTGTTTATTATTTACAAATAAATTCATTCCAAACCTCCAATTATCCATCAGAATAAAACTCCCCCCTCTGCCCCTGCTTAGTCCAAAATCACACATTTCCTGGAACTTGCCTTCCAAACTGAAGTGCTGCTGTCGAAATACTGACAGATAAAGTAACACATTGATACCAGTAGTAATCGTATTGGTGGTAACCCAACATTTTGCCAATTTGGAGTCCTTTAAATATTTAAACGGGTTCATCATTGATATGTATGGTGATAAAATGAGCATAACGGATTCCAACGGCACTGTCTCTACCAATATGGTTGTGAACATTAAGAAATAGGTCTCGAGCTTGTGAGGATTTTTTGTTTGTTTGTTTGTTTGTTTTGTGTGTGTGTGTGTGTGTGTGTGTGTGTGTGTGTGTGTGTGTGTGTGTGTGTGTGTCAGCGATGGCGACTTTTCGGCAAAAGTTCCGAAAAAAGTTGGTGCACAAACTCGTCTGCCGCCACAATTGCGCTGGTGAACAGGCAAAATTTCGTTACTAGCGTGTCCGCCTTTCTCATACTTGCAGGACGTCGTTTTTACCGCTTTACAAGACAGACTGTGCGCAATTGCGTATTTCTAAAACTTTTGTGAAACTCCAATTGTGAGCTTCTACCCCCTTTCTCTCGTCCGATGGCACTCGGAATTTTGGAATAGTTTTATTTGTGCATAAATCTTATTAAGATTCGTGTGTCAAATACACGATGTTCAATTGTGCAGTTGAGCTCTTACAGCAATAACATGCAACACAAAGCCATACTTCCTTTTTATTCTAAAGTAGAAGGTTAAGGTCTGTATTTTCACATTTAATTTTAGTGACCACACCAACATATGAAAAATATCTTTCAGAATGAGGCAAGATTAGCGAAGACACGTAAAGGGCTTGTTAAATCAAGTATGTATCCTGCTACCATTGGTACCAGAAGCAGCATTTGGCCGAGTAGAGGTACATAATTTACTCTTATGCACGCGATAAGATCTGTGTGGCTAGGTGCCTATGTCTTTGCCGCATGCGCTGTAATTTCAAAATACCATACAGTGTGCACTCAATGAATATAATCCATCGTCTAATCAGATTCTGTTGGATTTGCATAGTCTTTGTTCCAGACTCAGGGACTAGAAATGAACTCAAGTCTTCATTAGTTTTATCGCTACTGGAACCATGGTTAGGTACTTTAAAGTCTATTATTTCCACTTTTGTAAGATGAATAAATGTACTTCAGCAAATGATAGGATTTGTACTATGATGTATTATTTAACAGGAGAGTTTGATTGTGTTCATTTCTACACCTTTACATAATTCTGTTGAAATTTAAGAAAAACTGACAACCCTACTTCCATTGCTGATATATATATATATTAAAAATAATAACTGTATGCGCAAATTATATATACATATATATATATATAATTTGCGCATACAGTTATCATTTTTACTTACATTTCAGTCACTTACGAACAAATAATAACAGTGAATGAATGGCAACAGAGTTATGTTGCTTTTACAGTCTGGTAAAATGCAGCCTGGATATTTACTTTCACCGATGGCAGAACTGTGTGAGACGGCCGATGATCGAGTGACCTACCCAGTAACGGAGAAAGGCCAGTTGCCAAGTAGAGAGCGGGGGTGCGATCGCTGCGTTGCAGTGTTAGCTCACGGTACTGGCTAATTTGGACCAAAGCTATTGAGTACATCTGGAGACCATGTCCAGCAGTTTATGCTTCATTTTTGTTGTGCATTGTTTTTCATGAGGGAACCACACACGAAATCATAAAAATCGAAATCTAAATATATTGACGTAAACATCATATAAAATCTTAACTGGAACATGTGACACTTATACTTTTCAGCTGGGGGAAGGGACACACCCATCCCTTCACACAATGTCGACTGGGGCATAAATCGCCCGAACGGAGAGAACGATGAATAAACTTGATTGATTAATTAAATGGAAAAACTAAACAACGTGTAAAGCATATACACTTTCTAAAGTGTGAATCAAAAGGGGTAAACAACTGAAATATTATCATTGATCATCGTGCAGATATCGTTTCATGTAAATTTGAATGGAATTATGGAACATGCTCAAAACATAAACAGACGTATTTTTTCCACATGGATGGTCCAAAAAAAGACTATTGAAATTTGACCAAATTACCACAGAATTTATGAATGTGAAATTGCCGTGCCTGCTTTTGTCCAAATGAACATTTCGGAAGTTAGTAAAGAGAGTTCTTAAAACAGTTGGAACCATAGAATAATTATTTTTATACACAAGTAACTCTGTAAAATATAAGTCTAAACTCTGAAATGTAAGAATTTCAATGTATCAGAATATTTGCATATGCGTCAAATGTGAACACTGCTTTTCGTCCCCAGCAAATAATAGTGACTCTTCACCCAGGCTTGTAAGGCAATCAGAGGGTACCCATGTGAAGCTAAGGTCTTTTTTAATTTTTGCAGAAGTAATAAAATTCGGGTTTTGAGTGGTTAGGCCTATACATTTTGGAAACACTTTAGTCCGTATCTAATGAAAAATATTCCAAAGGTTGAGAGGACAGGTTTAAAACCGCCAGTTGCCTTTTATGGCGGACTGCCTGTCTCAAGTCAGAGGTGAAATTTGTTTCTTCACATTGGTATTGGTACATGAATGTTGATGCTTTGGTAACTCTGGAATCTCTTTGCTCTCATTCTTGGGTTTGGAATTTATGAATACGGGTCATGTTTTTCTGCACTAATCAAAGTGCTGCCTGCTGTATGCATACACTGACTTGGAGGTTAATCTGCCATCAGGAGTCCTGCCCAAAGCCTTGTTTTTGTCTCAAAGCGAAATTAGTTTTGTTACTGGTCAAGACAACGTTGGGGGTGAGGTTATTTCTTGCAATGTTCATCAAGCCATTTTCATCAGTACTGTTACTATTAGACGACATTATAAGTCCTATGGAAATATTAATCACACACCAACAAGACCTCCTGTTTTTGGTTCTTAAATTTCTAGCAGACTATCTACAAGAGGCATTCTGAACGATTTTTTTCTGTAATTGATCGATAATATTTTAAAAATTTTATACGTAATTGTTATGTACATGTAGCTTGATATAAATGAACTATGAGCGCATTAAAAAGTAAAATAACTGAACAAGGATATTTTTACGAAAGTAATATCTGACTACTAATACACCATTATTTTGCATTTTGTTTCGAAGATACAATATATGTGTTTTCATGTTATCTTTTCATCAAACCGACGACGCGGAAATTAGAATCTCTCTTCTCTTTTCAGCAATGTGCCCTTAATATCCAAAGACGAATCAGCCACATGGTTCCTACAACTTCCATGAGGATTTATCATATCATTATTTTTCTCAATACCTGCTGGTGATATGTAGTTTGGGACCATCTGATAATTATTCAATACCTTTGCATTTTCAGCTTCTAGTGCATTCTTGTCCTGATCACGTAAGTGTAGGTTTGCAACACCCGCAAATAACACAGAACATGCCTCGAGAAACGCAACCAACCCCATTAATATGATACATAGTAAAGATAACAAGTGTCGGTGGATAGACTCCAGGGGATCACCACATTTATTAAGACCTTAGAATTTTCAATGAAATGATTTTCATATTGTGCTTTTTTCAATATAATAACTGCAATGAAATTGCTAAAAACTCCCGTTTATTCCCTCGAATGACAATTTATCACATGGTATACTGTTATGCACAGTGTCGAAAGCCTCGAGAGATCCGGGAAAATCATCAGGGTGTGTTAGTTTCTTTAAAGTAGGCCTGTAATTATTGCCTAGTTCCGCATTCTCTCGTTATGTACCAGGTACCACTATAACATGTTTCAAGATTTTCATAAAAATTCCTTTTGAAGAGGTATGACTTATGATTATTATCAGTGGGGAAACTACGCATAGGTCGAAAAATGTCCAAACGATTCAGGATGGAATTTATCAGGTCCTTGAAGAAAATGTTTTAGTGATCTACTAATAAGAAAATATTTTAATTGTTGTTTGCAAAAGAAATAATTGCGATAATTACAGTGTCGGTAATACAGCGATTAATTGTAGTTTCAGGAATGGCATTAGAAAATAAAGAGTCCTCGTTGAAAAGAAACGACTTAAGTTGTCATTGGTGTAATGTTGAGCAGTGATACAATTTTTTCACGTTGAAATCTCTTGATAATTTACATCTTTTTTGTCTTTTGTATTATGCCATTATGGTACGTTTTCTATGCTATACGCATTACTTAATTCAATCTATAGTTCATGATGCATTCTTTCATCTTTAAGGTCTCTTCAACTGGCTCTGCCTAAGTCTGGTAATTTTTTGCAACGTAAGCTTAGCGTACTTGACCTACTTTAATTCATGATTAGATATGATGCATTGTGGGATTGTGGGCGTCTGCGAAGATCATCTTTTTGATAGATTGGGTTGCCTTCGCATGACGCAAACTTTTCTTAATTCTGCTTTTAGAAAGCACATGACAATGTATAAAAAACACAGGCCTACATCATAGAAGAAATAATTTAATTAGCACGTTATTTGACAATTAAATTTATCAATGGATACGGATCACGTGAGTCGTTGACATGCCAAGTAGTGCTCCATGAATCTGAATAGAGTTATCCTGCATTTTGAAAAAGTTCTCAGGCGCCATGTGGCAACTAGACTGTTTCTAACATATGTCGGATTACACCATTTTCAGCAAACTATCGTGCCCCTGACGAAGGACTTCGCACTACAGGTCACAAAAAATTGATGATAAGTTGCAAGCTTCACGAGACGGTCATGGTACAAAACAATCGCAACAACATTGCAGACTCCGTACGAGCTGGAGGGAGAGATGTACAGACAGACGGACGGACGGACGGACGGACAGACGGACGGACGGACAGACAGACGGACGGACGGACGGACAGAAAGATAGATAGATAGATAGATAGATAGATAGATAGATAGATAGATAGATAGATAGATAGATAGATAGATAGATAGATAGATAGATAGATAGATAGATAGATAGATAGATAGATAGATAGGTTAGGGCAAGTGAGTGGGAGAGAGAGCGAGACGTCAATTTACTCACTTTATGAAGACATACTGTATTTGGAACGGCCGCATGTTTCAGTGCACAGTATGCTCATTGTTGCATGCACCTTATCTTATTTTTCCAATTCTTGACAGGTTTAAACAAATTCAATTATTACAATAGTTTGAAACGGAGATTATAGTCCAAACAGATATCAACTAATATTTACAGTCAGTTTGATAGGGTAAATGTCACTTTTGCGTGTGATCATTTTTATATGATGACAGTTGAATTTATACATAATCCCTAGCAGCATTCATCTTTTTCTCATGGGTAACATTGGTGTATGTTTATGAGCATAATCCACACAAACATTCATCTTTTTCTCATGGGTAAGAGTGATGCATGTTTATGAGCATGTTCACTGTTTTCACAACCATATTTCTGTGCAGTGCCCCCCGGCGCTTATCATCGGTAAGTATTCAAATCTGCTTCGAGCTCATCGCAAATAATATTGAAAACATTGATTCCCAAGGGCAGCTGCTATACAAAGGTATGCATTTACAACAATACCCGGCTAACGTAAAAAATACATAAAAAAATTATTAATCCTGTACGATAATTTCAATAATAATAACGACCTGGCTTTTCCTTGTATCAGCACGTTTTCTATGAGGATGCATACCCGAGTATTGACTCAAAGTCGGTGAAATAAAACGGCTAGGATGGCATCTTGGGATTTATGACATTTAATGATATTCATAAGTTGAATTAAATTGGTTTATCGAAGTATTGCTATCACAAATGGATAACAAGGGACAGAGGAACAGGATAAAAAGGAATTATTGGATAAAAGGGGCTTAAATATTAATATTTCCGAAATTTATAAAATTTATCACTTTCCTACATGACAAAACTGAAACGATTTTATGTCTTGACTAACATGAGGATGAAAGAATTGTAACGAAAACTGTGTATTCACATATTCTCAAGTATCATTCATATTAGTTATTAAAAGTTTCGATATATATTACTGTACAGGACGTTCCAGTGATTCATTTCCTTGTTATATTCGAAAAAAAAAAACATCCAAAAACATAATATGTTTCGTAAAGCAAATAATTTGGTTGAGTACTTTAAGGTGGATACTTGACTTTCGGAATATTTGCATCTCTTCTTGTGGCTGTTTGAACAAGTCACTTCATTCCGGAAAACCTCGCTTCACCATTACTTGAGACTTGTGTGCTTGACACTACTGAACTATACATACTCTAAAGTCTGCACTAGAGGAAAAAATACTCACACCTTTACTTTAGTCACAAAGTAGGGAACTCTTCAACAAGTTTTTGATTGCGTCACAGAAAAAAGCTGACTCGTTTGCATGCTCACTTTTTCTGTTCATCACATATTTTTTCACCAACATTGGACAGGCTGCAGCTGTAAGCGAACATTGCACCTGATTCTATCATAGTTTCAATCCACAATCTACCGATCGTTGACTTGGTACTTGTGCAGATGTGTCTCTTTACGCATCACAGAAATGAGTAATGCAGGAGAGGACCGGGCCGGTGGTTACAGAGGCAAGTCATCGTGAGTTACATTTTGAGAATATTATTCAACCTTTTCCCAGCGGCCAAAACGGGTTGGTGGTCAAACGTCATATGGTTTGATATTTTGGCTGGTGTAAAAAGTCATGAAACACAATTTCAGTGAAATCTAGATGAGGATATAAGGTTTATATACCCAGGTCAGCAGCTTTCATACCCATATGTTGGGAAGCATTCGGTCTTAATTCAAGACCTGAAGTAGGCCCGTAGCCATACTTTGATTATAGGGGTTTCTCCGTTCCAAAATGTTGGACCTTTTCTCTATACTAACTTATCATACTCTAAAGTTACAAATTCATTAAAGCATGTGCCTACATGTGTGTTATATCATGTCATGCATATGTACATAGCCTATACACATTTACATTTACAGGTGTTGGCAACAGTGGCCAAAAAAGCGGAGTCTCTGCATACACATACATAGGCCTATATACACACCGATCCTGTATTCAATTTGTGTATAATATATATATATATATATATATATATGATGTCCATGTCAGCAGGTCGTGGATATAAATTTTACAAGTACACGAGAAGTTGTAAATTGAATGAAACATTGGCCTTTTATATCTTAGCTTATTTCTTATTAAAATCTTTAGCCATCATCGTATACTCCCACATATATTATATGTTATTATCATATGTAGAAACACCTGTACATGTCAGGCAAACATGCTATTTTGAATGAACCAACAAGACATTTGTAGCATTAAAAATCCTTCACGTCTTGATGCTGAAAAAAATTCACAATATTAGGATATTTATATACATATATATATATATATATATATATATATATATATATATATATATATATATATATATATATATATATATATATATATATATATATATATATATATATATATATGTGTGTGTGTGTGTGTGTGTGTATTGTTATGTCTTGGGCGCCATATGGGCAGAATTGTAATACTCAGACGGTCTAGTGGGCAGTTGTTCGGTTTATCGGCAGTTGAAAAATGCCCATAAACCATGTTTGCCTTAAATTCAATGCGCTACCTAGGGGGTTTCAGAAACGTACAAATTAGCAAATCTGCCAATATATTATGGGAAGCTATAAATGCCCAGAAATAGTGGTAAGCTATACTTGGTATATACTGCCCACGGTCCGGTTTAAGGATTATAATCGACCCGCAAACAATGGGCATGACCCACAAACCGGCTGTAGGACCTATTCCATTGTATATTTTTTGTGGGCAGTGTAAAATTGCCCATAAACCGCCCAAGATATGTATATACATATAAATATATATATATATATATATATATATATATATATATATATATATATATATATATATATATATATATATATATATATATGTGTGTGTGTGTGTGTGTGTGTGTGTATGTATGTATATGTATATATCTGAAAGGTATCTTCCAAATCAAGAACACTGAACGAACTGCAAATTTTCAAGTCAGGGCAGAATATTTATCGCAGCTATTTTTCTTTCTTTCAATTTAAAAGTGGAGAGTCAATCAAGAAAAAATGTTGATTCCGATTTGATGAGCCTTTATTTCCGACAGTAGTCGAGCTATGGCCCGGTAAACTAAGTACACTGTCACCTTTCAAGCTTCATGAACTGTAAAGAATTCAATTAAGTATAAGCAAAGTGTATATCTTTAAATAGCTTACAGGGAAAAAAATCTATAATATAGTAAAAGGTAAAAACAAAATTCCACCTTTTTACTTTAAATACCTTCCGTTTTCCCGGTATTTCCAGTCTTTTCTGCTTCTTTCTATGTGCTTTGTTTTTTTTCTTTTTTAGTTTTTTTACCTTTTTTTTTACTTATTCATTATAATATTTGACATTTTCAATTGAAATTGTTTCAGTTTTCTAGTCGAACTGGCATACAAATAATGCTGCTTCAGTGAAAGTGAAGCTATTAAATGTGGACTGGAAGTTGCTCTAAACGTATCGAAAACGGCCAATATTAGATAATCTAATCAAAGTTAAAAAGGTCCAGTAGGCCTATTGTTGAACCAAGTTTCGACATAAAACTCAAAAGGTCCAGTATCAAAGAATCAAGTTTGGACACAACAGATATTTAATGTAAAACAGCTGTTTTTCCTTCTTTCAATAAAAGAAAGGTACTCATTCAGTGCTCAAACAGCATTTTTGAAGCTGGGTTTGATGGTATAACAAAACGGCATTACATTGGGGAGATATTTTTACCATCAATAGCATGCCTTCAAAAGGAAGAGTGTTGTGCGAGCATGTAACAAAACAGGTCTTGACTTACTGAAAAAAAAGTGAAAATTGTGAAATGAAACATTTTCGTTCTTTAAGGTGCCATAATCAATCCGAATAAGTAAAGCACTCTTGGTTGAATGAATTATTGTGCGGACCCTATGAAGAGAATAATTATTATTGTAAACAAGTATTAAAGAGGTACCTACCCTACCTGTTTTCTTTCCGGGTTTTTGTGGGGGGGGGGTGGTTTTTGTTTTTGTTTTTGGGTTTTTTTTTTTGTTTTTTTTGTTTTGTTTTGGGGGGTTTTTTTTGGTTTTTGGTTTTTTTTTTTTTTTTTTTTTTTTTTTTTTTTTTTTTTTTTGTTGGTTTGTTTTTTTTTTTTTTTTGGTTTTTTGTTTTTTTTTGTTTGGTTTTTTTTTGTTTTTTTTTGTTTGTTTTTTGTTTTTGTTTTTTTTTTTTGTTTTTTTTTGTTTTTGTTTTTTTTGTTTTTTGTGTTTTTTTTATTGTTTTTGTTGGTTTGTTTGGGGGGGTGTTTGTTTTGTCTTTTGTTGCTGTTTTTGTTTCGGTCTATGTGATTTGGTGTTGTTATTTTATTATTGGGGTGCCTATTGGTGGACGTGACATGCTAAACATGTTTTTTGCATATTTATCGTAATGCTCGGAAGTAAATGCCCTCTTTTAGAGCCAGTTTATTTTTCAGAGAGTAATATGGTGCGTTATTTACGAGTACACAGTCTGGAAACATGTTTACTGGTTCCTACTAGACTAACTAGTTTGCCAATTTTGCGAACAGGTTTGAGGTTGTGAGCCTTTCCCACCTCACCAATAATCCTGCAAATAAAAATCCATCAAGCAAAAGCAAATGTTAGGGCTCACCAAGTTGGCAATGTTGTCAAATATCCACGAAAATATAGTGAAGGAAGAAAAGTTTTGTGTTGTACAAATTTATTAAAGCGAATTTGCATGATTTGAATGGGTAAACCAACAACGTGGCCCAAACCGTTCATGGAGGCGGCCATCTTTGTTAACGGCGTTGATTTGGGTTTCACGACCGTAATTCAACCTGTCAAAAAACAAACAAACAAAAAAACAGAGTTATCATATTGCGGCTCATCAAAAGGCTTACAAACATACATGTATCATGTCTCAAAAACTTCCTTATAATTTTGACACGAAATAAAGATAAAAAAAATAATGGACATGAACGGGAAATGTTTTAATAAATTGCAATATCATGCACGACACAGTGATGACTCCAGCTGAATGACTATATATACTGGTGCCAGTGCACATACCTTGGTAATGTTTACTTCATATTTCATGCGCACTCTCCGGCACAGCCATGATTACCCACGTGGAATCTTTACCGTAGCGCAAGGGCGAGCTTAACTGACTTTCTGCTGTGACGACTTGTGGGCTTTACTTCATAAAACCCACACGCCACCTGTTAACCTGTTTTTGTTTATCATTTAATGCTGAAAGTGTAGACGTTTGACCTGTGCATTATTTTTGTGAAGCAGAAAAAGAAAAACTTTCAATTAACTTGTGAAGTATTTCCTTGACTTTCGTGTTTTTCTGTTCACGCCATCTAGTGACAATGTTTTAACAATAAACAGATATGCGAAGAATGAGCTGGTAAAACTAAACGTGTTCATGTTTTAGCGTGTAACAAGGGAGAAAATGTAAAGTAGCAAGGAACTCTATTTATGAGCATACAGCCTGCAGGAGTTTATTAGCATTTGTACCACGGAGCACTGCAGCAAGTGAAATTCATTTCTAAAGTACATTCCTGCAAGGGGAACATGGAAGTACATAAGCAAATTTTCGTTTACACTTGTGTCCAATACACAGAACTCTTCAGGACTAGAGATGTGTATTCCCATTGGATTGCATGTTAAATTAACCTCAAATTTAAAAACTAATTTAAAGCTGCAAGAATGGAATTTATGTGAACATTTCAGCTATGTACTTAATTTTACCACACAAATTTTGCTGTGTCTACAACGAGTGGTTTTAAAGCTATTAACATGTAAATTACAATGAAAAGTAAGTGGCCACGTGCGGGCAAACATCATTACTTTTGTAAAAGACTATTTTGAGACTGTTTGTATCATTCATCTCTGACAGTCAATGCAAACTACTCATTACTCGGACCACTATCTGTGACGTCTGGTGGTGTCTTTATCTTGCATTCTGTTATGTGTCCGTTAATGTACTGTCCTGTGGTTTGTGCCATTACCTTTTACACCATACTCTGTATTTTACTCCTTATTTTTTTTTCTATTATTTTTTTTTTTTTTTTGCAAGAGGAATTTGTATAGGCTATGCCTGTTTTCCAATTGCCTTAATAAAATATGTTTAAACCACAATGAAAAGTAATGGGAACACACATCTGTAGCCCTGAATGACTGAAATGCCCTCTACAGGAGAGCAGTAGAAGCTTCTGTCCTTGCTCTCCCCTATTGAACATTAACTTAGAGAACAATCGTTCACCATGTATGAGTTCCCCATAGCCTAATATGGTCACTCAGTGAAACTGGAAACTGCCTTTACAAGATGATATTATCAAGTCATTGAAACCTGATTTTACCATAAACCAAAAGGAACTCATATTACTGGGTGAATGTCAGTCCCTTTGCATGGTTGAACAAATGTTGGTTCCCCGTGGGGCACAAATATTCGCCGAATATTTGTTTCTGGGGGATCATATACAAATATTTTAACTCCGGCACAGCAATGGGTTAATTTTTAGCCATATAAAATGCCTAATTTTCACTATCCGTCCGTTTAAATGGGGGGGGGGGGGTGGATATGAGTAAAAGCAATGAATCTAATTTCTATATTGGCATCAAGCAAACGACGAAATTATCATTCGTACGTGTACATCTGTAACTTACATTGTGTGAAACAACAAACGACTTTGCCACCTAAATAAAACCCCGCATTTCTTTTTACGTTCCTCGAGTGCAGAATATATGGATGCTAGTGTGTCCAACAAGCAACTAACCAATCACAGGACTCTGATTCGTAACCTGAGTTGCTGGATATATATATATATATATATATATATATATATATATATATATATAAGTGCAACAACTTTTGCAAAATATTGTGGCGGGGAACGTAATTCATTTGGATCACAGTGCACTTTTTTATTTATTTATTTATTTATTTATTTATTTATTTATTTATTTATTTATTTATTTATTTATTTATTTATTTATTTATTTATTTATTTATTTATTTATTTGTTTGTTCGTTTAATTTGTTTGTTTGTTTGTTTGTTTGTTTATTTATTTATGAAATAATCTAGATATAATCAAATGCCTTCTAAAGGCAAATCCCTTAAAGAAGCAGAATCAAATCTGCAAAATGAATTATATAATATATCTGACTGGTTCACTCGAAACAGACTTTCTGTCAATGTCCCCTAATCATGTGCCATGGTTTTTGATAAGTTTCGAGGCGAGAATGTCATAAATTTATCTGTTAATAATGATGTTCTTACACAAGGAACTTCCACAAAATTACTGGGCGTGGTAATTGACGACAAATGAAACTGGTCTCAACATATAACTTACTTGGTCTCCAAAATAAGTCCAAAAATATCCCTCCTATCTCGCTTAAAGCATACACTGTCACCCGCATTATTGAATACTGTCTATAAGAGTATAATACAACCTCTATTTGAGTACTGTGATACAGTCTGGGGAGACTGTTCCAAGTCCCAACAACTAATTCTACAGCGTCTCCAAAATAGAGCGGCTAGGATTATCACTGGTGATTTTGATTTTACCCACAGTGCAACTTTACTTATTCAAAACTTAGGCTGGACCAAATTAGCTGAACGCCGCCAATTTCATATTTCAACTTTAATGTACAAATCCCTAAACGAAATGGCTCCAAATTATCTTCAAACCAAATTTATTTTGACTGGCGATCTCCAAAACCCGCGACCACGCACTGAAAAATTCAAGCAATCTCTTTGTTACAAAGGACCGCTTATTTGGAACAGCCTCCCCAGATCCACTAGACAAGCCAATAACTTATTAGACTTCAAAGCGAAATACCTTTCCCAGGCATAAGAACCAGAGTGATACATGTTCATGTTTTAAGCCGTGTGTCTTGGTATCTGTATTTAAACATGTACTTTTATATATGTTCTATTTATGTCTGTGTGCCAACACAGACATACTGTTTTTCTGGAATTCTTTCTTTCTTTCTTTCTTCTTTCTTTCTTTACATGCAAATTTGTCCGACATTTCATTTGAAAGGTATTACATGTAGAGAACTCCAAACTTGGCACAATTATACTTCTATGGATGAAGTCTGGCCTTTTTATAATGAGAAGTCATGCTTTTCAAAATTATGCAAATGAGGGCTAATTAAACTTTTAAATCTTCAATATCTTATGTACTATAGTAGATGTGGTTCCGAGTGTATAGGAGTTCGATCATAGCAAGGTAAAGGTCATCTCAAATGTCAAAGTCATGTCAAGGTCAAAGATAAATCTTAAGCCAAAATGTCATTTTGGGGGTCAAGGTTCACTTCAGGTAGAGGTCATCTCTAGGTCAAAGGTCATTTCAAGGTCAGAGGCCACTTTCGGTATTGGCTTTCTTCTGGCCATAACTTGGTCAATTTTATCCAATTTTGATCATCTTGGGCTCAACCTGTAGCTATTGTACACTGCACATTTTTGAAACTTACATGTGATCTCTAAAGATCATAGGCCAAGGTCATTTGGACCTTTGAAAGTTTCATCCAGTCATAACCTGGCCAATATCCATCCATTTCTGATCATGCTGGACTCAAATTGGAGGTATTGCAACACTGTATGTTTTTATAAGAACATGTCATTTCAAAAGAGCAAAGGTCAAGGTCATTTGGCTCTTTGGAAGTTTCATCTTGTCATAACTTGGTCAATTTGCATCCGATCTGGTTCATGTTGGGCTTAAATTGTGGGTACTGTAACACTGCACTTTACATGTGACCTGTAAAGATCAAAGGTCAAGGTCATTTGGACTTTGAAATTTGCATCCAGCCATAAGCTTAATGTGATGTGAAGTATCAAAGGATAAAAGTTGTAGCATTTAATATTTACAACTTTTGAAGGCACACAGATTTGCTTTGAAGCAAATCTTCTTTTCTAGTTATTACTTTTATTGTATATATAATGTATTATCCTATGTTGAATTGTATTGTGATATACTATGTTTGTACTATTTTTTATTGTAACCTGGGCCCGATAGAAGAACAGTTTTTAACTGAATCGGCCACCCAGTATGAATAAATAAATAAATAAATAAATAAATAAATAAATAAATAAATAAATAAATAAATAAATATATAAATAAATAAATATATGAAATAAATAAATAGATAAATAAATAAATGAATAAACAAATAAATAAAAAAATAAACCAGGTTTATCACAATCCTCGTATAGGTGATGCGATACACAGATGAGGACACTCCATCTACCTGGATGATAATTTTTTCAGGAACATGTGTCTGTTAAAGTTTGGCTCTGGATTAGCTATTGGATCAAGGTCGTTGCTGGTCTGTTGAAAGTTTTTTATGCACAGCATCAACCAACTGAGACATGTTGCCACCACACCAAGTCTCCGTAAAGTATCCGGCGTGATATTATAGCCTGGGTTTTTTTTATTAAACTCCAACATTGTTTGATGCTGCCAGCGCTTATTGAATCTAATCGGTCATAAAGGATCTCATTTGTAGACATATGAAGGAATACTCTCTCTCTCTCTCTCTCTCTCTCTCTCTCTCTCTCTCTTTCTCTGTTGATTTCGTTTCTGAGGGATGTAAACATAACTAACTCACGGTACTGATCTGTTACCCGGAGATTTATCACATATATGCTTTTGCACTGTCTTGAATGCCAAACTTCCATCCATCATTCTATTTATCGTGTTATCAAATTGTTGATATTGTTTATTGTATATCTCCACATGGTATAGTGGAGTCCAGGTAGCTTTCTGCATTGTATGTACCAACATTGCACTGCTGTTTTTATACTCAACACACTTCTCTTGCGCAGGTTGAGGGCAGTTTGACGTTTTGCACTGAGGGTTGACAAATCACGACATTGTTGAGTCGGGCGTTGAGCCCACCTTGGGGTTACGAAATTTCTGGGATGTTTTATAAAACAATTACGAATAGAGTCTTCCCTGATAGGCTTGTACACAATTTGGTGAAAATTGTAGGCTCGTTTCAGTTTTTTATCTTTGAGTGCGTTGAAAAATGTACAAAGAATATGCCAACATCAGAAAATGAATATGAAGCGAATATTACAAACTTACGATCGACGTCTCTAGTTTTCCTCGGACATTGTTAGGTTTCATGTTGAAAATGAGTATGTGATCTGGTAACGGCATTTTTTCCTAAGGGCGCCCTTCATTGAGTAATACCAAAGTATTGGGTTTCAATTGTGATACGTTAATAAATCATGTTCTACAATCATGACATGTTTGACCGTTTCTTGATTTATTGTGCTAAAATTGGATGGCCTGTATCTTTAACAAAGGCGACCAATGTCATGCAACACAATACATTTTTGACAGGGCAATTTCTGATATCAATTAATCTAACAAAAGAGAAAACATTTTTTTCTGTACAATTGGCTCGGGATCCTGGAGCCACAGTGATATGTTCTTTATTAGAACCAGTTCTATAAACCAAATTACGTTCGACTGTAGCATTTTAAATTCTGTCGTGCTTCATAATTCTATCATGCATCAGAGTCTATATTTTTATATATATATATATATATATATATATATATATATATATATATATATATATATATATATATATATATATATATATATATATATATAGTCCAACTCCCTTAAACCTGCATTATTCACGAATCATTCAAAAAGATACAGGAGAGGCCAAGGGCTTCTTGTCCCACAAAAGGTCAGATAATCTGTTTGCAGATTCAGTACAAAAGGATAAAACCTAAAACATTATATGTTCCCACGTGCGTGTATAAACGTAAAAATATTTATTTTGCCAATCTAAATGACCTTTAGATAAAACAAAACAGTGTACATTAATACAAATAAAGCACTTCGGTAGGGTGATCTTTGTGGACATTGGCAAGTTCAAATTCCTGAAGGTGGTGTATATCCACCAGCGAAAAGGCACTTCGGATGTTTATTCAGCATACGCATCAACACGCTCGCCTTTCTGCTCTGCGGCCCAGGTTCCATTCACGACAGGGGATGCAAGACAGTGGAAAGATCATACCATTCTAACTGTGGATGGTGGTTTTCTCCGAGTCCTTCGGTTTCCTCCACCAAACAATTAGTTAGGAAAATATACGCCAATATCTGTGTCATGGAGAGTGATTTATACGGGCTTGGCCTGCTTCGCAATCCATGCAAAAGATAGGTGTCTATACTTTTTTAATTCGATCAAGACACATGGTCTAGAGACCGGGTGCAGTTTATGTCTGATCTGACGAAAATTATTCAAATGGCAACAAGCAATTATCATCATCATCATCATCATCATCATCATCATCATCATCATCATCATCATAATTATCTTTATCATTATTATGTTATGATCTTACCAAGGCGACCTAATTAGAATATCAATTGCCAACAACAACGGAAATTGAGAGACAAATTAATGAAAGACAAATACTGTACTTCTCTAGGCTCAAACGGCTGCAATACCGTTCCAATACATTTGTGATGTTACTTGTAAACACAGGCCCAGAGGAGGACAGGCCTTGTCCCCATTGGGGGAAGCTGAATGATTTGACATTAAACAAGTGACAAAATCCTTATCCAATATATAGAATCCTAATCCAATATATACTAGTCAATGGCATAAGACTCCAAATTTGATTTCGGCTGATGATTATTTCTGATTTTATTCTAGATAAGCCAACTAAACGATCAAAATTTATCTGAACCAATGGCATAGTATCATATATAATAAGGAACAAAATAACATTCGAACGCTGAGGCTCTTTTTACAACATTAATTGCACATGTAAATAATAATCACCGTGCATTATATTTGTGCAGTGAATGACATGTACGCAAATAAGGAAGCAAATAATGCAAAGTTTAAAATAGAAGTAGTTCCTCTACGCATTGATACCACCCTATAGGGACTGGCCCTTTTCGTTTTAACGGCAGTGGATTAGCTATGACCAAAGACGAAAATGTAAACAGAAACTACGGCGTGGTCTCTTAAGGGGTGAACTACCTTAATAGACTATATTGTGCACCATAAACACTGGTAACCTCCTATTTGACTTCTTTATCTAATAGATCTAGCGTTATGCATAGCGCTACATATGTATATCAATAATATTTAATGAATAGAACAGGGAAGTATAGCGGGTGGACTACTGGAAAAGTTGAAGTCATCACGAGACCTCTTAGTACGGAGACCCGGGGAGGCCATGAGAGATTGTTATTTTTATTTCGTTCCCTCACAATAAGTATTGCGTTCCCACGCAATATTATTTCGTGCCCTCGCAATAAAAACATAGTTGTACAAGGATCAGTCCAACGTGGCCCAGAAGGGATTTAAGAAAAAGCTATTTTATTTTGTTCCCTCACAATAGTGTTGTGTTCCCTCGAAATAATTATTTCGTTCACGCGCAATGATATTGCGTTGCTTCGAAATAATTATACAGTTCCCTCTCAATACTATTGTGTTCCCTCGAAACAAAATGTTTTTGCGAAGGAAAGAAAAGGTTATTTCGAGGGAACACAATAGTATTACGAGGGAACGAGATATTGTTTGGAGGGAATGCAATAGTATTGCTAGGAGACGAAGTATAATTGATAAGATCTTATCTCCCTTGGGGGGCGCCTAATTACTGCCAGGGAACCTAAGTAAATAGTGGTTTTTTTTCATTGTGAGGGAACGAAACAATATCCTAAATATAGTATTAAAATAGACCATGTCAGAAATGAGTTTCACCACCAGATGGCTCTGGGGTACTATCCACCCTAGCCTGACAGAGTGCCCACTAGCTAAGCATGGCAGAGTATGGGAGGTGGAGAGTCTTTGAGTTGAAACAGGAACTAATCAAGAGAGGAGCACCAACTAAAGGCAAAAAGTGTGATTTAGTAGAAGGTTAGTACTTGCTGATCAGTTTCATATATTATCTTACAGGAATTTATCCCAAGATTACAAGTTTAGTCACTTGACTCCAATGGGTTGAACCAGCAGTTTACATCACTGGTCATATATTGCTGTGTGTGTTTTGTCTCTTGGCCACACACAATTCTGTGACAAGTCAAATTATGAGACTGTGATTAAAAGTATAATTAATGTTAGACTAAAATTCCTTCATACTGGAATTTTAGTCCTCTGGGATAGAGTGTGTTCAGAGGGACGTAACCACATCAAAATGAAAAAGAATATTGAAACTGTCCAACTATAATGGAGAATTGTTACCCAGGAAACATTCAGTATTTCCCAAAAGAGGATACAGCCTTCTAAATATATTTATTTATGTATTTACTTATTTATTTATTTATTCATCTATTTATTTATTTATTTATTCATTCATTTATATATTTTCATCCATTTATTTATGTATGTATTTAGTTGCTTATTTATTTATTTATTTATTTATTTATTTATTTATTTATTTGTTTATTTATTTATTTATTTTTCATTTTTGAATATATTTACCCTAGGTAACCCTTTCAGAGCATACCTGTGTTCTTACAAGGGGCCCAGCATGCATCAAGATAATACACACATAAAAGTAAAACACACTTAACAACATATACACAAATATATATACAATACTACACGGTAGCAGGGGTAACAAAATGAATTAAAAGAACATCCGATTTAAAAATGAAAGCGTTTACATAATACTTTTAATGTAGATTGGTCTGCTCTCCTGAAATAGCACTGAAAGTCAGTATAACCCTCATTTTTTTCATGAGCCAGTGAGAATGCTCCTTTTTCTGTTTCTCCAACAACCAACCACACTGGCCTTCACCCACCAGCAATGGCTACTGAAGGGGAAAGGCAGATGAACATTATGGCTGACATAATTCTGCACTATGAGGCACTAACTAACAGGAGATTTGTGCTTGTTACTGAAAATAAGACATTGTGAGTACTGGTATTCAGGAAACATAGATCAACCTTTGATAGATTCAGTATCCTTACCTGTATGGATCCCCCTCGAGCCTGTATCCCCCCTCGACCCTTCGGGCCTTGGGAGGATACAGGTTCTCGGGGGATCCATACAGTTAAGGGTACTAATTTGGCATAGGATAACCTCTATGTATTGCGGAGGAACGTAATACTTATTGCGTGGGAACGACATATTGCGTGGGAAAGCAATAGAAATATTTTCTGTCATGTCCCCTCCAGGGCTCCGTATTCTTAGGACATTCTGACACGAAGAAATAAACACAGGAGAGCGTAAGAGTGCGCCGTTCTCAGGTTAACGTCCTCGCATGGTCAAAAGTAAGATTAACCTAATCCCTATGATGGATCCATCATCGAACACCATGCTTGATAAACTAAATTATAAAATTATTTTGCGCCTGTTTGTAACAGTCTGCATAAGTAGGGAATAAAATATCCGGAAATGAAGCGACTGTAGATTATTGTGCCATATGTCGTTTGCTAATTAATCGGACACGAATTTGTCACCAGTAAAGTTGAGCCTTTATATTGTCAAGCGGGCTGACAGCACACTGTTACCTTAGTAAACAGAGCAATGGCATACTGCATTGTAATTATGGATATTCTTACCAAAGTTACCACCAAATTACTATTTTTAGGCTTGCACCTGCAAGGTAAGTGACACATTAATTTCTTCATAAGATTGTTGCCAGCGCTGTGACTCCCTTGTTTTGTTCCTCAGAAGCTGAGCTGGGCTGTACATGTAAAAGTTATGTGTGCATACAAGTTTTCTTTGTGTGTGTGTGCTTTACAACTGACGAAGTATGCAATATACCTATATAACACAGTCACAGTTTATCCGCCAAGTTGACACATATACCCCAGCATCAGCTGGAAATCAGGAGGAAACAGATACTATTTGTGGACGCCGTAGTCCTACCCGACGTTCTCTTGTAATATGTATTTTCGTGGCAGTTGTGAATCATGATGCACGTTCAATTAAGTCAATGTGACTTTGAATGATAATTATTCTACCCCAGTTTCCGTCGCTTCAATTATTAAAAAAGTCGCATTCTGCTATCAAAGCTACTTTGTTTGGGTATCTATGCGTGGAATGTCCTTGCTATAACACAGCATGAATGAACTTTATTTCGCTGTACTTCACATATACATACAGTAGAGGCGTTTTGCCGAAAACATAAAACAGCACAGTAGCAAACAAACAACAGTATACATACCATACAATTCAAAACAGTATACAGTTCATGTGATATATCGAGGATCAAGCCAGGAAGAACAAAAAGAAAGAAAGAAAGAAAGAAAGAAAGAAAGAAAGAAAGAAAGAAAGAAAGAAAGAAAGAAAAAAAGAAAGAAAGAAAGAAAGAAAGAAAGAAAGAAAAAAAAGAAAAAAAAGAAAGAAAGAAAGAAAGAAAGAAAGAAAGAAAGAAAGAAAGAAAGAAAGAAAAGAAAGAGGTGCATGAATATTAATTAAAGCGGTCCATCAATTTTCATACAAGCAGCCAAAAACGAATTCGTAATGTATATTGTTTCAATATCTTGACTTTTCATAAAAAAACAGACATTTTTCTTCCTCTCCCAAATTATTAAAATCTGCAAAAATTTCCGTTGTTGAATCAAATAATGTTTGCGTGCATCGGTAAATTTTGAACAGGCTAAAATAAAATGAGTTTCGTTTCCAATGGCTGGGCATGAACAGTACAACAAAGGCAACGGGCGAAGTGAAGAAATACAGATATGAATAAAACATGACAAAGTTATGCGGTTTAAAGGAAGGAGCGGGGACAGTTTGTCAATACAATGGATTAGCCTTTGCTTGTGCTTTCCCTCGTCTGACATGGAACTTAGATATGAATATTAACATAAATATAAGGTTCGCTACCATAAAAGACGGATTATCCTAAACAAAACATGTTATTTGCAATCAGAGTCGTCCTGTTATCGACTTAGCCTTTACCTTTTCCTGCTCAAATTGCAAAAAGCGCTCAGATATGATTCATCATCCTCTTGAATGTTTTATCTAATATTTGTCGTCAGTGCAGCATTATAGCGACCTCGCTTTCAAGACCTCGAAAGCAATTTTAAAGCTTCCTCGTCGGCAAGGTCTTCTTCACGCGTGAAACTCGCCTGGCGCTCAAGAACTCATCTCCCTTCGAGACACACCTCCCCGTGAAACTTACCTTGCGGAACCAGAGCCGCACGATTGTAATTAATACTGGTACCCTGACAAAAAGTTGGTAAGTGTACGCCTGAAGGCACGACAATCATTAGAGGGTTCAAAATTACAAAATTCATCAAATATTATAGTGATAATAATTATAGATAAGCAAATTGAACAATTTATCAATAAAGAGAAAAAAATTATAACGGTGACACTATTTCACTAGCACAGTGTATCTTCTGTGTTTCATCGCCGCTCCGAGATATTATGGTCCATCTGATTTCTCAGTATTGTATCACAAAACAACTTGTTTATGGGTCCATAATAGACAGAATTTTGAATTTAGGCGTACCTCCTATAAGTATACTTTGGGGGCAAAAGTGTACATTGTTTAAGACCGATATTTGTGAGGATGTGTCATCTAGAGGCCTTATGGATTCGCTTCGCTACATACTATTTCATGATAATTTTAACAAACCATACGATGAACTTCGCAAACTGGCGTTTCTCCTGTCTAAATCCTTTGGAAGATTTCATTGAGGGAAAAGGGTTATTGTGCTTTTAAATACATTATCGTTCCTTTGGTTCTGGTTGGACTGTTTTACGCGGTGCATTTATATTAATCTGGTCGTCTCACATCAAGCCTTCGAGGTGTATTGAAAAGGTAGATTCGTGAAAGCTAGCTCGCTTTCACGGGCGAGGTCTCGATCTTGCAGCAGTAGTATAACCATTTCAAATGAAATTTTGATAAGATGATAAAAACAGAGAAAACGCCTAAAGCCAAAAGCTTCCCTTGGCAAATTGACTGCACTGCTGTCAACCTGTGCCGACGAAAGCTGTTGATTCAGTCAGAGAAGATTATTATCAGGCTGAATGCTTTCGGTTCCTTAAATCAAGAATCTCAGAGCAAACTTTCTCAAATGCCTGTAAAGGTGGAGGGAGTCCTGTTCAAAATTCAAGGATTAAATGTGTTTTCATGGTTGACGACTTCTTGAAACGACAAGTCACGTTTCATTTGGAGGTTCCTATACGATTCACGTTAAATATTCAGTTCTTTTAATCCTTTCACTACCCAAACCCGTGATAACAGACAAAATGATTTTCGACGCTAAGCAAATTTATACCAAAAAAACAAGCAAACTTAGAGCAATGACCTAAGTATGATGTAGTTTTATCGTAGATAGTCGCAACAAGATGGCAGAATTTTTTCATTCAGCTTTACAGACGACGATATTCCTCAGCTCGCTTGTTACCTCCACCAGTGGTGTTATGCGATGCCTATACTTGATCGTGCATGCCTCTGACACGGTAACTTTTTAATGTGGTGTTTTTTCAATTTTCGTACATGTTATATCATGTTCATAGTGTAAGATCTTCTGGATTTTTATGTATCAAAGGGATTATTATATGACCTGGTGCTGTTCCCCGAATATTTAATTTTGTGGATTTTTTGTTGGGGGGGGGCATTTGTTAATGATAATGACGATCATGAAGAAATCCCTCCGCTAACCCGTGGGTCATTTTTCTTGGAATATATAATTGACATCTCACAACGCTTTGGTTTCTATATTTGACGCTTCCTTAACACACACACCCTCCCACAATTATTTCCGATACAAGCTCCATAGTTATCCTTATGAGTCATGTGTCAATTTCTGATAGAATTATATATGTCCGTGCACAGTCAGTTCAGTCCACCTTGCTCAATAGCAAACATGTACTATGAAGCCAACTCATACATATGTAACGCTCACAGATGCGCTGTGAAGCTGAAGAGCAGTCTAATGTCCGGTAACGTTATTTTAAGCTCACATTGATTGTAGATTTGGCGTGCATTATACCCTTATTTGGTTGCATGTACTCTGAGGAAAGAATCCTGTAATGTCCACTTGATTATCTCCGCTTTCGCGTGAATAAACGCTTTAAGTGCTAGTGATATTAGGGAAGGAATACGACGATTCATGCAGCTTTACTCGCCTTATTGAGAGCCTTTAGCGGAAAATAAAAGGTCACTTTCCATGTAATAAATCGTTGTCATCATGATGAAGTAAAAAAAAAATGAATGTTTGACTAATTCCGTAGTCAATTATTCCGAAATATTGTGGATTTTGTCCACATTATAATCTGTTCGTATCACGATCGGTACTAAAAATAAGTTGGATCTATAAGCATGTCTGAAAGTCAATCCTGCATGTTCATATTTCTTATCCCTATATTGAAAGATCATTGATGGAGGACAATTGTCAGGAATAGATAACACAGTTTTTGCATTTCAATAAGCAGGTATGGAAGTCTTCGTGGCTCACCTTCTAGACAACCCACTGATATAACCGATTCTGAACAACAGGACACTACATGAACATAAGAACCTTTGGCCACACAATAACAGAAACATCTGTCAATTCGGTGCTTACAATACAGCGCTTGACTTGGTGGAAGAATTTCGTGGATTATCAAAATTCCCATTGGTACTTACACTCAGCCACATGATAGGATTCTAGGTCAATTAAGTTCTGGCACAGCAAAATGCAGCCTCGATGTGGTGCTCTGAATGGTGGCCATTTTGGGGCAACAACCAATCAGATAGCTCAAAGTGATTGTACAGCATACACTTTGTCAACATGTAACCAATCACGTTTCTAATTTCGGACAATACTTTCTATTGTGAATGAATGCACACTAAATTTAGTATTTTCAGATAAAAATTGTGATCTTACCACTGTTGAAGCGCTGATATTGAGCAGTTAATTTGTGCCCATGATCCCATTTAAAAGCGGACCAGGATGTTTTTGTATACTAGTAAATACAGACATTTTATTCAAGTCGAACATTCCAAGCACGCATGGCAGGTACCACTGGTGGGAAGCGTAGCCAAAAGTTGCTAACTTTTTTTTTTGTTTTTGTTTGTTTTTTTTTTTTTTTTTTTTTTTTTTTTTTTTTAGTTTTTAGTTTTTAGTTTTTTACTGCAACAGGCCGTATTGTGGTCATCACCTTTCATGACAACGTATTAACAGTGTTTCTACCATTTGACACCGGCATTCTGTATTTGAAGTGGATTTCATTGCAAGATAATGTTTTGCAGGTCTGTTGATATACCTTGTGAGATAGAAAGGAGTGATTTGACCGAGATGCAATTAAAGTCACTTCCTTATCAAAGCTCTGTCATCCGTATGTGGACAGTCTGGGCAAGGTATAGATATGACTTGGGACAGGTTCCATTGAAATAAATAGGATGTGATCATGATTTCAAATGGTTGCATTCTTTGCATGTTCAACGGGCAAAAACAGCAAGTACATACAAACGCTACGTGTGTCGCCCATGTATTATACGAAGCATGACAATGACATCATTCTTACAGCTTGCTGTATTTTTCATAAATAAACTTTCACTATATGTACTTATAGCATACCGAAGGCTCAGGAAGGTAAAAAAAATTGCTCTTTTGCAGAAATACTGGATGTGCGTGGAATATTTGAATGATCACAGAGAACAATAGAATCCTGTGTAAACGTCGTTAAATTTTGACATGATTTACTCTAAAAAGAAAGTCACAACGTACGATTTCAAGCAGGTAAATAATAAAGCAGATGGACACAAAGCTGTTTTCAGCTTTTTGCATATTGAATGCTAGTTTTTTTTTCTTGGGGACAATTTACTGCATATTTTGCCTTGATTCTAGGTCATTTCTGTTCAATTACTGGCAACCTTGCATGACCTTGGCCAAATTCACTGCCTGTGATTTGTGTGTTAAGTCGTTGTTTTGGCTAATTAAGCCTTTGTTCTTGGCTTCTTGCACATAGCTTATTGATGAGTCATTCCGGGGGGACCTTTCCTGTGTAGTTTGGTCTCAATTCTCCTGTGCTAGATATGGGTCTATATCTATATTCGAAACTGCCAACAGGTTTTACAGATCGGGCAAAGACCAAAATGGACTCCTTTTTCATTAATACAGTATGTTGTGACCTCCTTAATATATAATGTAGGAGAAAAGTTTGATTTTCCCTTCATGCCGCCATATTGGATCATGCCGTCACATATACATACACTCCTGTTTGCTACTAATAACTCAGGCTACTGTAAATAATTCTGGGTAAAAGATTATTATAAATTAACTATTGTGCGGCTGACTGTTAATGCTAGAAAGTAATGGCATATACAGGGCTCACACCACCAAAACTTGTGGCTCATAAGCTCATAATCGCAGGGCTCATCGGCGGGTTGTCTGCTAAGTGGCCAAATTTAAAAGAGTTCACCAAGTTTGAAATCAATCAGTGTATACGGTGTCTGTATGGTACATTTGTACCACAAACGCTTGTATCAGCTTTTGAAATTGGTTGTAACTGATGTAGTCTCTTTACATGATTTGACATGCCACCGATGAAAGATGTTGACATGATGCATAACAATGAAACTTGTAAGGATATCCCCCGCCAGGCTTTTGAAGTCTCTCTTCCACATTCAGTACTGCTGTGCTATTAAGTTAATGTCGAATGCCTATGCTTATAAGTTTTCATTAAAGTGATCCAAAAAGCTGATGGCAGAGAAGCTTGACTCAGATTACCAGGATCAAATAACAAGTGACATGGGAAGGGGTCACTGTTTGAGTGGAATGAGCCCTCTATTAAATTTGCCCGTGGTTACATGTGCCAAGATACAGATTTGTTTTATCGCATTCAACCCTCATCCCACCCACCCCACCCCACCTCCACTCCCACGCCCACCCACATAAAAACAATGCATCACAAATCGCACCATTAGTAAACCAAGTTATTTCAAAAACCAAAGAACCTTGAGTCAGTTTAAGCGTTGTACTATTTGATTTGACCCAGGTACCGATTGGCTCCCAATTTAAGGTTTCTTGAGTGGGTCGACCACTTTATTTTTAGTTGACTTGTTAGTCATTGTAATGTGGCTGCATGCTCAGCATGCTCAGATAACGTATATTGCATTACAATATAATACTGACAACAGTGTTGATGATCAAGCACTCAAATTTGTAACTGTATATCAACCAAATGATGAATAACCGCTCAGTTACTGTTGAATTTAACTGTATAGATTTAGATAGAGATAAAGCTAGGGGAGGATATACACAGAAGAGGTCAATAGTGCACTCATGAAATCCTCGATATATGAAACTGATTTATTATGTATCTGATGAGAAACCCGCCGCATAATAATAATAATAATGATAATAATAATAATAATAATAATAATAATAATAATAATAATAATAATAATAATAATAATAATAATAATAATAATAATAATAATAATAATAATAATAATAATAATAATAATTTTATTAGGAAAACTACCCCTTTACAACGGGGGCATCGATGAAACGGGGTTTATTCCATGATGCGTCCAAGTATCTTACCCATTTAAAGTTTGCTTTCAACCGGTGTAAACAATCATCAATATCATAATTTTTGTCCCCCGCGCTAAAACTAGAGATAAACCACTCATTGGGAGAAAACTCTAGAAAGCGTAAGGACAAGTACATCGTGCACTTTTGGTTTACAATGTAGAAATATTATTCAAATTTCATCTCAAAGAATAATTATCTCATTTAATGCAGTTTATATTTCTTTTTAGAATACAAAGGGAGGTCTGATTGGCTAACAAAACGGACATGATCCCTGGTTTCCACACTGACCATTCAACTATTAATTGGCATGACTCTGATATCAACTCAACATAAAAGGGGACCAAGGTTCAGGGAATTAAATATATTCCTTTCTGTCGAATAAAGAATATATACGGACACCATTAAAATGGAATATCTGACACACAAGAGCTCCATAGGAGTTCTCTTACTAACCACAAAGTAGAAATGATTAAAACTGAAATACGAGGAGAGATAATTAAATTTGCTTTAAAAAGAAACTGGATTCCCGACCGCTGGTTTAAAACTCTGCAGCAAAATGAAAATTGAATCTGAAATTAAAGCTTACATATTAAATAAAGAAACGACTTCAGTTAAGAATCTTATTTAAGAGAGAGAAAGAAGTGCCATGCTAAGAGGTACAGCCAGGCTAGTACGAACAGGATGGAAAACCCACCAAATAGTCCTGCAATCTGGAAAACAAAATTAAACGGAAAAGTAGTCAATAAAACAGTATCCAAAGATAAACACCAAATAACAGATTTTCCAAAAAGTTGAAAGAAATCAAAATTTATAATTATGAAAAAAAACTACATAATTCAGAATCTAGAATAAATTATTATGACGACTTGAATTTCTTTTCTACTTGGACACCAAAATTAGCTGAAATGCCACAAAAGAAATGTAAAGGGCCATCAACAGAGATAGAAAATGTTGCTAATATGAATTCATTGCCAAAAAAATAATATCCGGCCTACGACAGGCCAATGGCGGAGTAAAGTTTTCGAGACATAAAGGCATTTCTTATTAATGAAATAGCAGAAATTTGCAAAAAGTGAAACACGTTTTTCGTACTTCAAACACGTTTTTCGTACTCACTTCTCATAGTTTATTTTGTCCCAAGAATTTCAAAGTTTGAATGAAAAAATTAAAAAGTTGAAACTATTTCAAACTGATAAATTAGGAAAATCGTACACTCAATTTGCGCAATTGCTGTATAAATACAAGACAAATGACACAAATGACAATGACAAAGCACAATTCTCCACTTTATGTACCGTTCAAAATTTTATACTTTGTTGGACCTATTTTTAGTTTATTATGTTTTATGGCCAATTTTCCGTACACCTGTGCAGAACAGAAATATATCCCTAAGCACATGGCACCGCTGCTTCTGTTTGTTATTCTACGGTATGTTGCTTGAACCGTTGGTTTTTCGGGCCCCAGGTCACAAAATATTGGTTCTAATCAGCACTTAATAAGACAGCAGATGATTATAAAATTCGGAATCAATATTAATGGTATAATAGTCTTATCGGACTGTGTTGGAAACTCGTATGTTTGAATACATGGAGATCTGCGTGTGTGTTAAAAGAAGATAAATTCGTCTTGTGTTTTGTGATATATAAGGATTAGTGGAAACTCATGGTTCATTTTGTGACATCTTACAGTGTATTCAAAGTATCCCTGGGAATTGATTAAATATTTGTAAAAGGACCGATTTTAGTATTTTTAAGTGCAAAATTTCATCAATACAAAGCCTTATCCAGTTTGCCAGATCAACAACAATTGTACATTGACAGAGAATGTGACTTATTTACCTTTTTCTTCTATTCAAAACGGAAAACTGATTCAAGTATTGAAATACCACGAAAAAAAGTCATTCAATCTTGAGTTTAATCTTTCAGGCTGCCATGAACATTAAGTGCATTTGTGTATTGCTCTCGTCATATATGTTTTAAAACAAACATATTCTTGCAGAAATTAAGTATGGTAAAATCGGACCTCTGTTCGGTTTGAGGTCATCAAAAAGAGTATTTGTCCCTGGGTATGTGATATCACTCTAGGATATTTTAGAAAATTCAAGTAAAATTACCCGAGTGTACAGAAATCGAAGTTTAACCAATATAAAACTTATCTGAGATATACAAATGCAGTCTTTGGTGTATTATGTGAAACCTCATGGGTCAATTCCACTTTTATTTTATTTTATCTCATCACATCTCATCTCATTTTAGTTCATTTAATTACACTTTGCTTTGCTTGTCTTTTTTGGGGGGTAGAGGTTGGTATCTTTTATCATTCAAAAAGTATTTTATGCATGTAAAATCAGGTTTGTCTCAGAAGGGTAACCAATCTAAATGTACATATAAGCTGAAGAGCGTGTGGTGGGGTATCTATAAAAACACCTTTATCTAGGCTACGTTTTGTCTCTGTAACTTGATGCTTTGATCACTTTGCTTAATGTTTCAGAACTTTGTCTTAATGCATATAAATGACAATGACCCACGGGATTTCATTTAATACCGATTTCCGAACTAATTCCTCCTAATAGCACATTGTTATTGACAGTGACGGACATGATAGTAAGGCTGCAATTTATTTATATTAAATAAAACAATTACGACATTCGAGTCAATCCAATTTTAAATGGTTAACAATTTGGCCAAAAATTGAATTGTATAGAATTGGACCACTATCATTTCTTGGAACTTTACCACATCGTTCTATAATAGAGTACAATAACCCTCGGGACAGGGGCAGCAACTCTTTTCTCAGGGAATTCTTGGTGTATCATTGAATCTTTTGACTAATGGCACTTTACCTGATGATAGTTAATAGTTAAGTAACAGCATTCGGCGGCATAAGGACATTATCGGCCGCCTTTGGTCACTTGTGGCATTCGGAGCCGCCAAAATCCACCAACAACCGCTCAATGTCGCTGTTGGCTGCTAAGCATTTTTTATTTTGGACCACCAGACTGTCAACAGTGCCAGTCAAGGAGCACATGGTGATACAAGTATATGTTGTTGAGACAAAATAAGAGATGTATCAATTCATTGGTAAAAGTCATGACACAGAACACCCGAGTCATAAACACTTTTGATTATTAAATTTATTTTCTTGATCTTACCAATTCATGGTTACCATTAAGGCTACCAGAGCGGAAAACGAATGTAAGCCCGTAAAGCATAATCATTGTAAATATGGAGTGCAAAATATGCAGCGTTTATCGCCAAAATGAACTAAAAGTATTCAGGTTTATGTTGTATTGTGATCACTATCTGTGAATGTAGTAGCAGACTGAGCAAAAAAGTGATCGATAAGAATGTTCCGTAAACGAAACTATTAGCCAGGCTTATGTACATGATTGTCTATGGTTGTTCATAAGTGGCATTTAACGATGGCATATTGTTCATGTAAATTGTTATCGACTCTTGCTTGAATAGGCACAACTAGCAGGCTATCAACCTGCTTCTGGACATATTGGTTATGATTTCATTCCAGCTTATTCAGATTAGAACTTAAGAAACTTGTCCAGACTTCGTTTCTAATATTCAACGAAGAATACTAAATTTAATATATAAATTTGAATAAGAACGATTCTGGATTATGTTCAAAACTTTTAATTTGAAATGCTAATTTTTGTGAAAAATAATTAAGCATGTTTTTAGATTGGTTCATGTTAGTTGGCAAAATTGTTATGATGGTCTTAATCATTCCTGCAACAGTTCAATGCTGAAATACAAAACATGTTTTACCCTTAACAAGATTTGATGGAAGGTTAATATGAAGATTTTACTATTGTTCTTATCTTCATCTTTATCTCATGCTTACCGGTAAGTTCCAAGTGGGTTGTATGGAGTAAGAACGCGGAAATGAAGTTTTAAAAGATGTTCATATTTGATTGTTTTGTATTGATCAGTGGATTGAGGTACCCGATAATACCCAGCTGCTCCATGCACAGTGTTAGGTGCACGATGCTATTGATGAAAGGTCAAATGTTCCTCTAACAAGATTGGAATCATTATCGTTGGCAGTCAGAGACATGTGATCAGCAAAAAGAGAAATGCTTTTGTGGATGACGTCATTTGGAGATAGCTGGTTTAGGAGGCGGTTGGCGACGCGGCTGTAGCAAATATTGATTTGCTGTGTTTTGAAAAAGATGCTGCCGAGTGATTTTTATTGCAGCGGCCTCTAGTGGCCGTACATGAAGGGATTGAGACAGGGTGGATAACACTGTGACGTCCCCTAATTTGGAATCACAAAGGCGTGCGGCTCAATAAAGGTGCGACCGGATTGACAAGTGGCACTCTCCTTGTTGGGCGGTGGAACAGAACAGTGGAACTTTGGAGTATGGTCTAGCGGTCACAGCGGGCTTCGGATCTTTTAGCCAGCGTGTTGAAAAGGGTAAGTGTATCTTCTGACTTTCTATGGAAAAGTTACTCATGTTGAAATGAGTTAGGATATACTTACCTGATTCAACCATGGTTGGAGATCTGGAAAATCCAAATTTTCACTGTACGTGTTCACGTGGCATGTTTGGCTAGGCGTTAATAAATATTGGGTGATCCTGGTCATGGTCCCGAGCCAAAGGCCAATTTAATTAAATATGTCGGGTAAATATTAGGGAAGAGTTCAAGTAAAAATAAACAGAACTAAAATACGTTCGTGGTTTCTAGGTGAAATTTAGCAGCGGTTACAAATTTCATGTTATAAATACCTCGTGGCGGGCCGGTAAGTTGGCTTCCGTAGTACACGTGGTTTGGTCATTTTTCTGTAATAATGGGTCGTCAAAGATGAATAATTATTAAGGGCATATGGACGTCCTATTATGGAGCAAGGATAAGTGATTTTCGTGACAGTCGAAATAAATATAACAATGTCTGTTATGAAGACTGAATAACGGAGATTGTCTTTAGCTGGCTAGGATTATGGTCAAGTTTTGCGCTGGTTAGTGAGTCTTTGCAGACGTTTCGTAATTATTACCGGCCAGAATGAAGAGGTGTGAACCACGAGGGTAAACTTGTCTTGTTCTGGAGGTTCTTGTTGGAGTCTTGTAGACTAGGGATTTGAAACGTAATTGATTAGCGCAAAACATTGATTTAACATGAATTCCCATTTTGAAACTAAGACGAGAGAAAATAATTGGGAGAAGATATTTCTTGGAATCGGTATATGCTGATTAAAAATGGATATCAGAACCATTTTCCATGAAAGAAAATTCTATTTTTTCTGCTCGGGAACACTGTAAGCAGTTCTGTAATTTGATCTCGTTAAGTCCTAAAAATGGTGTTGTAAGAACGAGTTTCTGGTCATGGAACTGAAATATATATATTTATATGAGAGTAAACTAAATACTGGTGAGCAAATTGGGAATATATTCCAAATTTCCATTCTGTAGGCATGGTTGAAAAAATGACAATACTAATCTTGGAGAAATATTTGGGTGGTGTGCCCTCTAGTGGCAAAACCAAGAAATACAGGTTATTCTGAATATGTATATGGTTATTATTGAAAGGTTAAAATGCATTGGTTAAAGTCGAGAAAGACATTAAAAGTAGTGAAACCAATAGGTTTCTTCCATTTTTGATGTGGAGTTATAGTCATACTGGTAATAGAAGTCTTAGGGTTAAATAGAGAAATTTGAAACAAGATCAAGGGTTAAACCTGGTAGAACAGGTTTTCCTGTTCATTATATATGCAAATTCTTTATGCCCTACCTGAAGATTTAGCCCCATTCCTATTTTCACTATAGTAAGAACTAGGCAGGGAAAACTGAACACATAAATTATGTTAATGAGGTAAAAATTTGTCTGAAAAGACTTCAGTTGAAGTTTCATTAATTTTATAGAATTATGTTACAAAGAATACTTGTGTCATGGAAATCATAATAAGTTATGATATTTCAAAAGCATTCCATAGAGATTATGTACTTTTATTTTATCACAATATTGAAGTTCATTTTTTTTTAGTTGTTTTGAATGTTGACTCTTTTCACTTCCAGAATATATTTAATATGGATGGTCCTATTGGAAAAACAGATAGCTGGATTTCTGATAGTAGATTTTCCATTTTTATACCATGAATGGTCCTATTAGGAAGACAGGAGACTGAATTTCTGATAGTTGATTTTTCAGGAAATGGTATACATAAATTATTATAATTTACCGGAAGTTGACCTTCAAGGTCAAGGGTCATGGGAAGTGACATCAGTATTAGAGGTCAACTTTCATTCTTTTATTATTGGACTTCATGAATTGATGATGTTGAAGCATTGGTCTTCATGAATTGATGATGTTGAAGCATTGGTCTTCATGAATTGATGATGTTGAAGCATTGGTCTTCATGAGTTGATTTTGTGTTACATTGGTCTTCATGAATTGATAATGTTGAAACATTTTTATCTTCTTTTACATTGGAGTTCTGATTGAAGTTTTTCTTTAAGGAACACACTTCCACAATGATTATAGCATGAAAATGTTCAGGCAACTTTTACTCAGTATATACATATCAAATTTTCTCCAGGATTATCTTAGGGATAAGTAGGGTTTTTTCTAAATTTGGGAAGATTTATTAAGTGGGTTGGACTTAAGAAATTAAATTGTGATTTAAGTTAAATACTTGATAGTTAACTCACCAGTTGAAGTTTTCGTATCACATAGTATTTAGTATCTTGCAAAATAAAACATTTTGCAATCCTGTAATATTTGACAAGGTAAATATGGTATAGCTTTCACTGCTGCATAAATTATCCAGTTACTTTACGGAGTATCTAATTATAATAATATTGAATATTTATGAAATGACAAATGAATAAATGATCTATTTGTACATGGATAGAAACGATGAAATTTATATTTGAAAGATTATAAGAAGTCTGAGTGAAGAACTATCAAATCTTAGACGGAATTGATATATATTGATGTTATTAAAATTGTTTTGATGAACTCATAAATATTATAAACTGGGGCCATCTTGTTAAGGCTTAGGGTACTTGAAGAGGTATTTTTCTTTAAATATGGCCAATTTTATTCCAAATTTGTTAACCCTTGTGGGTTTTTCCTCTTAAAGTTTTACCTAACCCTTTCAAGATAAAATATTCTTTGACAATTGATCTATGAAATTAGATCAGCATTTATTTTTTATTTATTCCGACTTGGAATATACTTAGAGAAATTATTATATAAGAAATGAATATTTTTTTTTTAATTATAATAGGGAAAGTCTCTGACTCTGGTTTTTGTTGAGTTGCAGTGCAAATACTTGAGCCACGGGGGTTAAGTCGGAAAGTCAAGGCCTATACTTCACCTTTCCTGAGTGGCCGACCTTTCCTGAATATTGAATGTTTACATGCGGTGGTGAGAACTTGAACAGATCCAGGTTGTGCCAACTTTACACATCAGTATGAACATTCTTATCTTTGGAATTTAATGGAGGTTGACACTTATAGTTTTTTTCCCCTTTCGACATTTAAGTAACTCAGGCTCATTTACAAAAGAAATTTTACGTTTGAACATTTTTGGATCGGTGAGATTGGAAATTATACTCAATACTTTGGATTCAGAATTTCATTCAGAATTCAACATATCACTTCAGAACTGGGAAGCTTTAGTGAATAATAAATAGGTTAGAACTAATTTTATTCCAAATTAAATAATTAAATTTGGTTTTAATCTATTAAAATACTTTGGCCGATTAAATTTTTAGGAAATTAGGATTGGATCGTCGTTGGACCTTGGTACTCTGTAATGGCTTCACTCTTTAACATTCTTCATTGTGAGGGCAATGCTCATTCGTCATTGTCACCTTCAAGACAACATTGTAATTGGAAATTTAATTGTTTTAGTTTGTAAACTAATAGGTCTCCAGTAATAAATTTTATTTTGTATACAACTTAAATCTTCTTGATTGTTCTTCCACTACGGGTCACTGACATCTAAGTTTAAAATCCTAGAGCCGGCATAAGAATGTCCGCTTTAGGTTAATAGCCTCTTCAGGGAAATGTGATAAGTTAATATGGTGTCTCTGGGAAAAAAAAAAATGAGGTTATTACAAATGGTGGCAGCGGTGGGATGTCATGTGACCTTGGAAGAACTTTAAATAAATTTTACTTTTGTGAGAAATTAAATAACTTTTAAAATCTTACATTGGCTTTGGTTCGGGACCCCTTTGGCTTGGGACCATTATAGTACCAGGAGTTACCCAATATTATATTTGAGGAGTATTAGAAAAGGGAATTTAAAATATATTTGTGATAGTGATTGTTCATTGATTATTTTTCTTTGTCTTTATCTGGTTGGATGGCAGGCATACCGACTATGGAGGGGGGTGCTCTCGGGGCACCCCACAACCGTCTACCATCAGCCGCTCAACAGGGGGGTCCGGTTGGGGGGTTTCCCGGAGCATTCCCTTCACCTGGAGCACAAGGACTGTTGGTAGGTTTACAAGATCCTTTAATGCCACAGGGATATACTCCAGTGGGAGAAGGAGTTTTTGACCCATTGAGAACTCCCACGACTCCTCCCACTAACCCTCAAGGTTTGTATTGGCCAGACCCCACTGGGTTTGGGTTGGATAGACAAATACCAATATATGGAATGGTAACACCGGGGGGAGGTGATCCTCTTTCTAATTTCAGAACTTCTCCAGCCCAACCAGTTGCTTTTCGGCTAGACGCAAGACGACCGGAAAGGAGGGGAGCAGAAAAACCAAGTATAAATCCGGACAAATACTACGGTAAGCAAACATTTGATGATTATTTGAAGCATTTTGAAATAGTCGCTGGCATCAATGCTTGGGATAATGAAATGAAGAGAATATTTCTCTTAGTTGTACTGCAAGGCAAAGTACAAGAATATGCTAATGATTTACCTGAGAATGTCAGGGCTGACTATGATTTATTATGTGGAGCACTTATTGAGCAGTTTGGAGCTCATAAGTTGGTTGACAGCTATAGACAAGAGCTTTTATCCTGTCAACAGGGTAAGGATGAGAAACTAAGAGACTTGGGCTCTCGAGTTAGAAGATTAGTAACTCGTGCCTTTCCATCTGGTGATTTGGTTACAAAGGAAAGTATGACTGTACATCATTTCGTCCAAGCTATTAGGGAACAGTCATTACGTATACAGGTAAAAAGAGTTGGTCCCTCTAATTTGGAGGAGGCTATAAAGGTTGCCATGAGAGAAGAAAGTATTGTTTCAGGAGAAAAAGTAAAGTTTGTACCTAGAGTTCATGCTTCTCAACCTCCTAAGGAATCAAATACATCAGATTCTAAACAATTGGTTGAGAAATTACAGAAAAGAATCCAGGAGTTGGAAGATCAGTTAAAGGGTAAGACTGAAAGTAAGAGGGAGACTCCACAAAGGAAGGAGGGAGAGTCTAAGTCTGGTATATCCTGCTGGTATTGCCATCAGCCAGGCCATTGTAAATATAATTGTGCTAAGTTTCAGGCTGATTCACCTGATGGCTTTCTTGAATATTTGAGTAAAAGAGAAATTTTAAAACAGGGAAACGGGGAGGGGCGGTTGTAAACCCGGGATCAGCCGCCCTACCCAAGAGTTCACCTGAAATAAAGAGAAATGTGACTTATTTTGTGGAAGGAAAAGTGAACAAAATTTCCACAAAATTTTTACTGGACACAGGAGCATGTTCTACTTTATTGCATCCATCTATATTAGAATTATGTCCTGATGTAGAAGTACAACCGGATAAGACAGAATTGTTGACTGCTAATGGAGAATTAGTGCCAGTGGTAGGGAAAGTGAAATTTAGTTGCCAGTTTGGTAAATTAAGATTTCAACATGAGTTTCTGTTGGCAAACATTTCCTACCAAGGTATCTTGGGGGCAGACCTGTTGGATAGATTTCAAGCTGTAATTGACTTGCAAAATAGTAAAATCAAACTGGGTAATCAAGATATACCGGTGCTAACTGAAAAGCAGTTGTATTGGAAAGAGGCAGTGTGTGTAGTGCACGACATTCATTTGCCTCCTTGTAGTGAAGTTTTGGTTTCAGCTCAGATTGCCGGACCCAGAAGAAAGGGACTTGCTTTGATTCAGGCCTCCTGTGTAAATGAAAATGACACTGGAGAGGGAGTAATTGTTGGTAGAGGACTGATTGACTTAGGTCAAAAGGAATTTCCTCTACGAATTCTTAATCCCGGAAATTTTTCAATTCAGGTCCTCAAGGGAGCACAAGTAAGTACAGCCATTCCTGTCCAACATGTAGCTCATGTTTCTTTGCAGTCAACAGAAAGATCTACTCAGCTACATCCAGTGGTGCAAGATTTGTATGAAAAAAATTGTACTGAGTTGAATAAACACCAGAGGAAAGACTTTAGAGCTTTAATGTGTAAATGGCAATCTGTTTTTGCCAAGGACGACCAAGATGTAGGTCATTGTGATCTTTTACCTCATACCATTGATACTGGTGATGCAAAGCCTATAAGACAAAGAGCTCGCAGGGTCTCTCCTCATATAAGACCTGAAATTGAGAAATGTATAAACAAGATGTTAGACAAAGGAATTATAGTTCCCAGTAACAGTCCTTGGGCCAGTCCCATAGTTATGGTAAAGAAACCAGACGGTTCATGGAGGTTCTGTGTGGACTATAGGAAACTAAATGAAGTTACCAAAGTTGACGCATGGCCATTACCTAGAATTGATGAGACACTTGATTCATTACAGGGTAACAATTGGTTCAGTAAGATAGACCTTCTATCGGGCTACTGGAACAATCAAATGGACCCCAAAGACCAAGAAAAGACTGCATTCACTACAGGTACGTCTCTATATGAGTTTACGGTCCTTCCCTTTGGGTTAAAGAACGCACCATCAGGATTTAGCCGGTTAATGGAATTTGTGTTAGCTGGTTTGCACTGGTCTACCTGTTTAATTTTTCTCGATGACGTCATTACTTTCGGTAAGACGTTTTCTGAGGCCAGAGATAGGTTAGATTTGGTGTTAGGAGCTTTACATAAAGCCGGTTTCAAACTAAAACCGTCTAAATGTGCATTTTTCCAGAAGGAAATCGAGTACCTTGGTTTTGTAGTATCTGGTAATGGAATAGCTACAGACCCAAAGAAGGTGGAAAAGGTAAAAAACTGGCCTACACCTAAGAATCTTAAGGAGGTCAGAGGTTTTACAGGGTTAACATCATATTACAGGAAATTTATACCTTCATATAGTGAAATTGCTGCTCCTTTACATAGACTTACCAGGAAAGGAGTTTCTTTTATATGGTCCCAAGAATGTCAGCAAGCTTTTGATAAGCTTAAATATGCTTTGTGTAATCCACCTCTGTTGGCTTTTCCTGATTTTTCCCTTCCTTTCATTCTGGACACGGACGCGGCGGGTAGGTCAATAGGAAGTGTTTTGTCTCAGATTCAAGGTGGAAAAGAGCGTGTTGTAGCTTATGCTAGCAGAACTTTAAGCCCAGCAGAATGTAATTATTCTGTGACCAGACGGGAGTTGCTAGCAGTGGTGTATTTTGTGCAATATTTCAAAACCTATTTGTTTGGTAAGCAATTTTTGCTTCGCACGGATCATGGCTCTTTAAGATGGCTATATAATTTTAAAGAACCTCAAGGTCAGATAGCCAGATGGCTAGAAATTTTAAGCCCGTACAGGTTTGAAATAGCCCATCGCCGTGGTATATCTCATGGAAATTCTGATGCCATGAGCAGGTATCCAGAACCAGAGATTGCTGAGGTTCAAAAGGTGAGTGCAGTGTCCTTAGAACCTTCTATATACACTCCAGACAAACTTAAAGAAATGCAAAAAGCTGACTCTGACTTAGGTATCATATACACGTTAAAAGAGAAATCTAAAGTTAGACCGTCTGCAGAGCTCATTGCTACCAGTAGCAGACGAAGTAAACTATATTTTTCTCAGTGGGACCAAATTGTATTACAGGATGGGCTATTAAAACGAATTTGGACGGAAGAATCAGGGAGTAGGTATTTACTCATTGCTCCACATGCAATCCATAAGAAAATTCTATTTTTAGCTCATGATAGCAAATCTGGTGGCCATCTTGGTATAGATAAAACCGTAGAGAAAATTAGACAAAAATTTTGGTGGATAGGTCTCAGAAAAACGGTAAGTTCCTACTTATCCTGTTGTGAAAAATGTAATAGCAGGAAAGGTGGAAATCGTACATTTAGAGCTCCATTAGCTCGGAGACCAGTTGGTTATCCCATGGAACGAGTGGCCATAGACATAAAAGGACCACTACCTACAACCCAGGCAGGTAACAAGTACATTTTAGTGATTTCTGATTATTTCACTAAGTACAGTGAAGCCTTTCCTATGCCTAACCAAGAGGCTACAACCATAGCTGACATCTTTTGCAGGAAATGGGTTTGTAAGTATGGTTGCCCCAGGCAATTACATACGGACTGTGGAAGTAACCTGGAGGGCAAGGTCATGAAATATGTATGCCAGGTATTTGACATTGAGAAAACTCATACTGTTGCTTACAATCCTAAAAGTGATGGGTTAGTGGAAAGACTAAATAAGACTATAGGAGAAATGCTTTCAGCCTATGTAGCAGAGGACCAGATTGACTGGGATGTACATCTAGATTTTATCATGATGGCCTATAGGTCAAGTGTGCAGGCAAGTACAGGATTTACCCCTAACAGACTTCTCTTTGGCAGAGAAAATTGTTTGCCATTAAGTGTACTTAGAGAGCCACAAGATGGGGTACATTTCTTTTCAGTGGAAGATTATTTGACCCAGTTGGACGAGATATTGTCATTATGCTACAAACAGGTAAGAGAGCACCTAAAAACAGCACAACATAGGCAAAAGACTTACTATGACCAGAAAGTGCATGGAAAACCATACAAAGTGGGGGATTTGGTATGGAGAAGTATCAAACGTACTAAAAAAGGTTTGACTTGGTCGTTATCACCTCATTTTGATGGTCCATACAAAGTTATAGAGATCCTCTCAGATGTAAACTATAGAATCCAAAAAGTTGGTAAGCGAAGTACAGTAGTGGAACATTTTGACCATTTAAAACCTTACACATGTGTGGAGGTGGCTGATGACTCCCATAGTGATGTGAGTGGGTCAGAATCGTCTAATGAGAAAGGAAGTTTATCTGAGAAGGACACTTCTTTGCCTGAGGTAAGAGGTAGAGAAAAGAGAAGCAGGAAAATACCTGTAAAGTATGGCGACTATGTATTTTATTGATCAAATGTGGACATTGAAAATTATTGGAATTTATTGACATTATATGGATAAATGTATTTTTAAATATGTAATTACTAACCCCGACGTCGGGTTGAATTTACTAACAAATGTATTGAATTTTTTGAGGAAAATCATATCCTTGAAAGAATTGTGAAATGTAAAGTTGATAATGGTGAAATGAAAAGCCATTTGAATATGTTGAATTTTTGAGGAAAACCATATCCTTGAAAATATAAAAAGTGAAAACATGAAGAAATTTTTATTGGGAAAAATTTTTGTGATTCTGATTAATCATCAAAAATTTTTCAGATAGGAGAAAGCTCTGTAGCAAATATTGATTTGCTGTGTTTTGAAAAAGATGCTGCCGAGTGATTTTTATTGCAGCGGCCTCTAGTGGCCGTACATGAAGGGATTGAGACAGGGTGGATAACACTGTGACGTCCCCTAATTTGGAATCACAAAGGCGTGCGGCTCAATAAAGGTGCGACCGGATTGACAAGTGGCACTCTCCTTGTTGGGCGGTGGAACAGAACAGTGGAACTTTGGAGTATGGTCTAGCGGTCACAGCGGGCTTCGGATCTTTTAGCCAGCGTGTTGAAAAGGGTAAGTGTATCTTCTGACTTTCTATGGAAAAGTTACTCATGTTGAAATGAGTTAGGATATACTTACCTGATTCAACCATGGTTGGAGATCTGGAAAATCCAAATTTTCACTGTACGTGTTCACGTGGCATGTTTGGCTAGGCGTTAATAAATATTGGGTGATCCTGGTCATGGTCCCGAGCCAAAGGCCAATTTAATTAAATATGTCGGGTAAATATTAGGGAAGAGTTCAAGTAAAAATAAACAGAACTAAAATACGTTCGTGGTTTCTAGGTGAAATTTAGCAGCGGTTACAAATTTCATGTTATAAATACCTCGTGGCGGGCCGGTAAGTTGGCTTCCGTAGTACACGTGGTTTGGTCATTTTTCTGTAATAATGGGTCGTCAAAGATGAATAATTATTAAGGGCATATGGACGTCCTATTATGGAGCAAGGATAAGTGATTTTCGTGACAGTCGAAATAAATATAACAATGTCTGTTATGAAGACTGAATAACGGAGATTGTCTTTAGCTGGCTAGGATTATGGTCAAGTTTTGCGCTGGTTAGTGAGTCTTTGCAGACGTTTCGTAATTATTACCGGCCAGAATGAAGAGGTGTGAACCACGAGGGTAAACTTGTCTTGTTCTGGAGGTTCTTGTTGGAGTCTTGTAGACTAGGGATTTGAAACGTAATTGATTAGCGCAAAACATTGATTTAACATGAATTCCCATTTTGAAACTAAGACGAGAGAAAATAATTGGGAGAAGATATTTCTTGGAATCGGTATATGCTGATTAAAAATGGATATCAGAACCATTTTCCATGAAAGAAAATTCTATTTTTTCTGCTCGGGAACACTGTAAGCAGTTCTGTAATTTGATCTCGTTAAGTCCTAAAAATGGTGTTGTAAGAACGAGTTTCTGGTCATGGAACTGAAATATATATATTTATATGAGAGTAAACTAAATACTGGTGAGCAAATTGGGAATATATTCCAAATTTCCATTCTGTAGGCATGGTTGAAAAAATGACAATACTAATCTTGGAGAAATATTTGGGTGGTGTGCCCTCTAGTGGCAAAACCAAGAAATACAGGTTATTCTGAATATGTATATGGTTATTATTGAAAGGTTAAAATGCATTGGTTAAAGTCGAGAAAGACATTAAAAGTAGTGAAACCAATAGGTTTCTTCCATTTTTGATGTGGAGTTATAGTCATACTGGTAATAGAAGTCTTAGGGTTAAATAGAGAAATTTGAAACAAGATCAAGGGTTAAACCTGGTAGAACAGGTTTTCCTGTTCATTATATATGCAAATTCTTTATGCCCTACCTGAAGATTTAGCCCCATTCCTATTTTCACTATAGTAAGAACTAGGCAGGGAAAACTGAACACATAAATTATGTTAATGAGGTAAAAATTTGTCTGAAAAGACTTCAGTTGAAGTTTCATTAATTTTATAGAATTATGTTACAAAGAATACTTGTGTCATGGAAATCATAATAAGTTATGATATTTCAAAAGCATTCCATAGAGATTATGTACTTTTATTTTATCACAATATTGAAGTTCATTTTTTTTTAGTTGTTTTGAATGTTGACTCTTTTCACTTCCAGAATATATTTAATATGGATGGTCCTATTGGAAAAACAGATAGCTGGATTTCTGATAGTAGATTTTCCATTTTTATACCATGAATGGTCCTATTAGGAAGACAGGAGACTGAATTTCTGATAGTTGATTTTTCAGGAAATGGTATACATAAATTATTATAATTTACCGGAAGTTGACCTTCAAGGTCAAGGGTCATGGGAAGTGACATCAGTATTAGAGGTCAACTTTCATTCTTTTATTATTGGACTTCATGAATTGATGATGTTGAAGCATTGGTCTTCATGAATTGATGATGTTGAAGCATTGGTCTTCATGAATTGATGATGTTGAAGCATTGGTCTTCATGAGTTGATTTTGTGTTACATTGGTCTTCATGAATTGATAATGTTGAAACATTTTTATCTTCTTTTACATTGGAGTTCTGATTGAAGTTTTTCTTTAAGGAACACACTTCCACAATGATTATAGCATGAAAATGTTCAGGCAACTTTTACTCAGTATATACATATCAAATTTTCTCCAGGATTATCTTAGGGATAAGTAGGGTTTTTTCTAAATTTGGGAAGATTTATTAAGTGGGTTGGACTTAAGAAATTAAATTGTGATTTAAGTTAAATACTTGATAGTTAACTCACCAGTTGAAGTTTTCGTATCACATAGTATTTAGTATCTTGCAAAATAAAACATTTTGCAATCCTGTAATATTTGACAAGGTAAATATGGTATAGCTTTCACTGCTGCATAAATTATCCAGTTACTTTACGGAGTATCTAATTATAATAATATTGAATATTTATGAAATGACAAATGAATAAATGATCTATTTGTACATGGATAGAAACGATGAAATTTATATTTGAAAGATTATAAGAAGTCTGAGTGAAGAACTATCAAATCTTAGACGGAATTGATATATATTGATGTTATTAAAATTGTTTTGATGAACTCATAAATATTATAAACTGGGGCCATCTTGTTAAGGCTTAGGGTACTTGAAGAGGTATTTTTCTTTAAATATGGCCAATTTTATTCCAAATTTGTTAACCCTTGTGGGTTTTTCCTCTTAAAGTTTTACCTAACCCTTTCAAGATAAAATATTCTTTGACAATTGATCTATGAAATTAGATCAGCATTTATTTTTTATTTATTCCGACTTGGAATATACTTAGAGAAATTATTATATAAGAAATGAATATTTTTTTTTTAATTATAATAGGGAAAGTCTCTGACTCTGGTTTTTGTTGAGTTGCAGTGCAAATACTTGAGCCACGGGGGTTAAGTCGGAAAGTCAAGGCCTATACTTCACCTTTCCTGAGTGGCCGACCTTTCCTGAATATTGAATGTTTACATGCGGTGGTGAGAACTTGAACAGATCCAGGTTGTGCCAACTTTACACATCAGTATGAACATTCTTATCTTTGGAATTTAATGGAGGTTGACACTTATAGTTTTTTTCCCCTTTCGACATTTAAGTAACTCAGGCTCATTTACAAAAGAAATTTTACGTTTGAACATTTTTGGATCGGTGAGATTGGAAATTATACTCAATACTTTGGATTCAGAATTTCATTCAGAATTCAACATATCACTTCAGAACTGGGAAGCTTTAGTGAATAATAAATAGGTTAGAACTAATTTTATTCCAAATTAAATAATTAAATTTGGTTTTAATCTATTAAAATACTTTGGCCGATTAAATTTTTAGGAAATTAGGATTGGATCGTCGTTGGACCTTGGTACTCTGTAATGGCTTCACTCTTTAACATTCTTCATTGTGAGGGCAATGCTCATTCGTCATTGTCACCTTCAAGACAACATTGTAATTGGAAATTTAATTGTTTTAGTTTGTAAACTAATAGGTCTCCAGTAATAAATTTTATTTTGTATACAACTTAAATCTTCTTGATTGTTCTTCCACTACGGGTCACTGACATCTAAGTTTAAAATCCTAGAGCCGGCATAAGAATGTCCGCTTTAGGTTAATAGCCTCTTCAGGGAAATGTGATAAGTTAATATGGTGTCTCTGGGAAAAAAAAAAATGAGGTTATTACACGGCCACCAAAGGCCGCACAATGATGTCCATTGCCACAAATCGATATTTCACATTATTAAATCATCGAAGAATAAACAGTTTATGATTGGATAATTCCCGTCACGTGAGGCTTTGCTATCACGTGATGTCTGCTAGGCAGCTGACATTAACTTTTGTCCATACGCATGCATTGCATGTCGCTGTCCAGGGAAAATGGCAAAGGCAGATGTCGATATTGTTTTTTTTTTTTTCTGGTCGATATCCGCAGCGTGTCTATCATTTGTTCATTGTACTCACTATTTAAGAATTCATCACTTTGTAACATTAAATATGGAAAATCATGTTCTTATCTTTTTAAGTGGATAGACATGCTGACGATATTGACCAGAAAAACTAATGTCGACATTGGTTTTTCTGGTCGACATCACAGCATGTCTATCCGCTAAAAAGTCCATAATTGTGTATTGACACGTTCAAATGGTGAAACCAGATACTCGTCATGTAACTGTAGAAATGTCTTCTTATCTGCACCCATAATGAATAAATAAAAATATTTTTATTTGCGGGGGGGTTTGTTTTTGTTTTGTTTTTGTTTTTTTCTTTGTTTTTTTTTTTTTTTTTTTTTTTTCGTTTTGTTTTTTTGTTTTTTTGTTTCGTTTTGTTTTGTTTTTTTTTGTTTTGTTTTTTGTTTTGTTTTTCTTTTTGTTTTTTGTGTGCTTTTTTGTTATTTTTTTGTTTGTTTTGTTTTTGTTTTGTTTTGCTTTTGTCCAGAAACCACTTTCTGGTAGTCTTTACTCTATTCCGCAGTCCAAACTCTTTACTCTCCATAGCTAAACTGTCACTGTCTAACCTATATACATATGGAAGTACTATTGCCCATATTGTACACGTTCCTCCGTAGAAGTTTTATACAGGCTGTACTAGCCCAAATGAATTAAAGGGTCTTCAGCGGAGTAACTTCTCAGAACATGTTTCGGAGCGTGTACCCGTTCATGTCTCTCTGAGTATAGCGGCTCCTTGTCTGAGCTAAATATTCAGTAAAGCCAACCCACATAATAATCAATAAATTGATATGAACGTGGCAAATGATGAATTAGGTAAATAAGTGAAGTTTTGCTTATAAATGCATGGCTTCATTATGAATAAAGATTACCTGTCAAACCAAACATAATTACTAGATGTCTATAGAAGAAGTTCAGATAAGCGCAATTTGACTGACCCCTGAACCAGTATGTACCCTTTCTAGCTGGATAGCTTACCTTAGTTAAACCACCGGCCAGTGTGTAACTGAAATAGAAACAAACTGCCGCATTATATTCAGCCCCAGTGATTGTAAAATAAACAGTTGCAGCCAGACCACCTGTACAAAGTGAGGGAAATCCTAACAAGTACTGCAACAACGGACAGCCGGCACCAAAAATGTAAAAAATAAATAAAAGATTAAAAAATCAAAAAATCAAAAGAAACAGAAAAACTAGGCTCTACGCCCATAAAGATACTCCGTGACTTTAATGTACAGCTCCCAAGAGAGCCTAAGCTTCATCCACTGTGGTATAAAAAATGGCTACAGTAGCCATAGTCCTATTAGGTTTGATTTTATTAGTGAGAATGATCTGTCTGTGGTCGATTTTTTTATAGACAGCCTGTTGATTACATTTACTTTTGCAATGATACTTCCGCGTACACATGGATAGATCATGGACCTACTCAGATAGTGGGTTCATGGTTAGATCACGTGGTATCGACAAAGCATGACCTGAACTGTGTTACTAACTGTCAGATAGTAAAGCTTGATTCAGATAATGTCAGCGATCATCTTCCAATTAGATTGAGCTTGGAACTTCAGGTACCAATTATTGCTGCAAAATCAGTCTGCTGATCTACCGTAGCTCTCTCCCAAGGAAAATTAACTAAAGAACTTTCCCTATCCAAAATAGAATAATTCAACATCAAATAAATGTTTTGGAGACTTACTACAGTTAAGTTAGAGTCTACACCTGTTCTATGTGACGATGGTAACTTGTCTAAAGAGGACCAATAGCATACTGTTGATCAGAAAATCGCCAAAATTAATAATGCCATTCATGCAGCTGCCATTGAGGTTGAATATGTTCCATCCAGGCGGTTTAAACCGCATTCTGGTCTCCTGACCTTGCAGTCTGGCGTGACAAAAAGCTATATTGGTGGACTCTTTGCAAACGAAACGGTTGTCCGAGGGAAGGGGTTATCTTTGATACATGGAAACATACAAAAAAGTGTTTCAGAAGGGTATGCAGAAACGATGTAAACGCAACCAAGCAGAACAAACATAATACATAGAATACATATATCTTAATCAAAGGAAGCCTTAACAATTTTTGGAATTCCATTAATAGACAGCTCCATGTAAAACACAAGCAGTGTAGTGTTTCCCCAGACCAATTTGCCTCATTCTATTCCAAGATTATATCAGAGGACCCATCCTCTCTCTTTACCGACGAGCAGAAAAATATACAGGCGAAGGTTCGAGATTATTATGATCAGAACATAGCCTGATCAGCACCGGTTGTAGTATCTGAGGGCCACATAAATAAAGTATTCAAGTGTTTAAATGCAAATTGTTCTCCTGGTTGCGACGGCATTACCCCAGAACATTTAAAGAACTCTCTCATTCTGCGTCAGCATCTTAGCGTCCATATATTCCTACATACTGACTCATAGTGTTGTTCCTTCAGACTTCAACGTAGGTATACTGATACCGCACCTTAAAAAGCATGGTCTGAATCCTAACGTCCCAAATAACTACCGCCCGATAACTCTCAGCTCGATCCATTCCAAAATCGTTGAATTACTTATGGTGCCACCCTATGAGCTTAATCATCTTCAGTTTGGATTTCGCAGACAACGTAGCACATCCTTTGGGTGTTCCCTACTTCACGATGTCTTCACACATTTTAAAAACAATAACTCGGACATATATATTGGCAGTCTGGATGCTGAACGCTGTTTTGACAGAATCTGGCATTGCGGGCTCTTTTATGGATTGATTGAAGTTGTCCCTAAACCTCATTGGCTATTTTTATATTGGTGGAAAAGTAATTGAAAGGCAACAGTTAGATTGAACGGCAAGAACAGTTTTATAGTTGATGTAACTACAGGCACCCGTCAGGGTAGTGTCCTTTCGCCGACATTTTTTTTAATATATTTGTATATATATATATATATATATATATATATATATATATATATATATATATATATATATATATATATATATATATATATATATATAAATGACCTATTAAATGAACTGGAAAGTACTATGGTGATGATATCACACTGATCTCGTCCACTGTAACAGGACTACAAACACTCATTGATACCTGTACTTCCTTTGCGACAAATGCAGATTTTCCTTTGGTGTCAAGAAAAAGTAAAATTTTGCACACAGGCTGAACTAATTTTTCTGTCCAGCCTACATGGTGCAGAGAATATCCAGACAATACTATAGTCTGTGTACTTGAACTTAGGTTACTTGATGTGACATCTTCATATTCGTTTAATTATGACAGCCATGTTCTGAAAAGAATTAGTGACGCCAGGCGTGCCATGTATCGATACAACAGGGTTGGCTGGAGTTATCCTGGTCTCTTAACTGAAACAAAAGTTTATTTATGGAAAAGTGTTGGTATCCCAACGTTAACTTTCGGGCCTTGATTGTATAAATTTATCAAAAAAGAAACCTCGCTAGCCTGGAGTCGGCACAGGGTTGCATCATAAAACAGGCTTTTGGTCTTGGTAAAGACTCTCACCACACTGCCTTGCTATCTGCCCTTGATAATAATATCACTGTGGCCCTCAACTCATCTGCCGTGGTTGTGTGTAAACAACAGGCGTCCTTAAAAAAAACAAAAAAACAAAACAAAAAACAAAAAAAACCATGACTCCCGGGAACCGAGGCGAGGCGTAAGGGCCCCCACATACTCTCCCACAGCAGTGGAACGCGTCCCGGTGACTCCCCCCACCCCCACCCCCACCCCCAGGATGGCCCGCCCCGTTACAGTAAGCCCTGCCCTTTGTCCCTATCCCTTCCTCTGAGGCTTAGGCATTCCATGGCCTGCACCTGCAGCTAGCTGCAGCTACAGTCATGGCATTGATATTGGGCCAATTTCACATGTTGTCGTTGGTGACACTGTCTCTCTCGCCAGGCGACTTTATAATGTAACATCCCCCCCCCCCCCCCCCGCAGTATCTACTTATACATGAAATTTCTCAATTAATTCTTTACGGCAGTAATAACATTGGCAATATGGATAATTGCCTAGTTTCCAACGGTGTATCCCCCGTTCCGTTACTGTAAGGGAACGTGTGTCGCAGTGGCGGCCGACCCATGCACGTCCACAGCGGTTACTGCACCGGGGAGAATGGGTTAGCCGACTCACTGCGTCACCTCCTGCAGTCGCCCAGCTACAACAACTCCCAGACTTTGGAGAAAATTTTAGCCCTTGATTATGTTTTAGCGATAAGCGATATTAACATTATTTTAGATGTATCCTATGTTGTATTATATTTCTGACTTTCTAGAACTTTATCTTTATGTATCTTGCTTTTATCTTCTCCAGAAATAGGCGTTCAATAAAATATTATAATCCCCATGATGACACATACTCCTCACTTAGAAAGATTCCAAACCATATAGCTCTATTTCGCTGCCAACCCTGTGTTAATGTTTCAACATGATGGGTCAAATTTGTGACATTTGAGTAAATATTTGTTACTTTTGAACATCGCGTTATGCGAAGTGCACATTATGAAGCGAATGTGCAATGTTTCAATACGGCTGTTGCAACAAAAAGTCGCAAAAATCCTATTAGCACAAACTAGTAAATTGTCTTACGTTTCTGCACGAAAATTGCAAATTCTTTAAAGATTAGGGCCAAAACTTGAAATATCTGGTAGACTCTTCTCTGGGATCTCCACAACATTTTCGAAGGTCATGTGCAAGCAATACGTTACACAAAATGCATGAAACTGTAAAACCATACATTATATTCAAATCACAAGAAGGTCCACGATATTTAAGTGGCTATCAGTCAGGAAGACGACAAAACATATACCAGATGGCAGCACCTCTGTCACCCTTGCATCAAACATTACATTCTGCCACACAAGCAACTCTTACTTTGCCCACACTTGGAGGTACAAATCTGATTTGATGTTGTGCCCATGACAAGTAAGGATCATTTTTACATGGAGGTGTGGTAGCAGGTACCAATAGACTGATAATTCTCTGGTCCTTAGAACTGACAAACCTTTTTGGGGGTACTGTATAATAGTGACACTACTTTTTCTGTTTCATTCAAGCTGTCATTGGTATTCTACAGCATTATTTGTTTTCATCTCGAATGTTTATTTCTGAAGTTTATGCGCCCAACCCGAGACACGGAAAGCTGCTGACTTGAAGCATGCCATCAAAAATGGTCTTATATAAAAAAAAATTAAGCGAAAATGTTATGTAGGAACGAGCAAAGACGGTAATGCAGACAACAATTTGCATACGGGCGCTTTTGGGTGATTTGAGTATCAAGGGGGTAATTGATTGGCTGTTCTGTGATTGAGTCAACAGCTAGGCCCATCATTATGGGGGGTGAAAGTGAAACAATCGGCCGAGAAATGCCTTTGACGAAATCAATATTCAATATTGCTTGATATTTTAAAAACCTTTTGTCAAACAACCAAGCAGGTAAACATAAAAGGTAGGCGGGGTAATGGCCTTTAAGAAAACTCGTCACTGCCTGCCTATTTCAGCACAATAAGTGACAAACGTGCTATGCCAGAATCAAATTATGCAGCGGATTACTCTTTCCTACGTGGGCATGATACAGTGATCTGTCAGTATCAACAACTTTTATTTTAAGCCCATTGAATAAAGTAGATATTATAAGTCATACGTTTTATGTAAAACATAAGAACATATTGCTATCTATGTAGAGAAAAACTACCAATGCTTGATTACATGAGGTATTTTGGAAAAAACAGTAGAGCAAAAGAACGTAGTTAAAATAATGCATACATACATGCATACATACATACATACATACATACATACATACATACATACATTGGATAAAACGTGAAGTATTATAAGGAAGTATTGTCAAATTGGGTCAATGTGCAAATATTATGAGGCTGAATTATCTTGTCAAATCAGGTAAAATTTCAAATATTACCAGGCTGACTACTTTTATAATCAAAGTGCATTTTCAAGTACATAATTGAACTTTTCCAGGAACTCACGCCAAGAACGGAACGACAAGTGGAAATCCATATGGACAAACAGGTAACGTTTACTTTGACCCTCAAAACAAACAGTTGATGGCACATCTTTGTGTAAACTTCCTTAATTGCAAATTATACAGCATGAAAAATCAGCACATATTCCCACAGAGTTTGCTGTGATGATCAATGTACTTGTATACAAACGTATATTTTCCAAAAGAAACGATGTTCTAATCTAGCTAATTATTTGCCATTTCCAACCAAAGAACACCTCAAGACCAACGCCATTATCACTCACAAATATTCTAATTAAACAAGCTTTCAACAGTACTTCCTTGTGTCTTCATGAAAAGGAAATACAACATACCAACAATATACACCAGTCGAATTAAAAACTGCCAATATAATGGCGGAACATAACAGTCTAGTTCAGCCGCTACAGACATGTTTGCTTGAAAATTGAGGAAATTTTATAAACACCTCACAAAGATTTTGGACAATCTCTAGTAAGCTTGTGTCATCTGCGAACAGCCTCACGTCACAAGATAGGTCGTCAACAATATCATTTATGTACACCAGAAAAAGAAGTGGACCCAGTTTGGATCCCTGGGGTACGCCAGCTTCAATAGGCAACCAAGAGGACGCTTGGCCATGAATCACCACTCGTTGAAATCGATTTGAAAGATAACTTTCGATCCATGAAACAATATTAACAGACATACCTAACTGACGTAGTTTAAATAGGAAACCTTGTCGAAAGCCTTATAAATGTCTAGAAGACCATACGAGCTTCTTTAGAATGTTCTAGTCCATTATAAATTTATTTAGGCGTGTCTCTGTTCGAAAGGTAATTGGGGCAGGGGTGGGGCGTCAGTATCGGGGCAGTTCTACATTGGCTTGCAAAGTATTTATTAAAAATTTCGCATTTTTCGGTAACTGCCAATAAGGGTCCATTTAAAGTTTGTTTAATCTCAAATGTTAGTTCGCTGCTGATGATTTAGCAGAACCATTTGTGGGGCAGCAAGATTTTGGCTGGACTGTCCGATTTAGTGAACAAATTAAATGTACAGTTGGACTGAGTGGATTATTAGTGACAAGACGATTTCAAAGATCTATATGGAGTTTGCATGCGCCTAAATTTAAATGTCACTGACAAGGTATTTGTGATTTCAAGTTGCGTAAATAAAGTGCTGAGGACTGACAAGCACAAGGTTCTGCCTGAACACAACTAATATTAAAAGGATGAGCACATCTGGTAATGTCGATCAGTCTATTTAATCAGTAAGCAAACGACAAAAAAAGAAAAAAATGACTGCCTTCATTTTTAACGAAGGGACGTGATAAAAACATGTATGCTAAACAAGCATTCATAAAAAGTAAGACCGGGAAAGTTCTCATAAAATTAGGTACCTTAAAACACGTCTGAATGAAATAATATTAAAATATTATGCAACAAGCAAACATTTTGGTAGCTGAAAAAGTTGGAAAATACAGACAATATAAATCGAGCTTTAAATCATTGTGGCGGAAATGCGTAGATATTTACGCGTTTGTGATGTTTTTTGGGTTTTTTTTTCGTTTTTTTTTTCGTAGATTGCAACAAAAAGGATACAATAAACAAAATTGGCCTTCCATGCTCACTACAATCTTCAGCTCATAAAATGGACAAACCCATTCATCAGAATGTCCTCATATACTACTTTTGCTTTCTTTGGTGTTGATATTCAAATTCATACTATACTTTTACATCAATTTTCAGGACATATATTTGCACTTGGCATATTCGTGGTTATTATAGCTGCATCATTAGCAGTCTTGGTCTATCGAATGGGAAAGAATATAACCAAACAAGGTATTTTAGTTTTGTGTTGATTCTAAGTATAATGCACGTACATGCCCGTACAGCCATCAACATTATCAACGTCACCAATAATAATAATAATAATAATAATAATAATAATAATAATAATAATAATAATAATAATAATAATAATAATAATAATAATAACAATAATAATAATAATGATGATGATGATGATGATGATGATGATGATGATAATAATAATAATAATAATAATAATAATAATGATAATAATAATTTTGTTAGCTACCGAAACCGGGGATAAATCACAAATAAATACATCAAATATCAGACTTAGGAAAACAACTGAAATATTCATTTGTTAAATGTATTATGTTGTACACTTTGTCGGGTACCCAATTATATGAAAAATCAAACCAAAATAACAGTGATCGTTATTGATGCTCTCATTCCGATAAGCTTGTATTTCCTGAATGTGCGGTTCCTTGCCAAACTTTTACTAGCACATGGATTTGACAGTTATAATGAAAAATAGACTGCTTCCTTGCTTTCAGCATTTGTTGGAGTGTTATCGAAAGTGTATAACAAATTATTGCATCTAAGTGATCTTATTTTATTTCTAATGTCATGCCCCTGAAATTTAATCGGTTGATCACTTTACCTATTTGCATACCAATAGTAAATCGCAATGTTATGGTTTCATATTGTATTCCATCCCTCTGATGCGCCTCAGCTTGATCAAGTAGAATGATTTTTCAGTCAACAACTATTAAAGTGATGGATTTACCATAATTTGGTAGATACGATTATTCGCAGGAGAGTTTGTCACAGGGCATCCAAGAGTGTACTAATTTATATACATTTGATGTCTGATAATGTACATGTCACGATGAAGAATCGAGAAGTTATATACTCATATGCCTGAACTACTTCACACCACATACAGAGAAAGTTCTAGCAATTTCATATCATAGAGAAAGTTCTAGCAATTTCAACTCATAGAGTACAAGCAACTTCAAGTGCTACGTGTTACCGCGTGTGTTACCTGAGTAACACATATATCAGCATGATTTTTAAAACTGAATCAGTATGACAGCAGTCCTGCTTGTGCATAGAACATAATGTTGCGAATGGCTATCATAATGGGTAAACGTTTTCATCGTGTCATTTGCCAAAGTAACCTTCAAACAAAGACGAAGCTGTATAGTTATCTTTACTTTTGGAATAGTAAAAATGATCATCTCAGTTTATAAGTCAGTTTGCATGTCTGTCTCTCTGTGCGTGCATAGATATGTTCTATTTCATTTTGCAGACGATCATTTGCAGCATGTGCCATTGCAGGAACAAAGGTAAGTACTTTTTGAAACAATTATTTTCGGTGTAAGGGAGTTCACTCAGCACTCATAGTGGACAACACTTTTTTTAAATAGTCTCAGAAATGTTTTACTTTTGTTTAGTGTTTGTGGTTTCCACGGGTTTCTTATACAAAATTATAACTCTCCAACGGTATTCCCCCAAGATTGTGTTAAATGTGTGCCAATTCTTATCAAATATTGGCCAACGGTAGCAAAAAATTGCTATACTACTTAGCTTCTTTTAGGTGGGTTTTCATGTTGCTGACTTTTTATATGAGTGGATATTAGAGTCATGTTTTAATTCTCAAAAATATGTATTTTTTACTTCGTCGGATTAACACGAGTGCTGATAAATTTTTGCAATGGTTTGCAGTATATAAAAGCCTTTATAGATGCAAATTAATTTCGTGGCAACATAATACTCCATGCTACTCTTTGGTTTCCGAGAAGAAAACCTCGAACATGTCCTACTACCTTCCAGAATAAAATTCAGCTCATTATTGCTACAGTGTTTATGATACGACTGACCATTAAAGTAATCAATTCCAGACAATCAAGCAGTAGAGGTTCAAGTGCAGCTGGATCTTTATCAACTTTGCGATCCCGTGACACAACACATTTTGAAGGTAAAGCAACCCAGCAGAGAAGTGTTTGGCATAACTTCATTAACCTGGCTCTTTCGGGAAGCCGCCACTCTCCTTTTTTGTGTCTTCAGCAAATGTCCCTGTTTTAAAAATGTTTGTATCATCTGAGAGACCTATGCATAGTTTGTCTAAAACGTTAGAGTATGCTAATGAAATGTTCATCAGAGACATAATCAAAAGTACGAAGTTTGTTTGGCATGGTACTGAATTAACATGGTAGCTCCTTTGTTTACCTATCTATCAAATGTGCACAGGTGCACATCGTTTTAACTGTAAGGCTATAGGCTATGTATGTATGTATGTATGTATGTATGTATGTATGTATGTATGTATGTATGTATGCCGATATATATATATATATATATATATATATATATATATATATCGGCTTTGAATCAGCAGAAAACTGGCAGGTAATGTGTTTTCCATCCACACACATACACACATACATACATACATACATACATACATACATACATACATACATACATACATACATACATAACAGGCAACATGCCAAGACCCACATTGTATTACTGAATATAGCCAGATACACAGCACTAACATTATAATGCGCACCAATCGCTAAGAAGTGCCTTAGAATTTGTCTTCTTTATTTCATTTATGTCAGATTTTGAAGAGGTGTCAGCTACATGCAGTTCTCCAGCGTACAGCAGGAGGACTCTGGGGTCTGTTGTTCAGTCAGGTAAACCTTAATTTCCATTGAAGGCGACGATTGTGGTACACAAATACAGTCTCCACCAACATGCGTAATTTTTAAGTGCTTGGCAGATTTTTTGTGAAGTAACGCAATTAATGACGTGTCGAAATGGTACGGTCTTCCTTAATTCCTTTGCCTTATTTATGGCCGCATTAATAAAGAACAGTTAATATCCGAGACAAAGTAAGGACACTATTGCCGCGGCCATACAGGAAAAAATATTCGTATACCAAACTCGCAAAGATCTATAATATGCATATAAAACTCTAAAAGCAAATGGACGCGTCCTGAGAAAAAAATCACTCAACAGATTCTCATGTCAAACCAAGCTGCGCCTGATATTGCTCAGACAGGTGCGGTAATATTCCCATAGAGAGGTCATTTGGATGCCACCAAGGCAGCCAATCACTCGAATTTGTGTATCTCTGTTGTTCTTTCAGAACTTGTGGAAAAATATTCCATTTGTTTTAAAAAACTGGATTTCTTTTCAATGTTGATTTAAATTGTGATAATGACGTGATATTCCTAATTTCGAATTGCAATAATGTCACAATATGGTTGATGAAGGGAAAAATTGTAGAATACGTTTGATCTAGGTCTAAAATGAGTTAAGTCAAACTGTCTACGCATGTTATAATGGGTAGGTGGCTCTAAGGAAGGAATTTTGAAATCAAATTTTGTAGATAGACAGGGGTTAGATTATTTACTATTTTGTACATATAGATCAATTTGCTTTTCTGTCAACGTTTTGAATAAACTTCCCAACCATTTTCCTCTAAAAAATAGTTTGACGTTTGTTGTAGTACGCATTGCGCCCGTTGCAGCACTCCACTGAACATTTATTTTTCAATCTGTTGTTCGTCTGCCTGTGCACAAAAGTCCCATATCACGCAGCCATATTCCAAAGAAGGGCGGATACACGAGGTGTAGATGGTTTCAAAAGTGTTGTAATCAAGTTGATGTTGTAAGGCCTGAATATATTGATCTGTTTCATAGCTTTGGTGCAAATCTGACTGATGTGCGCTGTCGATTTCAGATCGTCGTTAAAAGTAATACCTGATGTTCTCACTTAAATGTCCATGAAATGGCAATTTTGAAAGTTGGCATCTCTGCCAAACTCTTAAACATTTCAAGCGCTTCACTTTCATTTGCTGTTTTATTAGACTGTTTTTACGAGGATTGAGCGTTCGCGCCATGGAAGTGTCGAGTATCAATATCAACGGGACAGCCCACGGTGTTACCTTTAAACACTGCTGTTTTACTGTACCTTTGTATATAAGGAAGACCTATAACTAGGTTACATTTTGGCTCTTAACCAAATAGAATTGTCTATGTCACCAGACCTTGTCACGCCATGTTCTATCTTGTCAATGCATGCAATTGCCAGACAGACAGGCAGGCAGATATATAAATAGACAGGCAGATAGATAGATAGACAGACAGGCAGGCAGATAGATAGATAGACAGACAGACAGATAGATAGACAGGCGGATAGATAGATAGATAGACAGACAGACAGACAGATAGCTAGATAGATAGATAGATAGATAGATAGACAACCAGGCGGATAGACAGACAGACAACCAGACAGACAGACAGACAGACAGACAGACAGACAGACAGACAGACAGACAGACAGACAGACAGACAGATAGACAGACAGACAGACAGATAGATAGATAGATAGATAGATAGATAGATAGATAGATAGATAGATAGATAGATAGATAGATAGATAGATAGATAGATAGATAGATAAATTTGTGACTTTCCTGTGCCCAGCTGCACTCGCAGGCCTACACTGAAGAGGTTCATTGACCTTCAACATAATATCAATAGTTTTCTTTCAGACCATCATCATTCTCCAATATCAGTCTTCATTCAAACAGTTCTGAAGTTAATATTTTGAAATGAGAGGTAACAAGATCCACTTTTATTAAAATATAAGTCATTGTGCCAGTCTGACCTTTCAAGTTCACTCAAGGTAAAAAATTAGCACCATAAAAACGCCAATAATCCACCATTTCCGAGATACATTCAACATCTCATATTTGCTGCTATTCCCTTTTGTAACAATGCCAAAAGGTACATGTGCCCTCAACGATAACTTCTTATTTTGACAACAGGTTAAAAGTTAGGAAATGTCGGCAGCAACAGGTAGCAAAGACACTGATTGGGCATCGGGTCTAGGTACATTCCCACCAAATTTGAAAGGAAGCTAACATGCGTCTTGTAAGAAGTCGAAAACAATAGCACTCAAAAATTCACTAAAAAATAGAAAAACTAATTACAGCACCACCATTGAACGAATTAAGGGGCGTCCAGAAGTGTAGTTGTAAAATTCGTAGCAATTGACCGAGCGCTTTTAGAACCGAATTTATTTTTTTTATTTTGCCGAAAAAATAAATAACGTAGAGCCACCATTTCAGCAAAGTTAGTAGAAATCCTGCATCGGTGCATCTCCACAAGTGGTAAGTGAGCCTTTCTGTCCGTTTACAGAATATTGCAATTCATTTACTTACATTGCAATCCATATAAAGGTATGAATTAACTGACTAGTGCGCGAATTGAGAAATTCCATAGAAATCTGGCAGCTACAGTAACACCACTCAGTGAACAACATTTTTGTCGCTTTGACACGGTACATTGACGCTAATTGTCAACATTTATAACATAAGGGATGGTTTTGGAGAGGAAGTCCGAAATAGGAAAAAAAAATAGTTTGAAAAAATAGGAAAAAAACCGCAGGTTGATCCCGACCAAATTTGAAAAGGATCCTCTCAACGGTTTTGCAGAAGTTTAAATGTGAATTCTGGATGAGAACGGAAGGACCGACGGACGCACACAGGATGACAACCAATGCTGAAAGCTCAGTTGAATAACAAATAAGCAGAGGTAAAGATAAAGATAACCACTTCGATGAAAACATATTCCAGAAATTTGATAATAAATCATGGTATTGCATTTGTGTCTTTTTGTCCAGAACCACTTCCTAGTAGACATTACCCTATTCCGAACTCTTTACTCTCAATAAGTGAACCTGTCACTTTCTAAACTTTATACATATGAAAGTACTATTGTCCATATTGCAAACGTTCTTCTGTAGAAGTTTGATATAGGCTGTATCAGCCCAAATAAATTAAATTGTCTTCAGCGGATAACTACTCAGAACATGTTTCGGAGCCTGTAGCCGTACATGTCTCTCTCTGAGTAGCGGCTCCTTGTCTCAGCTAAATATTCAGCAAACAAAACCCAAATAATAATAAATGAATATGAACACGGCAAATGATGAAGAGCTTCCTTATGAATGTTAAATCAAACATGATTTACAAAAGTTGCACGGTACAAGTTCAGATGAGAGCAATTTGACTCCCTAAGTGACAATGTGTCATACTGGTCAGACCTCTTCTTTGATACCCATAATATTGAACGTCTCTTCCAACTATATAAGCGGAAACGAAATCTTACAGTGAACAAAATAAAAAATTATTCGTCTTTACTTTACCAAACTCCACACTGAACTAGACTCAAGAGAGATTAACCCTATAAGATGATGGAACCTCAGCAACTCTACTCTTGGCCACAAACTGGATCAAAATATTCCAACTCTTGTTGACGATGGACGGAATATTTCTTCCGACATAGAAAAGTGTAAAACATTAAACAAGTATTTTGCTGATCAGTGCAAGGTTCTGCATGATGAGAATCCTTTGCTCTTGCACGACTTTGCCTATCGGACAGCTCGAGTACATGATGTGGAAAAAATTCTTAAGTCTCTTCTAGTTCTGCTTGTGGTCCTGACGGCATATGTAACACCCTTTGTAAATACTGTACCCCCTCAATCCCACGTTCTCTTATTGATCTATTCAATCGCTGTTTATCCAACTCATGCTTCCCAAATCCTTGGAAGAGTTCCAATGTGTGTCCCGTTTGTTTTTTTTTTAAAGTAATTAATAGTCAAAGGAAAACTGCAGGTAAATTTCACTCCTCTGTAATGTCTCTAAAGTACTTGGGCATTTAGTCTACAACATCTTCCATGAATATTCAACTTCAAACAATTTACTATCTGCCAAAAACTCCAGTTTCAAGAAAAACTATTCCACTATAAATCAACTTATTAGCATTCTTCATACTATTTACAGTGGACTTGAGTTGGGCCATGAGGCTCGTTACGTATGGTTTTCCTGGACATATTCAAGGCCTTTGATAGAGTTTGCCACGGTAATCTTCTTTTTAAGCTGAAACAATTGGGCTTTGAAGATGCTGTCTTACGATTTGTAACTACCTTTCAAACCGACTTCAGCGCGTTAGTCTTGGAGGATAGACCTCCTCTTGGCTCCCCATAGAGGCCGGGGTGCCCCAAGGTTCCATCCTTGACCCCCAAGTTTTCCTCGTTTACGTAAACGACATCACTGTTAACATTACCTGTCACATCCGACTATTTGCGGATGATGGTAGTAATCTGGAAATTGAGCTGGCAGAAAAATGCGTGAACAAGGATCCCCGGGCCCGGACCACAAAACGCGTGTAGCAGAAAACAAGCACAAGAGCCAAGGGGCATGGCCAAAAACACATCGAACCAATGGGGTACGACCACAAAAACAGCAAAAGAAACCTTTTGTACAGGGTCAAAACACAAATCATCAAAAGAACCATCAAATTATTAGGCGTCCGTTTCGCAATGACGGATCGCGATTCAGAGTGCTGAATGATCATGTGACAGAGGATAAAACAGTGGTGTGTTTTAACTATATCTAAACACAAAGGTGGCCCCCCAATTGTTTGCTTTCGATGTGGAAAAACTAATCACAGACAAAGGTACTGTACGGCCTAAATTGGGGGCAAAGAAGAGCTTGCCGACAAGGTCGGGCGCATCAATGACAATGTAAAACGCCACCACAGGGGTGGGAAAAGAAAAAGTAAAATTAAAAAACATGGCTCTTAATCTCAACAGAATTTCTCGATAGCTTTATGCAACACACAAAATTTAGGTGCTGCGAAACGTAGCGAGTTGAGTCTGCTGTTGGAAAAAGAACGCTTCTCTATGTATGCAATGGTCGAAACCTTTCACAGAGACGACAGTCTACTTTCTAACATACATCCAGACTGTTTATGGCACGGTAAAGTTAGATCAGACTCTTCAAAAAAGACGGGAGGTGGTCTTGGAATTTTAGTAAATAAGAAAAATATTGTGTCATGTGAGGATAATATTTCAAACTCAAAGACTAATGAATTTGAAAGACTATGGATAAGTGTAAAATTAAATGCCGGTGATAAACCCATCATGGTTGGTGTCACATATTTCCCCAACGATGGCGTCAATCGAGAAAAAAAGTGAAAATCTTGTACACGAATTATCTTCAAACATTTGTAGTTTTAAAGCCAAAGGTTATGAATGTGTCCTGATGGGCGAATTTAACGGAGTTATACCAAGTCTCCGCCCTAGAAATAAACGTAGTTTTAATGGGGACTCACTGCATTCTCTTGTGGAAACAAGCACTGTTGCATTAAATTGTACAGGTCTGTGCAAAGGAAAATACACGTGGCAAAGAGGGCCCCATAAGTCTATTATTGATTACGCCATAGTTACTGAAGGTTTTTTTGTGCATGATTGAAAGTGTAATAATAGATGAACTAGGACCTTTTTGTCTAGGTTCGGACCACAACTCGGTAATAATCAATGGGCATTTCAACCTGGTGAACAAAGGTAATGACCGACCACCACCGGTCAAATCCACATGGTGGAAAGCTAACAATAAGTCAGATTGGGTCTCCTTTAAAAATGAATTGTTTAAGTGCATGAAGAATTGGAACTGTGACTGTTTTAGTACGGTCAACGAACCTTGGGCCTCTTGGAAAAATATTGTGAATCATGTCGCTGAAAATACTATATATATATATCTTTTATTCGTACACAAGAGGTACAATATATAAAAAAAATGGCAAAAAAGTATACAACGTATATATATGAATTAAGAGGAATAAAAATAAGTCTTTCATACAGTTCACTGGTCAAGATGACCCTATCCACATGGACTCGTTTTGGGTGACAAACGTTACAATGTGCATACGAAGTGAATAATTTCATCCAATTCTGCTCGTGAGAGGTTGGTTTTAAGCTTACCGTCTCTTGCTTCACAAAGTTCGTGGATAAACGCCGCAGATTGCTCATCATCCTGATTGGGTCTTCAAACAATTACAGTGGGCAAACAGAAAATATGGGATGCCGAAATAGGAAGGTTGAACAAGAGTAGAAAATTGGCGAATAAATTTTGTAGGTACTGGTCAAGGAAGGATAGTGTCTAATCTTGTTCAAAGTTTGTGGGACGAATACCTTACGAGGAAACATGAAATCCAGGACAAAATCAAAGCCATGATAATGAATCGCAAAATTCGCGTTATAATGTTAAACTGTAAAAAAGGGTCCAAAAATACACGAGCTTACTGGCGAATGCTAAAAAGACTAATGATAACAATGATAATCCCATCCGTGTCATAGATCCGAAAGATAACACGAGAATTATTGATGATCCAAACGAAATTAGGAAAGTGATTCGGGATTACTGGAAAGGGTTAAGTGCTGGCCGTACAAATTGTAATGATAATTTGGGACATAGAGTTAAAGAGTTAAGGGCCAACGTGGGAGAATCTGGAGTATTCAAGGACATACATACAGATTTTGGAAAAGTGGAATATGCGATTCGAAAACTTAAAAATGGATAAGCATGCAGCATTGATTATATCCCGAATGAATTCCTGAAGTATGGTGGCCCTACCCTAATACACTCACTGGTTGATCTATTTAATTAGTGTAAGTTAGTTGAGTGCTTCCCTGACCAATGGCATCAAGGTTTGGTGAGGCCTCTTCATAAAGAAGGTAGCAAAGAAAATTTAAACAATTATCGGGGAATAACCTTAACGTCTAATGTGTACAAGTTATTCACTTGTGTGATTGAAAGGCAAATGATGTGTTTTATTGAGAGCAATGGGACACTTGGAGAGCTGCATGGAGCTTACTGGAAACAGCGTCGGGCAGAGAACCAGTTCCTCGCTTTAAAAGGCTTATGCACTTTACGGAAACAGCAAAAGTTAAAAACATGGCTAGGATTCCTGGATATTTCGAAAGCCTTCGATACGATTAATAGAAATTTACTATATTTACTATTGTGGAAAAAAGGAATACAGGGGAAGGCATGGAGACTAGTAACAAATGTATATAGTAAAGTAACTAATAAAGTGATATTTGGTCCCTACGAAAGTTCATGGTATGAGGTAAGCCAAGGTGTGAAGCAAGGTTGCATTCTGTCACCGACGCTCTTTTCACTAGCTATGTCAGATCTGGTGGACTCTCTCAATGAACAAAACTTGGGAATACCATTTAACTCATCGCGTATTCCGTCTCTCCTCTATGCAGACGACATATGCCTGCTTGCAGACAGCGAAGAGTGTCTGATAAAAATGTTAAATGTTGCAGACCAGTTTGTCACAAAATGGGGAATGAATTTTAATACAAATCCAACGTAATGGTAATAGGTAAGCGGCTGAATGCAGAAAAACGATGGAGGTTAGGAGACTCTTTCTTGGTCGAGTGCAACTCCTATAAGTATCTTGGAATCGTTTTCTCACGGACACTGAGTGATTCTGGCCATATTGATACATATTTGAAAAGCAAATCGGTAAAATTAAGTATTAGTACTTATCTAGTATTCTTTCTTCACACGAAAATTTAAATAGAGTTGAATTTGGAGACACACTAAGGAAGAGTGTCATCTCACCTTCCATTTCTCATGGGTGTGCAGTGTGGTTTAACAATACTAAATAGGTCTTTCGACAATAAGGTCATTGCAATATTCATTTGCCAGAAAAAAATCTAAATGTTAAATCATGTCCTGCAATTTCGGCAACTTTAGCTGAACTAGGTTGGCTGCCTTCCGACCTAATATTGAATCGCCAACGCATTAGATATTTCCATAGAATGAAGTATGACCTACCAGAAACCTTGCTATGCAAGCAAGTGTTTTTAAAGCTAAATGCCGAGTACCTCAAAGGGGGGACATCTTATTGACCTTATTGTTCAGAAGTGCATAATATGTTGAAAAACGTAGGTTTGGATCGGGCCTTTACTGGTGAAAATGAGTTTTGGCTGCAGTGGTATATGAAACTGAATATTGAAAGTTATAAGATATCATTTTGGCAAGACATTGACACCAGTACGTCCCTTTATTGGTACAGATATTAAAAAAGATCTACTTTTGGTGAAAATTACTTGTTTAATGTGAAGGATTTTTATGCAACGCATCTAAAATTTAATGCACGTACAGGTTGCTTAGGAATTAACGAATTTGGAAAGATGGGGAATTTCAGATGCAGTTTGTGATTTATGTCGAAGTGATAAGGAAGTTTTAACCCATTTCCTGTTTCTTTGTCCGACCCTGAATGAGATAAGAAAAGCAAGTTACAAAAAATAAGAAAGTGAATTAAGACTCTTGGGACATGAAGAGGTATGGTTTAGTTTTTGTAGAAGCTCTGTTTTGGGCAATCTATGTCTATTTTTATGTGATCATGGATATATGTACATGTATAGTAATGAAGTTGGAGCTGTGTTTGACAAAGTATGCAAAGAGTTTTTAGTTAATGCGTGGAACCTTAGGAGCGAGTCCTGTGTGGACCAGCCAGATCCGACCTAAAACAGTAATTTTAGATATGTGTGATTGTGACTTGTAAATACATTTTAAATATGTTTGTATATATCTGTATCGTGTTAAATTTTAACTGTGGACGCACCGAAGGTAAACCCCGAACCTTCAGTGCCCCCGATGTAAAGGGGTAGTTTCCTAATAAAATTATTATTAATTGTCCAGGAGCCAACTGCCACTGCTGAAAGCCTTAACTCTAATCTTTCACAAGTCCATCATTTGGGCTGGCTCTGGCGCATGACATATAATGCAACTAAAAAAAAATTCTGCAATTTTTTCATCTAAACGAAATTAGCAAGATCATCCACCCCTACTCCTTGGAAACACATCGATACCTGAGGCTTCTGAACATACACATCTTGGAGTTACACTATCTAGCAACCTGTCATGGCAACAGCATGTAGCACGCATCGTTAATAATGGCAGTCAACGGCTTGCCCTTCTACAGAGACTCAAATACAAACTTTCTCCCCAGACTCTCATAAGGTTGTATACTACTATGATTGGTCCTATCGTCAAGTCTGGGTGTGTTTGACAGTTGCAATGCAAACCTGTCACAATCTATAGAAGCTGTACAGTATGAGGCAGCCAGGATCTGTTTTGGCGCAACTAGATAACCTCCACGTGTCTTACTTCTTGAAAAGCTTGAATGGCAAAATTGTCAAACAGGAGGAAATATTTAAAACTTCTTCTTTTCTGTAAAATGTATAATATGGTGACTCCACAATATCCACATGATCTGGTTCCCCGGGATTTTGCATTCACTACTCGACGTCTACTACGAAATCGCGCTGAACTACACCAAATTAGGTTTACCACAAATCGTTTCGGCAAATCATTTCTCCCATCTACTATTAACTTATGGAATAACCTCCGGATTGATGCTTGCGATACCAAATCCCTGCCGCAGTTTAAATATAAATTAAACTTAATAATCTTCAATGTAGACAAAAAGCTCTCATACTTCAAACATGGTAGTCGTTTTCTGAACATATGCCAAACGCATATGTTCGTCTTAACTCCTCCGTTTTAAACGCCCATCTACATCATGTCCACATCCTTCCAGCCTCATCGTGTGCATGTTTTCATCCTTATGAAGATACGAAACATTACCTTTTGTTCTGCCCCAGGTACATGGTCCAAAGGGACCGTCTACTGAACACCGTGTGTCACTTACTCGCTCCAGGTGTAAATCCAACTCTAATAGTTCAGTGTTCCAATGATATTTATTACATATTCTCTTAAAAGGTAGTAGTGATTTGCCGGGCAATGATAATGAATATATTTTTGAGGCTGTTCAAACATTCATAGCAGAATCTAGACGTTTCATCCTCTAATTTGATATACGATCTCCTTATAGGTTTTCATCATTTGGCATAAGTTGTAGTGCCTCTGTACAAGCTGTGCACTTAGTCTTCTGTTTCGTCCGGTGTGTATTGTATATATTACTGTGTGTTTTTAAATGTACTGGAGAGCCTCTAGATTGGTTTACTGCAACTATTAGGCAGTCCAGTTGAAATAAATATGTTTAATTACCCCTTAACCAGTATGTACCCTTTCCAGCTGGAGAGCTTATCTTAGTTAAACCACCGGCCAGTGTATAACTGAAGTAGAAACAAACTGGGGCATTATATTCAGTCCTAGTGATTGTAAAGTAAACAGTTGCAGTTAGCCCTCCTGTACGAACCCAGGGAAATCCTAACAAGTACTGCAACAACGCACATCCTGCGTTAGAAATGTAAAACAAAGCCCATCATGACACCTACTGAGGCTACTCCTCACTTTAAAAGTCGACTCCAAACAATAAAGCTCTATTTTGCTGCCAACCCTGTGTCAATGTTTCAACATAAGGGGGCAGGTTTGTGAGATTTAAGTAAATAATGTCAAATTTGAGTTATTTTTGACATTGAGTAAATGTGTTCTTCGGCATGTCAGAAAAGAATGAAAGTCATTAGCATTTAAGTCTAAAACATGTTATCAAAACATAATTTTTTTCAACCAGATTTCAAGTACAATTAGGCATATTTGTAATTGTCGGCGGCCGCTGCTTGCTACCGATAGCCACTGGGGGTTTACCCCGACAGAAAACATGTGCGCCTAAAATGTCTGAAGGGTGAATATTAAAACAGAATGATGCCAAAAGATAAAATTAAGTGGCAAAGCAGGCAGGTCTACAATCTCTTTAGCTTATTAAAGCCAAACTGTCTAACCATCTCTGGATAGTTACAGTAAAATTTGCAGAAATGTTTGATCAAAAGTACATCTTTGAATCCTCTTGATTCAAGTTAATTGTAAATAAATTTGGTTTTGGATGCAAAGTCCTGAAATTTAGAACAAATACGACCAAATCTCAAAATTTGTTACAAAAGTGTATTATATCGAATAGCTTCCGAAGTATTACTGTCCGGGAAAGGGTAGTTAACTACTTTAAAGTTAAACTCATCTATTTTGTGATGGATTTTAATACAAAAACTGTCATTACTGACCCGAATATCCAAGCCCAGAAACACATCTCTGAAACCATCTGAATTGTTACCTTTCAAGGGATATCTTTTGGGTAATTTTGTTTAGCAATTTCACTGAAATATTGTACATTTACGCAAGCAATGTCACCAATTTATCTTGTGTTATTTGATAATTTTGTAGCCATTTGAAAGTCTTTATTCATCAATTTATCCATATACTTAAATTGAAGCCATGTTAAATATAAATCTGCAGGTAACGGGGGCCATTTTTTACCCATTGGAATGCCTTTCATTAGTTGGAAAACCAATGGTCCGCATAACATTTGAATCTCTGAAAATTTCCGGCATTTTCCCTGGACAATGAAAACCTGCTAAAGAAAGTCACTTGCTGTATGTATGTATGTATGTATGTATGTATGTATGTATGTATGTATGTATGTATGTATGTATGTATGTATGTATGTATGTATGTATGTATGTGATTTCAAAATATAGCTTCCGAAGCAGACACTTCATGTTTAACTGAATTTTGTGCCTGGTGGACTACATCTTCCAGTCAGCATATAGTACCAGACAATCTAAGTTATTTTTAAGACAGGCCGCTTGCTCAGTGGAAGATTACATGTACAAATTATCTGTTCATACGTGCTCATTGCTAATTATATATATTTCATTTAGGTAATATTTCAGTCTCCTCTGATGACATAACTCTCCCACTCTGTCCGAATGGATCCAAAGCATCTACACCACGTGGACATAAAACCGTGAGATGTAACCTTCGCCGGAACAGGAGCACCACCAGGTCAGCCGATATCCCGCGAGACAATAACGACTATGTCAGCAAGCGGGCAACCAGAAGTTGTGACCACTTGCAAATGATCACAACAGCGGAGGGCAGGTCATGCGTTCCTGTAGTTCCAGAAATGTCGATACCACTGGTAAAATTATTTTACTATTCTTTCAACAAACGATTTTTTTAAAACAAGTTCTCTATCTTGTATTTTCCCCGCATTGTATTTCCCCTTTCCTGCTTGGCTGTCTGTGAAAAAAAAAACACAAGTGGTACATGGTTGAACGTGGCAAATGTGATGCGTAGAGTATTGTCGCTTGCACAGGTGGTCCATTGAAGTCAACAACAACACGTTTTTTTTTTAATTTTTTTTTTTTAAATACGGGCTATTCTATTTTGGTGAGTTCGCGTCCGAGTTCGTCAATAAGCTGCACTACAAACATTTATTTGTTTATTTTGTCATTCCAAAAATTCTCTCTCTCTCTCTCTCTCTCTCTCTCTCTCTCTCTCTCTCTCTCTCTCTCTCTCTCTCTCTCTCTCTCTCTCTCACTCTCCTCTCTCTCTCTCTCTCTCTCTCTCTCTCTCTCTCTCTCTCTCTCTCTCTCTCTCTCTCTCTCTCTCTCTCTCTCTCTGTTCTTTACAACCAAATATGTGACACTATTATTCCGAACACCAAAAAACTTGCCATATTGACTGACCTACCAGTTGAATTGTGCACATCGCTTAGAATAGTTATGATGTTTAATATTATGCATTTTTAAGGGCAATTAAAATTTTAAAAGCTCTATATCTTCCAAAATATTGCAGATATACTCAACATTACAATGTGCATTTAAAGGATTCTGATACCTGCCAATGTAATGGACAGTAAATGAACGTTGTACAATTTTAAGTTATGCTAATCAGGGGCATTGAGAATTTTAAAAGTTGAATTTCTCCAAACCTATTATAGATAGAAATGGCATTCCAACTTCAACTTATAAGTTTGTGGAAAAGCCGCATGCAATAAACCATGAACCAAAATAGAAGCATTCTAATTGATGCAAATTGGGTGAATGTGCAACATTTTAATATTCAATAGCTTCAAAACTATTATTGATAGAGGTGCCATTGCAACTTCAAGTTATCGGGTTTTGCCAAAATCGTATCCAATGAACCATGATCCAAAATTGTAAAATTTTAATTTATGCAAATTAAGTGAATTAGCAGAAGTTAAATCTTTGATAACTTTAAAACTACTAAAGGCAGAGGTGCAATTCCAACTTCAATTCATAAATTTGTGACACAGTTGCATCCAATGAACCATGAACCAAGGTTGTACAATTTTCATTTATGTAAATAAGGTAAATACACAAATGTTAAATCTTGAAAAACTTGAAAACTATTACACATGAAAGTGCCATTTCAACTTTATTTTGTGGGTTTGTGACATAACTGCATCCAATGAATCAAAATTGTATTAATTTGAATTTATGTAAATTAGGTGAATATGTAAAGTTTAAATCTTGAATAGCTTTAAAGTTATTATGGCTACAGGTACCATTTCAACTTCAATTTAAAGGTTTGTGATATAGCCGCATCCAATGAACCAATATTGTCAAATTTTAATTTATGCAAATTAGATGAATACACAAAATTAAGATCTTGAATAACTTCAAAACTGTTATACATAGAGGTGCCATTCCAACCTGATTTTTGTAGGTTTTTTACACAGCCGTATCTAATTAACTATTAAGCGGAGTTGTAGAATTTTAATTTATGCAAATAAGGCGAATACACAAATTCTAAATCTTGAATAACTTCAAAACAATTATAGAGAGGTACCATTCCAACTTCAATTTATAGGTTTGTGACATAACCGCATCCAATGAACCACGGACCAAAGTCGAAGGCTTTAATTTATGCGAATTAGGCAAATGCACAAAATCAAAACCTTGCTCTTCAAAACTATTAGAGATAGTGGTGTCATTCAAACTTCAATTTGTATGTTTGTGATGTGGCCACATCCAATGAACAAAGAACCAAAGTTACAGCATTTCAATATATGCAAATAAGGCTAATATACCAAATTTAGACTATGTTGAACGATGCAAAAGTGTTGCATTTCAAAATGTACTCATTTTGAAGGCACCCAGGCAGATAAAATTTATTCAATTATTAATCTATTTATATTTATGTATATTTATTTATCTATTTATATTTATGTATATTCATGTATATTTGTTTATCTATTTATCTATTTGTATTTATGTACATTTATTTATTTATTGCATCAACGTTGCGAAAATCATAAACCCAGGCTTGTAAAGGGCACCATCAAGAGATTCATGTGCCATGAAAATCGTAATTCCCTTCATAAGGGAGGGGGAGTTAAAAGCTCATTAAGTTATCCATTTCACAATCGATGTTTAAAAAAACCCGATAAAAAATATCAAAATTGTGTGGGTCACCCTCGTTGGCCGTCTCTCTGTGATTGTAATGGTAAATTTTTTTAAATTTTTTTTTGGGGGGGGGTTTGGGGGGTTGTGTTTTTTTTGTTTTTGTTTTTTTGTTTTTGTTTTGTTTATATTTTAACACCATCCACACACTAGGACCAAAGACAGATGTTTAAACTAAATATATATTTTCTATATATTTTGATACCACATGCAAATGGTTCAGTGTTCAAGACAGAAAACTCAATTTTTTTTTAATTTTGTAATATATACAAAATAAAGAATGCCCAAGACTGAATACTCAATTAATACCTTATTTGATTCAATGTATACAAATGGTACAGTGTTCAAGACTGAATATTCTGCAAAACGCGTATTTGACAAGATTTAGAAATTCTTGTTGTCATGTAAAAACATTGGCCTAAGTTTTCTGAGGCCTGGCTTGTTTTCAGATGGGCTTCATAAAAAGGTAGTCACTTTGTGGATAACAAATAAAATAAAGAAGCTGATAATAGTGTTAATATGACCTTAATTCCCAAATAATATATTATAAAAGGCTTACACAGAATAGATGCATATAATTAATACGCAGTCATGCAGAGAGTGCACTCTGATCCCAAATTTACACCGAGGTTAAGATTCTATTTCAATATAAAGTCCACTTTACTTATGGGCTAAGGGGGGAGGGGGTCTGTCGCAAAACTAAGCTTTAATTTTTCATCTCACATTGAACTATTGATGCCCCCCCCCCCAAAGTCAACGCCCTCCTTAGAATGCCAGCTTGCAATAAGTTTTCATTGATTTTTCACATTTTGTTTTGTTGGGCTTCGTCTGACTTGTAATGGTGTACTACAGGGTGTACGACTTTAATCTTCTGCATGGCAGGCGACCGGGTGGCTTTCATCATACCATATGTTTAGAGCTGCCCTGCGCTTTCTTTTTGCAATGTTAAATTTATGTTAATTAATTTCTAGTACATTAATTACATTTTGGTCTAGGCCTGCGTGTAAAATTACAGAGTAGAACAAATAGATGCACCTGACAGGTGTTCCACGTAAGACCTGTGAAATTTAGTATGTTTAGAGATAAATTTTCCATTCAGGCATTCATTCGAAATTATAAAGGATCAAGAGAATATTACTTCACAAAACAATACGCATCTATAATTTTGTTTCTTTCGCTTTGGATGGATAGTGTTATACATCATGCGTTCATGTACATGTGTAAAGTACGCTTTTGAAGAATTCTGCAACGTGTTTTTTGGTGGATATTGATTATGAGAAGTTTTTGGCGCACGTTGATGGCTTAAGTCCGTGTGACTGCCGTGTTGTAAGTTTGTGGAGGAGTGTGTCGTCGTTATGGCATGACTAAAGCTTATGGTTTTGGATGTGGGAAAAACTAACTCAATTCGAAATATGTCGTCTTTGAAACAGAATTAACAAACTCTGTTACTAAAATGAAACTGCATCAATTTTGAGCCTAGGGATGCTGTATGTTAGGGATAAGGCTTTAAATGCAACTTACAAAGTTACTAACTATTTTCTTCATTTTGTGGGGTTTCCGGGCTTGGGCGTCGTCGGTAGAGAAAAATATTGTAGCTGTATGAGCTTATGAGGCTCACTATCACTCTCATCACGCGCCCAGCGTCACACTATCTTCCCCTTCTACTCGAGACCAACCCCATAATTTAATTTATTTCCCTAATATGACAAAGAATATATTAAGGGGCTAGAACACTTTCCAACACTAAAATTTGAAAATGCTAGTATTTGATGAATATTACATTGTGCATTCTACAATTTTCATTGAAACCCTTAAAAACTATACATTTCATGAAAGAAGACATCTTGATAAATTTAAAACCAGCAATAGATCTTTAGCAACTGTTCAATCATTAAATCGTACTTAGTTTTTTAAATTACAATTACATTTTTTATATTTTGAGTATAAACAATGTTCAAACACATTTCCAGATAAACATTTGGTTTTGATCAAAATAGAGCACATTGTTGGCTGCAAAAGCGCATCTCAAATTTTTCATAAAGTATTTAGTTCAAATTTTAAAGCTTTTTAAACTTTATTCATTTTTTTAAATTTCAACAATATTTTAATGATCCATGAAAATTTACCCAAGTCCTTTTTTAAAAAAAATCTGAGATAGGGTCTTTCAGACACAATTGTAATCTTTAATTTGATATTACAAGCTACTTTGTATGTTAATTTTTGAACACGCCATATTTTATTTTATGTAAATTTTGCAAATTTTAATTAGAATAAAATTGAAATGGTTAAATCTGAAATTCAATAATGAATTTGAATTCAGACAAATGTTTTCTTTCAGAAAATATGTGCTTTTGATCATCCTGCATGAAAAAAAAAGGAATGAAATAATTACATATTTCTACATCTAAGTTGCAAAGTGTATGACAGGTAGTGAAGGTGTTTGGCGCTTAAATCATTCATCCTGGCACGCTTCATCTGTATATGGCGGTGCAAGTGCGCTCCGGTATCGCACGAGATTTAAGAAGCCCCCCACCTCCACCCCATTGATTTAAGATTCAGACTCTGACTTCAAAGGGTATATGCCGAAACGGAGAAATTAAGTTTAAAACATATTTATTTCAACTGGATCGCCCTATAGAACATCGAGATGTCACTAATCGACGGGTTCTCCAGAACATGGAGTGACACACAAAATGTTTTTTTCGAAACACACAGGACAAAACAAGAACAAATTACCCAATTAACAAAGAGGTTGTACACATGTTTCCGATTTGTACCCTGCATACAAAAATCAAAATAGTTAAAGTCACCAAAATGCAAAACAAAGCAAAATATTTCTCTACAAATAGAACGTACACATATAAGTCCCATTTCATAATAATACGGACTGGCGGTAGGAAATTTCATACAGAACATTTAAGAAATAAGTTTATGTAAACCAGCCACTAACTCAATTGAAAATTACTGCTTATGCATAACAGAACTAAAATATGAAGCGTCTTGTATCTAAGATGTATCTGTGGAAAGCATCACAAATTTGTATGTTGAAAGGAATAGACAATTCGTCGCTACCAAAGAGAAGAATATGAGCTAGTCTGTTACTCGTTGTGTGTATAATCAGATTCGGGTGGACGCCGGGAGCAATAATAGGGTTGACGGAGTTGAGAAGTTTAATTCTATAAGTCGAATACCTTGGATAAAAGAACAGAATGTGTTGCAGATCTTCAGTGGGGTAAGAACAAGAAAATGTAGGTTGTGGGATGATGTTGACTTTAAAGAGATCAAAGTCAAGTCTCCAGAATCCAAGACGCAGCTGGGTATGACAAATGTTAAATCTGTGTCCTTAGGTATAGTAAACAGGAGCATGATTCGCTGCTAGAAGAGTTGCTTTCAGTTTTGATATGAATATTTGGAGGGAAATTGAGTCTCTTATATCGGAGGGCAGATTGTTCCACAGCTTAATAGTGTCAGGTAGGAAGGATTTGTCTAAGCGATTAGTTTTGCAATTAATGGGACGTATGGAGCTAGTGTGGCGGAGGTTTCGAGCATTGACAGTTGGAGGAATTAGTTGAGAGATACAGTAGGCTGTTAAGTTGTGATACATTTTGTAAAGAAGAAGTAACTCAAAGTACTTTCTTCTGCTGGCGAGTGTTGTCCAATTAAGTTCAAGTAAGATATTGGCATGTGATGTGTGTCTTTATGCACATGTGCATATTTTGGCAGCTTCAAACTGTATGGATTCAATAAGATCAGAAAGTCCGTGACCACAGGCGTCAAAGAGCACACAACCATATTCAAGAATTGGTCGAATCATAGTTAAATAGAATTTAGTCAGAGCTTTGCGGGAAAGTTTACATTTGAATCAGCGCTGAAGGGCAATTTTCTGGCTCCCTTTGGTGGTAATACGAGTAATGTGAGCATGCCAGGATAAATTGCTACTGAAAGTAATACCAAGATGAGTGTGTGCGTCTGCCGCAGGTATTTCAGAGTCTCCAAGACGAACGGGTAGATGGTGTGGTTTAAAAAGTTTGGTTGAAAATATGACAGAAAGAGACTTTAAAGCGTTAATGATAACACGCCACAACTTTCCCCAGGTATGTATAATGGAGAGATTAATGTTCAGATGATTAGAAGTTTCGATGGGGTTATTAACGACTTCAAGTAGACTGGTGTCGTCAGCAAAAAGTCTGACATCACATGTAATATTGTCAAATAGGTCATTAACATGGACCAGAAAGAGAAGTGGGACCCAAATGGAACCCTGGGGCACACCAGCTTCAGTAGGTAGCCATGAAGATTAGCCATGAATAATCACACGTTGGAATCGGTTTGAGAGATAACTATCAATCCAAGCTACAATAATATCAGAGATGCCGAGTTGGCGAAGTTTTAAAAAAGGAGACCAGGATGACAAACCTTATCAAACGCCTTGGACACATATAGAAACACCATTCTGGCTTCCTTGGACTGTTCTGGGCCATTGTAGATATTGTGAAGGATGTACACAAGCTGATTGATAGTGGTCATTGGCCTTACAGCCAGAATTTTTGGAAGTGAGTACGTTGTCGTGTGAGGTATTCATAGAGTGAATTAAAGACCAGTCGTTCAAACACATTTGAAACATTACAGAGCAATGAAATTGGACAATAATTGTTTTAATCTGTCTGTTGGCCTTTTTGAAGACAGGACATATGTTGGATCTCTTCCAACCATTGGGAAAAAGAGAAAGACTAAGAGAAAGTTGGAAGATTTTTGTAGGTGTTTTACAGATCGAATCTGCTGTGTTCTTGAATAGGATATTCCCGATGTAATGTGGACCTGATGCAGAGGATAGTCTAAGGGAAGATAGAACTTTCTTAACACTGTCTTTATTAATGGTAATATCGTGTAAACGTGCCTCAGTTCGGAACGTGAAATAGGGCAAGGGTGGGGCATAAACATCAGGGTGTGTTTTACACTGGCTGGCAAAGTATGAGTTAAAAATTTCACATTTTTCCGTGATGCATGATACGATCTTGTTATCGTCAATGATTGGGGGTTTATCTTGGTTAATTTTGCATCCTAGGACAGACTTGGACAAGCTCCACCATTGTTTAGGGTTTATGTCTTTTTCATCAAGTCGAAGCTGCAAATTAGAAGAGTAAGTGGAGACAGACTTCCTTATTATGGTTACAACCTTATTGCGATAATTTTTTGTAGAATTGGTATAACCTGTCAATCTTTATCAAAAGTCGTAATTGTGGGTACGGGATGGTCCAAAGGGTTCATGAATTGCTTCTTTTTTCATCATGGGAACTCTAATTGTTTTGAGTCACTGGTGGACTATATGCGCAATAATACTCTGCTTCAGATGGTCGCATGACCCCCCTTTACCCTGTATGCCTTTAAATCAAGACAGGCCTATCACCACGCAACGGATGGCTTGCTTGGACTCTAATATATCATCTGACAGTTTGATTGACGGTAAAAGATCTAGCCTTTAGGCGTAATTTGGCATGACTGTACCTGTTGGTGTTGACCTGGTGTTACACACGTTCCTGGGAAAAATTGTGAGTGCATTTTGGCTCATTAATATCTGTCGACAGTGTCTAAATTTTCGCAACCCTTGCTTTTCAATCGTTTGAAAGAATGGAACCTGCTTTCATATTTTTTTTTTTTTTTTTTTTTTTTTTTGCAGGACCAGACATCGCAAGACATAGTTTATGCAGAACTGGACTTTGAAGAGGATGATATGTTTACTGACTTACAAACAATTGAAATTCACCGCAAGGAAGAGCCTGTTGAGTATGCGATGATAGATTACAAAAGGACTTCAATGTATGGCGCTACACAGACAAATCACCCTTGAGATACAGTCACGGCAAAGGGTTTGTTAGACACGATTCAAGTAAAGAAAATCAAATGTGTTGGTGCGATGGGATTAAGCTTGTATAATATTCCCGAAGGAAATATTAAACAAAGATGCCGAAACAAGTGGGACATATTAATGATTCGCTGTATCAATTAATTTACTGTATCTACGTAGGGGAAAACGGGAACAGGGGTAAACGTGGACACCCCTCGTAGCTTTTATTTATAACTAGAAGCCAATCAGTGACCGAAAACCCCTCGGCCTAGATGGACGGACAGACAGACAGACGAACGCGTAGGTGACGACAATATCCCTCCGGTAGGTCAAGGTTATTTCTGTTTTGACCTAATAACAAAGTTTTGGTGCAAAGCCAGTGAGTACAGATATCATGGCAAAGCCATATTTCTTCAATGGAGCACTGTGACCATAATATGTGACTCAGTTTTCACTAGGTGTCTCAGACATCCTCAGGACCAACTGTCATAAATAATTGGGCATCTACAATGAGTAATTTAATATTTGAAGATATCATGGTATCGCCATTTTTCTTCAATGCAGCACTGTGACCTAAATACGTAATCCAGTGACCTAATTTTCAATAGGCATCTGAGGCATCTTTAGGAACAACTGCCATAAATAATTGATGAAGCTACATTCAATATTTTTTTAGATATTGTGTTAACGCCGTTTTTTTTTCTTTATGTAGTACTGTGATCTAAATATGTGACCTAGGGACCTACTTTTCGATAGGAACCTGAAGCACCTCAATGGCTCCCTGTGATACAAATTTGGTCTCTGTAAAGTGAGTATTTTAGAGATGTGGCGTTAACAAGGCATGGACGGACGGACAGATGCGTAGGTGACGACAATACCCCTTGGTCTCAAGGCCAGGGGTAAAACCCAAGCAAGTGCCTGCTTACATCTATAGTTTGGACCCGTTGACCTGATTCGGTTGCCAGGAGACTGAAGCCGCCGCAGGCCTACATGTGAGCAGAAACATATGTTTTCTTATTTTACCCCCCCCCCTCCTGCCCCCCCCTGCCCTCCCCCCCCCCCCCAGAAGATTTGTTTAGCTTCTTGTCATATTTTTGTGTCTTTCTTGATTCCTGTATTAAGAAGGCATTTGGTTGTGGCAAATATGTAACCTCAACAATCTACAGCCATAACAATTATCAGGAAGTTTGAAGTAGATGGGGAGTTATCCTTCAAGTTATTAAAAAATTAACCCATGGGGAGAAGTGGGGCAGTCTCTCCCAGTTCTCCCCAAGTCTGGGTGTGTCATTTGGGTAGTCCCTCGAGCGAGATCAGGCAAAACTGGCAATTGCCGTACAGTTTGTGGAAAATTTCCTCTTTCCTGTAACCAAGCAACTTTGTGAAAGTGCTTTTAACCTAAGTTTTTTGTAAAATTTAAACTCGTATTATTGCAGTCAGTGTACTGTGATGTGGTGTCTTGTCTTTCTCAGATCACATAATTGCCGACGCCAAGCCAAAAAAAGTCCTATTTAAAGCATTAATATGTGGTAAAGTTATATATATTTTTCACACACGTGGTAAACTCATTTAGAACTTTTAGAGGGTGTTACTGTTACTGTTACATTAGTTATCCCAGTTCTGCTACCCCTTTGCCCCACTTTACCATGTGGGTGCCTCTTTATGGTCCACAGTCATATATATGCATTCAAGGTGGTGTGAAAGTAGTCTGCTTTAAAGCAAAGTGCCCAAACTTTTTTTTGGATATATTGACACCGCATGAAGTTGATCTGTGGAATAGTAAGAATAAAAAAAATCACACTCCTTTCGTAGTGTCCCACTTCTCTCCAGTCTCCCCCATATCTTTGGGTCAGGTGAATAGCGTGGCAAGAGTTCATGTTTGGTGGCGTTCAGAGACGATCTAAATTCAACTACCTGCCGAGAACTATCCCCACCGTCGCTGTCCGAACTGACTGTCGTCATCTTTGCATTCAGTCAATTCACGCAACTTCGACTGGATTGGCAAAGGTGACATCACGAATCGTGCCATCTAGCGGCAAAACTCCGCATAACCAGAGCAAACGGATTTCGGTGAGGTTGGCACCTTCAAAGATTTTCTGTTTCTTCTGCTTCTGTTAAATACTCATTAAGGCCCTTACAGACATCACAACGAAGGGGGTGGGTACTGTGCATGCGTATTGGTAGTGTTGGACAGGAAGTCTGTTCTTAAAGGTTTTTATACTAGATCTGCTTCGAATATTAGGTGCTAAAGCATTCGATTCTTTAATGGTCAGTGGAAAGAAACTATTCTGATATAGTTAATAATTATGAGATGGTTGTACAGAACGGTCTATTCTACCGGGTACTAATGGCCAGCTTTTCACGTATGGCTTAATCCAAGGATCAAGCTGGAGTTTGATTCACGAAGTCAGGCTTGTCATATCTGGGATAATTCCAGGTTTGTGTGTGACCAGCTGGTTTGCACAGGGTGTGCTCAAGCTCAGCTTACGGACGTTATCTCGGCTTGAGCCTGGTTTCGTTCTATGTCATTGTTAAAGTAATTTGTTTTGCTGAATTTTCACGAGTTCTTTAAAGTTCTCTTCACTATTTGTAAATAAGTATACCATTTCTGATCCATCTGTACTTATTCGGATAGTTATGTATATTTTCATACATGCATGAATCTGGAAACAAGCCACTACACGCAGGAGCAGAAAAAAAACTATGCCCTTCTGGACACGGTAATATATCTGCATACCAGTCCATATGTACCTTACTTACATCATCACAGAATTATGACAACTTTGCTTTAAAACAATTTATAAATTTTATAATTGTTTGACTGATACGCATTAATGTAACATTGACACATCGTCAATACTAGTAAACAAATTTTTTGTCTAGAACACATTAACACAATGTGGCAACAAAACATCCAGTTTCATGGAAAGTATTAAATTGTCTCGGAGTTGACATTTTCACAACTTATTTATGATTAATATTTCCAAAACTCCACGGCAAAATAATATGGATGTATGCATTCATTGAAATAATCAACTCCAAGCTAAACCTCGTTGGTATTTTCAGGGAATACACGCCATCTCTTTCTCTGTTTAATTTGAGTACATTTATTGCAAGAAGTAAAGTTATAGTATCATTGATTGGGAATTTATCTTAATTTCCATTCAAAACAGCACATTCTGCGTATTTATTATTTTCAATTTCAATTCTTTTTTAACGATGATTTACACGTAGATGATGGTTACTTTTCAGCAGTATTCTTCATCTTTTTCATGGGTTCTCGCTGTATACTTTTGTACATTTCAACGTGTTGGTTGGGACAAGAATGTCGACTGTTGAACACCCATGAGTTTTTTTTCTTTTGAGCAGACACCGTTCAGGTATTTAACACAAGGCAATTTATTCTACGAGTTTAAAGTTGGGTTGCTATAAATCGTCCCTTGGAAATTCGTTATACTCCCAATGTGTCAATTAGTGAATCAATTAGTCAAAAACTAGTAAAAAATTAATAAAGAAAGAAAAAAGAAGGAAAGAAGGGACAGACAGAAAGACAAGAAGGAAGCTAGAAAGAAAGAGGAAGGAAGAGAGAAAGAAAAAAAGAAAGAAAGAAAGACTGGAAAGAAAGAACGAGGAAGGTAGAAAGAAAGTAAGATAGAGAGAAAGAAAGGTAAGAAAGTAGGGAGCAAAAGAAAGTAAGAAAGAAAAAGGAAGGTAGAAAGAATGAGAGATTAAGACATAGGGAAAGAAAGGTCGGAAAGTAGGGTAAGAAAGAAATAAAGAAAGGAAGGAAGGTAGAAAGAAATATAAGAGTAAGATGGAGAGAAAGAAAGATAGAAAAAAGGAGAGAAGGAGAAAAGAAGGAAAGAATGAAAATAAGAAAAAGAAATTAAGCACAAGAGAAAAAAGAAAGAGACGAAATCAAGAAAGTAAGGAAGGAAGAAAAAAAGAAAAAAAGGAGGAAAGAAAGAAGGATGACGAAATAAAGTAAAGACGAAAGCGTGAAAGAAAAAGAATGAAAGAAAGAGAGAGAGCAAAAGAAAGATAGATAGAAGGAAAGAAAGAAAGAAAGACAGAAAGAAAGAAAGAAAGAAAGAAAGAAAGAAAGAAAGAAAGAAAGAAAGAAAGAAAGAAAGAAAGAAAGAAAGAAAGAAAGAAAGAAAGAAAGAAAGAAAGAAACTTAGTTTCGGCTTCTAGATTTTTGATTGGCTGCTTACTACATAAATACAAATTTGTGTTATTTAATATCCCAAATTTCCCTGAAGTAGCAAGTAGGAAACCAAAAAGTAGCAAATATTTTTTTGTGCTTGCCCTTTTTTCCAAAACAGATGTATAAATCAAGAAAATAAAATTGTCAAATGTTGATTTTTTTTATAAAATCTGCAAAATTGATGCTCGGTAAAGTGTTTGCTTATAGTATAATATTTGAAACAATTCATGATACTCCATAAACAAGACGGTAATTTCCAGTACGTATTTTGAGGACTTTTAATGTTGTTGTTGTTGTTGTTGTTGTTGTTGTTGTTGTTGTTGTTGTTGTTGTTGTTGGGATAAGCGGGCGTTTCCACGTCTCTCAGCCAAGGTTTCCAATTTAAGTATGGTAAGACATTGTAGATGTTACACTTGGGCCTTTTCGAGACTTTTTTTTTATACAAATCTAGTCCCCTTTCCCTGAATACGTTCTAACTGATCTATATCACTCTGTTTATATGTGTCCCATATTACAGATTCATATTCAAGAATGGAGCGACACATACGTACATAGGCCATCTTTCTTAACTTGCCAGGGCAGCTTTTGAGGTTCCCGAATTAGGAATCCCAGGGTCCGACTAGCCTTGTTGCTAGGAATAAGGAATCATTTTATTTGATCAATATATATAAATTTACATTACAATATTATTTTCAGTAATATAAAAAGTACATCTTGGCCTGGGACACCTGCACTAAAGTCATATCTGACCGCTATCATGCAAGCCACCCTTAAAGTATCACAGTGCTGAATCAGTAACAGGTAATATTTGAAGAATGCATCAATAGCAGTTAAAATGTGTTTAAATTACAATTAAAATATATGCAAACCAGGGTACTTAAAAAGGGTATAAAAGATAATAACAAACAGAACAATTACCAGCATCGCAAACATAATTCTGTATATAACATGCTGCTTCATACTTGTCTATGAAATATCTTTTTACATAGCCTGTTAAACCTTGTATGTTATGAATGTTTACTTGGCTTTTATTATTCGTTCAAAATATGGCCCAGTTGATGCCTAATGTAATATTGTACATATGTACGCACGAGAAGTGCGAATTTAAAAAAAAAGGTTTCTGTTTCTGGTGTTAAAGCCATGTATTATGGAGCTTGAACGTATGGGCAATTTATGGAAATATGCAGGCAATTTGTCATGTGTAAGTCTGTAAAAATCTTAGAAGCTGCAGTTCATATACATCTTGTAGTTTTTTTTTTTTTTTCAGTTGTTTAAATATAGGCTCTGTGTGGGCATTGGAGTTTTTATTGCTTATTATACAAATTGGCCGTTTTTGAAGAGTGAAATGTCTTTGCGGTTTATGTCCCCATGCAAGAAGGTAGTAGTTAAAATGTGATGAAACTAATGTATCCTATAGGATTAAAAAGGATTCCCATTGGAAGGATATTTTCAAGTTTATTTAAAATACCTGTTCTCTGCGATGCTTTGACACCTATCTTCTGTATATGGTTATCCCAGCTGATATGTTTGTCTTAAGCTAGACCCAAGAGGTCAAATTCATCCACGCAGCCAATTTTACTGTATCAATTTCAAGAGTCAGAATTGCTACTTTTTAACGGCTTGTAGAATAACATGAATTTTGTTTTTCTTTACATTCAAAGATAACTTATTTACCTTTAGCCATGCACATACTTTATCTAACTCTATATTTACAATTTGGGAAAAGCTATTATTTGGATCTTGATTTGAAAAAGTATTTATTGCAAATCATAATGTGGTATCGTGTGCATAGATGATATATTTAAATACATTTGCAGCAGATTTAATATCATTATTGTGAATTTAAAACGAAAGCGGACATAGAAAACATCCTTGAGGTACACCTGTCGTTATGTTTTCCAATTAAAATTTAACTTCCTCTATGATGATATACTGCTTCCTATTCCATAAAAATAAAATTTGAACTATGTTAAACTATTGTCTTTTACACAATAGTAAAGTACTTTGCGCATTACGATTTCGTGATATAGAGTGTCAAACGCCTTAGACAAGTCCAAAAAGATATTTACAGCTACATCTCCTTTATCCATAAAGGTCAAAATTCTGTCAATTAATTCGTATGAGGCGAGTTCAGTTGAGTGGTACTTTCTAAAGCCGTGCTGACTGGCATAATATAGTTTTTTAGTATCGAAATATTCGTGAGTTTGATCAAGTATGACTCGCTCAAATACCTTTCATATAGCCAGAAGAACGGAAATGGGCCTGTAATTATCGAAAATGGTTGTGTCATTCTGTGTATGAATCGGAATAACTTTTGCAAGTTTCAATCAATCCGGAAATATTCATGTTCTTAGCATTTAATTTACTCGCACGTGTGTTGGCTTTCACAGTTCCAGCTTTACCAGTTTCAACAGATTTACTGACAAATCATCATGGCCAGAACTGTTTTTAGGTTTTAGGGAATTTATTATTGTCATTATCATGTCATGTGTAATGCATTTGAAGTGGAGTGTATGTTGGTTTAGTCAGGTAATCAATGAAGTTTTTGTCATTTGATACATTCATTTCTGTGGCCAATTTGGGCCTTATATTTGTAAAGTACCTATTAAAATTATTTGCAATTTCCTGCTTATCAGTAATAATATAGCCATCTGTATTGCAAGCATTGGGAAAACTTTTCTTTTTTAGTCTGCTTAAAATGTCGTCTATTGTGGACCAAGTGTTTTTATATCATGTTTGTACTTATAAAACATGTTTCATAGTAATGTTTCTTTGATCTGTTTATACCACTTTGTAATATATTCTTATAGGTCTGCGGTTTATTTTACGAATATCGTACTCATTACTGCGGCGTGGGGTTCTCTTTTAAGTTTTGAATATATTTTCCCTTTTTTATTGACATAATAATACCTTGGGTTATCCAAGATGACTTTTCATGTTTGTATTTGTTATATTTTACTTTTTTCATTGGTAGATGCTTGTCTAAAGCCTTACATACAGTAATATGGATATTTCATATGTCTCATTTGGATCATTTGACACTTTATCCCATCATATAAATTTGCTTCTGCGATTTCTGTTCGGAAATTTTACAAATAATTTTTGTGTCTAGGTCGAGACTGCACATATTTAGGCACCTCATCACACATATTTCGCAGAAAATCAAGGCATATAAAATACGGAAAGTGATTGGAGATTTTAGAGGTAATAATTGAAGAACTTGAAAAGTTTCAGCTTGTATATGATAATTTGAACAGAAAGTTATTGATTATGGTTCCTCGTCGTTCAGATAACTTTGTAGGAAATGTAATTTGTGGGAAAAATCCAAGAGAAGTAATTGTGCAAAATGAGTGGCAAAATTTGCTTTTTCGGGTATTTTTAACAAATCAATATTAAAATCTCCTCTTTTAACGATCCCATGATTTAGTTTTTGCAGATTGCTCAAAAGAACAATAATTTCATCATTAAATAGTCGATAATATTCGACCAAGTCCCTTTAGGGTATATAGATATTACCCAGTGTTACTTTTTTGGCAAATGATTTGTATGTTATCTCTATAAAACTGACCTTCCCATACATCTATTTTTTTACATAAATTTAAGACTTTGGTATCATACATATCTTTAACATAGACAGAAAGTCCTCCTCCTACAAAACAGTTTTTACCCTTGTTCTTTATACGAGTGCTAAAAGATAAGTCATCACTAAAGATGACACCCAGGTATAGATTTCTTTCCACCGATTGTTAGAACTTACCCTTTTAGGGAGTAAAAATGAATGAATTTATTTTCAATTGTTTGCATACTTAATATGTAGTATTCGGATGGATTAGAGTGCTTATCCAATATTTTGTACCGACCAGGACAAATTATTGCACAGAAATAAATCGGGAATCATTAAATCTGACCGCAATCTAGGACTACCTAACAGGCATAATTAAATACAATTTTGGACTCATTTTGACATTTCACCTTTGAACATTAAATGTTGGCTGTCGGTCCACTTAGGAGTGAGCATCCTGTGAAGTCAAACATCAGAGGTTCCTCGTTTAATACTTCCAACATTTGCCATATATTTAATTATGTATATCTAGGCAATTAATATTATATGAATAGTAACCAGGGTTGTTGGCGACTGACTTAATGTCACCATTTATTTTCTTGTATTGAAAATATTTATTCGTTATCAAAGTCTTCAGAAACTTTTCTGAGAATTCACCTGCAGGGGTCTTTGGTGATTCCATGGTGTGCGGATCATACTCGTGTCCCAAAACATAGTGCAGTAAACGTATGGATTTACCCAGAACAAATTGCAAAAGAAATGATTTCACCTGCAACAGTTACGTTGGTACTTAAGTAGACACATATTAAAAGTTTACCATGATACTTGCAGGGGAAGTGGCTCATATATGCAGTATTGGGTAATACATCATCCACCATTAAGGCGTAATCATTTTTCTTGACATATCTCTGCTGATAATCAACTAAACTTCATAGAAATTGTGTCTAGACCATGTTTTTAGGGTCAAGAAATATAATGGACACAATATATACAACTAGACAAGTCCATGACATAACATTAAATATGCAATTGACCTATCATTGCAAAGAAAGAAGTTACAGTTATTATAGATTTCTTTCCCAATCAACCCAATGTTCCTCAGAATCGAGTGATGCCCTGTATTTGCTGGGTGTCAGAATCGAACATGGTCCATATAATTTAACACTGTCTATTTGTTATCCTGTGAGTCAATGAGTTAATCCTTAAGTTATGTACTGCAGATTTACTCAGGCGGCTAATGCATAGCGACTAGCCTATAATAAGTTACTCAATGGTTCTCCTACATCCTTGTCAACCGTCTCTGACCTCGATGCGTTGCTGCAACCACTTCCCCTACACTGTCCACAAGCCAGCGTGCATTCTAAACCATTGTTTCTTCAGGTGCACCTACGACTGCCACAGTCAGTCTTACAGTCGCATCTGAAATGTTTCATGAGGATGTCAGGTGCAGGGGGTTTATCTTTTTTTTCTTTGGCATTAGACTTCCTTGGACCATGTTCCATCCCCATTCTACTGGGTTTAAGTGTTGACCCTTTCCTCTCCATTCCTGGACTTGGAAATTTACTCCCAGACTATGGAATCTTGCAGCATGTGAGGTTGGTGGCAATGATTGGGAATCAACAAATTTGGAACTTCTTCCCATCTTCTCCTTGAAGCGTAAGTATCTCACTGAATCTAGTCCTTTTCTCTGATCTGCTCCATATTAGGGCAGGGGTGCAAAGCTTGCTCCCCTGCCCTAAATATATTCCCTCTATTAGCATTTTCCTGCAGAAACACTTTGGCAAGATTCTGGAAGTCTTCATTGCAATTTGCTTCGGAAAGTCCAACCCCTTTCCCATTAGTATATAACCTGGGAACGAAGATTTATTCCCAACTTTTTCTTGCATACCTTGATGTCCCACACCCGTCTGGCTTGGCTGGATGTGGCTTTAGGTTCTGGCTTGAAGTAAACGTTGAAGCTATCTAAGTTAACTTGATGTTATAAAAGAACTAGCAGGTCTGTATCATCTCTAAACAGTACTGTAGAAGTAGACTTTGATAATTCCACCACAATTTGGACAATCAGTACATCAGCATCTCACTTTGCCTGTTCAATCTTATGGCCTACATGTTCCAAGTAGAACCTGAGAAGAGAGATGAAGCGGTGTTTGTCCATGGTGTTTGCAAGAAAAGCTACCTTCTTTAAAGTCACAATAGTTTGGCCAGTGTATATTACATTTGGTGCAGCACCTCGTCTTTGCTATTGATGAGTTGCATTCTTTCTAGATGGGCCTTCTTTATACCCTTCAAAGATTATATGTGGCCTTCCATACTTAGATTGAACATAATTTACATATCACTGACAAGTGGCTTCAAAGTTCTCTCCATTGTTCCATGGTATCCTTTGAATAAGTGCACCTCCATCAAGAACTTATGTTATATCAGTGGAAATTGTTCCTATGCTGGTTGAACCCACTAATTTCCACACTGCATTGGTCAGCACTGGTTTGTTTGCCTCCCGTGGAAGGGAATAATTATCAAACAAGGCAGCTGGATGAGTGCACAGCTCATATTGAAAGACAGAATGAATATATACCCTCACCTACCATTGAATCTAAGATTAGCTGCCCAACACATTCCAAATTATCCACATTAGCTTTGGGACCTGCTACTAGACCACTCACAAGGCCACGAAGTGAAGTATTTGGACCAAAGGAGTCCAGGGTACTTAAATTCTGTAAAATCTTATAAGTGTCGTCCCTGTCCCTCTTAATCTTTGAAGGAATTGAATCTTTGTGCTGCTCACTTGAATCAACATTGATTCCTGTCAGCTCCTGCATTGCATTTTTTATTTCTGTACAGGCAGCTATGGATAACAGCCATACAAGACACTGCACTTCAGTTATACCACGCCCAGGAGAAAGACCTCTGCTGGTTTTCAGGCTCCTCATCAGTATCTGTTCTATTGCCAAATCTGTGGAGAGTCCTGCCAAGTAACGATGGCTTCTTCTAACGACATGATGACCACTAAGACAGTTTGGATAGACTACTAGATTGGTCTTGAGTAGATCCTTCATCATTTGTAAATAGACATATGCAGATTTTGTGCAGTGGTTGTGGCCTATGGCAGCAAAATATGGAAGCATCTGCTGTACTGTTTGAAGGTGCAGAAGCCAGTTGCCAGTCCTCTCTGCCTTCATGAAAGTACAGAGTATGTTGACCTTTTCCGTATACTGCAGCCATAACCTGGCTGTTCTCTGGTCTTCCATTGTCTCTTTTTGAGCATTTAATCTCTCTAAGAGTGCGGCTAGGACATCTGAATATCCAGGTGGAGGTGAAGCACTCTTGTCACTAAGGAGCTGCTGATATAAGTCTTTTGCCTTCTGTAGGTCTGAGTTAAGGGCACTGATTGAGTGATCATGTCCATCTCCACCTTACCACCAAAAGACAATTCTGTACCATTTGTGGATTCTTTCCCATCAGTAGGAAGAGGCAAGTTGTATGAATTGGCAAGGAGCATGGTTTGGAGAGCTGCAAAAACCCAAGAAATGGCCTCTGATAGCACGGGATATTGCTTTTCCAGTTAGCATTATCTTTACAGCCTTTTCTGCATAGACTGTCTCCAGGACTACTGCGAGTTCTGTGCCGGATATTTAATCGCCAATGCTTCCAAGGAAATTCATTTTATGTGGAGTCCACCAAGTCGGAGGACAATGGATTCTAAAGAGATCTAACTAAGTTCAGTGTTGACAACCATCTTACTTTTCCCAAAAAAGTGGCTGATCAAAAGTAACCACTGGATCCACACTATAATGGCTTGCTTTGTCAGTGATATATGTCAATGTGGACTAAATACAAAAAGAAAATCAGGAGTGAAATTTAATCAATCATTAGCCAGCCTTACAGATTCTAATGAAATATACCTTGATGACAGGTTGCACTGATTTGAATATATTAATTATGCTGCAAACATGAAATAAAACACTAATGCCAATAAAAATGAGTTGATAAATGCAGAGATATTCCGTAAATTCCATTCACGGAGATAGTGTAAGCTCATTTGCATATTTTTGTCCTATATAATGAAGATAAATACGTATATTTGTGTCCATTATATTTCATGACATTTGCTTGACTTATAGCAAAGATATGTCAAAAAATGGTTTTGCCCTGATGGTGGATGACATATGATGTAACACCCCTTTTTGACCTACTTCCCCTACCAGGACCATGTTAAACTTTTTATGTATTAAAACTAAAGAAACTGCCACAAGTGGAATTGTTTCTGTTGCAAGTTGTCCTAGGTGGCCCCTCATATTTTACCAGATTGACTAGACTAACACTGGAGAAACCTGAACGCATCAATCTACGTGTTTGTACATCATAGCACGTGGCTTATTGTTTGTTCACACGTGGATAATTACACAAGTGCAATCTGATTGGTTTCACGCTAACGTGATGACGTGATCTAGGTTTTCCCACTGACGTAATGACCTACATAGGTCCAACGCATTGATACCGGTAATCGGTATCGAAATGGCGGACATGTACTCCGCTTCAACATTGACTTGCATAAAAACATTACAATGTCTGATCAGTCAAGCTTTAGCATGGAAATGAGTACAAGGATATACATAATATTGCCACAGGAAAGACATACGCCACTATTTAATTAAGGGGAAAGATAAGATATACATCGATAATAGGTTGTCAACTGATTTGCGGTCATACACTTGTTCTTGGGCGGGCTGCAGATCGCAAAATGGGGCCCGTTGTCAAGGGCTCCCATGGCACCAGAATAAAATCGCTAAACGGCTATTGACCAATCGTACGTATGACTGGATTTCTTTTCTTAAAATGTATCTTGTGTGACATTCTTTACATCCGTTGTGTTTAGTATTGTTTGAGTGATTTAGTTTCGGAAATTCCCATTTTGCCTTTGGGTGTCAATGTAATTACAATTAAGTAAGCCAGCTTGCAAATCAAAGGTCAGCCCAATATTGACCCAACTTTGCCAAGGATGGCCGAGCATCTGACCAGTGTTGTGCCAACTCTGATTGCTTGCTGGTAAGAGAGAACGGACTGAACAGTGATGGTATAAATTAACCAAATTATAGCAATTCATAAGTAACTTTTACTAGGAAATGTTGATGTTGATGTTCAGCAGTTAATGCAATGGTTATATACATTAGAGTATTGAGCTGAAAATATGATAAATTAATTGGCAGGACCCTGTGACGTCCCTGCTGTATAAATGTAAGCCTATGTGTGTCTTCACCCTCAGATTTCAGTACACTGTACTGTATAAAACAAGCAAACAGAATAATTTTGTGTAAGACCCACTGTGCCCATATTTCACGTGGTTTTCCTGACATGCTCATCGTGTGGTCTGAGCTGTATGAATACTGCTGGGTCATATCAGCTAAGCACACAGGTTGAGCAATTGCCCAGAGGTTTTCTGGGATCAACAGACCACTGCTGTTTAAAGCAGTCTTTGTGAGCAAATTTTCATACGCTAAATTCCCAATTGTCCCTGAAGGACATCTTTAATATCACTTTAAGCGATTTATGAGAGTGTTGCTGAGAACAATAGTATTTAACTCCGATATCGCATATATATATATATATATATATATATATATATATATATATATATATATATGGCAGTCTTCGATTGTTTTGTCTCGAAGTTTGTTTATAGTATTCATCATTTAACATAGGCAACTATTTATGATTTTGTAGAAAATTCAATGTGATAAATCCAACATAATGTTCAAGGCATTGTAGAACCTGTTGTTGTTTCTGTTATTTGCTTTTATATGGACTGTTTTAAGCACTAAAATTTGGACGTTTTAACTTGAAATATCGTTGGAAATGTTTCAACTTACTAATAGGGACGAACTGGTCGACAACGTAAACTTTCGAATCCTTAACAGATAATGGGTCCCTGCAACAAATATCCCGACGTTATTTGTCAGATGTTGATTAAGTAAAGGCTCAGCTAAACTTTGATCCCTTAAGAATAAAATACTGAACATAAATATTTTAAAAGATTTATTTTCAAAGATTGTACACAGTTGTGAAAATTTGTTAAGTGTATTCTGAAACAACACTGGCACCAAAACATCAAAATGAAATAACTTCAAAGCAGGATCAAAATTAACTTTGCTAATTTTGCATTTGGTGACATGAAAGCGAAGAAAAATGTAGAATACTTGTTCGTACATTTTAAAAGATTCATTGTCACAGATTAAAATGCAACAAATCTATCATTTACAAAATGAATTTGAATGATGAATATTGTTGAACATATCTGCTTTGTCACATTTTATTATGCTGGAATCTTGCAACCTGAGGGATGTAAAATCTATTTCATCTACAAAAGCACGTTAATGATATATTTTGAAACCCCGTATCGTTAAAAACCACAATAATCTGCATGGTCACATGACCACCTATTTAAAAAGTTGAAACATGTAAAATATATTTGGTGTCAAATCGCAAACGTAACTAAGAACGGGTTACATGCATTTTCGGTGCGAAAAGTACATTATATGTACAGTAATCACTCTTGTACAAATACAGTTCAATTTTCGATTACAGGAGAAATGTATAAACTACACTTCTAAACAGAAACTTTCCGTTAATCCTATGTAAATCGCTCTATTTCCACTTGGAACATCTTACCCTCCCATATCCGTGATTCTCAATCTATCTATATTTTGAAAAGTAGACTAAATACTTACTATAGCAGGTTGCAACAAGAGTATTTTGACTCGTCCAGTACGTGTACATGGTTGAGCAGGTGTTTCTGTCCAAAATGCAGGTAGCAGATTATTGTGATCAACAGCTTACGATTTTTGTGAACTTTTAAAACTATAAATGATACTAAGTATCTTAATTCGACGAATTTTTTTACATGAGATAGTCTGCTCGAGCTCCTTATATTTGTATTTTAAACGCAGACATTTCTTTTATCATCTTTGACCTTTTTAATCAATCATCACCATTATTATCCAGTGATAGCTGTACTCATCTTTGTCGCCAATCATAGATGGGGAGTCAACTTGTACAGGTGTAATCACCTGTTTGACTCTTCCAAGTCGGCAGTATTTGTTTCAATGTGTTGTGATGTTTTATATTCCTTTTATCTTGATATACGGATGATCGAAGCTGAATAAAAAAAATAATAAAATACACAGAAAGTCCACAAACCCCTATTCCTTTTGTGTCATGTTGGTTAGCCCATTGCCAATCCTTCACACAGTTTGGACGGTATTAGCAACTGCACATTTTCCATTGATGCTTGCTTCAGCAGGTCAGGTACATTATATCTTTAAAATTGTAAAATGTAATATTGATGCAGGATGTCATTTACAGAATTACCAACCGATTAACGGCGACTTTGGAGCACTAATTTTGAAAGAGTTGCTGTAACTATATGGGTGTTATGATAGCCTTTATGAAACAAATGCCGCAAGATACGCTTTAGGAAAACATTGTTGATGCAGCTGAGCCTTGTTATCTATATCATTGTATATCAGATGTATAGCAGGTGACAGTTGTACCTGAATTGAAGTATCCAAATTAATCATTTTTACAGCCTTTCTCGTCCCCATATAGAAAAGTTTAACATTTTTTCAATCGCACAACTAGTATGCGTAAAACGCATACAATGAAGTGTAAATAAGTCGTATCGGAATGATGAAAAAATATTATTATATTGAAACGTATTAGGTTCACCTCTACATTAAAGATCCCCACTAAGTCTCTTGAATGGGCAATTAGTTTTTGATAGAATCTCTGTTCCAAAGGTTATCCACATAGATGAAATTGGTGTGCAAAAAACGCCTGCTTTCAATCTCCACAATAAACAATGAACAATATATTTTGATTGTTTCTGCTAGTCCGTATTTTTGTTTATGCCATGCTCTAAAGTTTAAGACGTTACCAAATTTTCAAAACGTTCGGGGGGGGGGGTGAATGTGGTGCACTAAGCTAACAGATGATAAAACTGCGAATCCGGAGCAGATTTCAGAAACGTGATACTAAAATTATGTGAATGTGGGTACGTTGCAACAATATTAGTTGGCCTCGGTTGTTTTTCCAAGCTGTCTCAGTACATCACTATCCAGTTCACGAGGGGAGGATGTGACCATTCTCATTGTGCCATGTGTTAATAGGTTTCATGACAAATCATTGTGTTCATGAACAATTATTAATTTAATGTTCCATTTGAATGAATTTTCATGGAAATAAATCAGGTCATACAAGAAATGAACTATTGTCAGTATCTCATTTATAGCGAGATTAATGTCTGCAACAAATTGCAAGGTCTGCCAACATTAACACAGATGTACATTTAAACTTTTAGATGTGATTAGTAATTTATAAATGCGCTGTAATATTTATGTTACATTTAGTTTCTCAGAAATACATCCCATGCATTACCTTTTTATGAATAACTTTATGACAACAATCTGTACAGTAACAAACAAAATTGCTTGTACAGTGTAGTAAAAATGAAAAGTAATAAACCGCATATGGGATCTTAACACATCATATTCTTGTCAATTGTATGTTAACTGTTTTTTCAGCTCAGCTGACTGATCATTAACTGAGCTTACCTTATGGTCCTCCGTCCATCGTCCGTCTGTCGTCAACAATTTACATTTTCGACTTTTTCTCAAAATCCATCATTCAGATCCACTTCAAGCTTGGTGGGGATATGCCTTGGTGGGTCTCTACCAAGTTTGTTCAAGTGATCATGGTCCAGTGATTTTTAGATTTTTAATGATTTTTTCTTTTTGGGGGGGGGTCTTTTTGGTGCAAATTTTAAAAAATCTTCTTCTTTATAATCACTTACCCAATTGTTTTGATATCACACAGAAACACTCCAAGGGACTCCTAATTTGTTTTTTGGTTTTTTTTCGTTATTTGTCCATTTTGTTGGTATTTTTTTTACCCTATTCCCCAGTCCAAACTCTATACACTCCATAATTAAAAAAAGTTCCTGTCTAACCTATATAAATATGGAAGTACAATTTTATATATTGCTCACTTTCCTCCGTAGAATGTTGAGCCAGACTGCATTAGTCAGAAATATATTAGAGGGCCTTCAGCGGGTAACTAATTACTCAGAACATGTTTCGCAGCCTATACACGTACATGTCTCTCTGAGTAACGGCTCCTGACTAAATATTAAGCAAAGACAACCCACATAATAATGAAAAAATATGAACGCGTCAAATGATGCATTATCTAAATAAGTGAAGTTTTGCTTTTGAATGCAGAGCTTCAATATGAATAAAGAATACCTGCCAAACCAAACATAAACACTAAATTTGTGCAGTACAAGTTTAGATAAGAATAATTTGGCTTACCCTTGAACTAGTATGTTCCCTTTCTAGCTGGAAAGTTCACCTTAGTTTAACCACCTGCCAGTGTATAACAGAAGTAGAAACAAAAGGCGGGATTATATTCAGTTCCAGTGATTATGAAATAAACAGTTACAGCTAGACCGCCTGTACAAACCGAGGGAAGTCCTAACAAGTACTGTAATAACGGACATCCTTCGCTTAAAAATGTGAAACAAACCCCCCGATGACGACTACTCTTCCATTTGAAAGATTCCAAACGATAAAGCTCTATTTTGCTACCAACGCTGAATTAATGTTTTGACATATTGAGTCAAGTTTGTGACTTTTGCGTAAATACTGTCAACTTTGAGTAATTTTTGACATTGAGTAAATGTGCACTTAACCATGTCTGAAAAGATTGAAAGTCATCGGCATTTCAGTCAAGAAAATGTCATCAAAATATTATTTTTGATAGCCAGATTTTAACTAAAATTATGCAAACTTGTAACTGTCGTAGGCCGCTGCTTGCTACCACTAGCCACGGGGGAGTTAACCTGACAGAAAACATGTAAGCCTAAAATGTTTGAAATGTGAATATTAAAACAGAATGACACCAACAGTTAAAATTGAGTAGCAAAACAGGCAAGCCTTACATTTCTAAATTCATTGTAGCGAAACTTTCTAACAATCTGTGGATATTGACAGCAAAATTTGTAGAAATATTTGATCAAACGTACATCTTTGAATCGTCTTTACTCATGTTTATTGTAAACAAGTGCCTCCGGCTGTGGCCTGGTAACAAATTTAACTAACGTCAAAAGAGGAAATGTGTAAAAATGGGAAAGAACATCCATTTTAAACATGTTTCAACAAACTTCGCAGTCACCTAAGGCATAAGAAAATATATGTGTGGTTAAGGTAACCTGAACACCCTACTTAAAAGGCCAAACCCTAAAATCAATGGAACAAAAACAAAAAAAGCAAAAAAAGTAATTTTAAGCCGCCCTTCCCAAACAAAAATTGATAGACCCAGGCCAATGCTAGAGACTCAGTCATAGACCCCAAAAAGTACATAATTTTTTTTCACAAATAAAACACAAGTGGGCCAGAGCGCCAAAGCCAAAGCGAGCGCCCGAAGGTATGCTGGCATGCCCACCCTCCACCCTCCACCCTCCCCCTCCCTTGGGAAAATTTCGAATTTGAGCATTCAAAATGGCGCATTCTGGTGAGTTTCGAGTAGAAAATCTTGCCCTAACATGGTTGACGAAATCACAACATTTAGTCATTATTGTCGTGATTTGGCTTTTTTCCCTCAGATTGTACGAAAATCTGTTGGGAATTAGCAAAATTTGTAAAAAAATAAATTTTAAAAAAGACCATCGCCATGTTATCAATTAAGATAGGACAGTTTTTTGTATTTATGCATGTAACGCTTTTCGAGAATTTTTGCACACATATTCAATGACCAGCTGTAGACCCGGGAATAGGGATTTTGTATCAGACATTGAAGTCACCCCAAGGCTAAGCATTAAGTGACAGCAATAGTCTGAGTGCCAAGCGCCCCAATGCAGAAGGTTGCCCCGATAGTGGATACAGGTCCGAAAATGCCGGCGGTTTTTTTTATATAAGTGGTAATAAATTCGGTTTTAGATGCTAAGTCCTGAAACCTACAACAAATAAGACCAAGTCTCGAAATTTATGACAAAAATGTATTATACCCAATAGTTTTCGAAATATTACTGTCAGGGAAAGGATAATTTACTTTTTCAAAGTTAATCTCGTCAATTTTGTGACAGACTTTAATGCAAAACCTGTCATTAGTGACCTGAATATCCAAGTCCAGAAACACATCTCTGAAACCATCTGAATCGTTACCTTCCAAAGGGATATCTTTCTTCTCCCATAGTTACCCATGTGGAAACACAATCGTTCCCAACATAAGTGTGGAACGATTTTACGACCGAAATGAAATAAAAGAGAGAATCCTATTTGTTGTTGTTTTGTTTGTAAGCCAAACATATTACGTAAGATAGAAAAGAGTAACTGAAAGTTCTTTCTTGAGTGACGTACCTTAGCAACGCAATGTTGAAAGTGAACAAAATGGAGTCGAAACTGCTGCTGCAAGCACGCTAAACCAAGTAGGTTTTTTACAAAAACATCAGATTCAACGCTCTATGGGAGAAACAAAATTCCACATGGCCGTGTCATGGGGAATGGATTGTGACACCACTCGCGTTTCAAACCGTTCACTGCTCGCCAAATGCACGCAGTGAACGGTTTTAAAACTCGTGCTGTCTAAATCCATTCCCCATGACACGTCCGTTGGAATTCTATATTTCTTCTCCTATTATATGAAAGAACACATGAACTGAAAAATGCTGTCACCTCAGTACCTGTGAAGAACAGGTCTTTTGTCAGCAATTGCAAAAAGAAAACGAGGACTGTGAAAGACATGTGTTCAGCCTACCTTAGTGACAGAGACTGATGTGGTCCTGTAGCCTTCGTTTTGGAAAAGATTTTTTAATGATTTTACCAAATGAACAAAAAATCATAGAAAATCTTTCTCATTGGAGCATGACCACTAAGCAAAGTTGGTAGCGACCTATCCAAGGTACATCTTGATCAAGTTTTAACTGAATCTGATGAACAGTTTTGGAGAAGAAGACCAAAATGTGAATTACTATTGCCATCCCCATAGACTTACAGCGTGATCAACAGGAATGCATGCACTAATCGAAAAGATGTCAACTTCGAAAAATATAGGGAGCATTTTTATTATCACCTAGTGAACAACTTAGTTTAAACCTCCCACAAGCTACATTTCCACCACGTTTCGAAACAATCTTAGTAACACTTTTGAAGAAGTCGAAAATAGCTCCAACACAAAAAAAATGTAAAAATAGAAAACAAAATATAGCACCACCAGTCAGACAAATTAAGGTCCAGCCCCAAGATGTGTCTCTATGCAATTTCAAGGCGAATCTGAAGTCCGAAGTGAATCTGATTGACGGTTTTTGGGAGGTCAAAAATGTGACTTACCCTTGTAATCTCTATTAGGAATTTATGCATTAACCTAGAAGAAACCAAATTTCAACATTCGTTTAAAATCGGGGATACAAAATTAAATTTCATTGCAAGGTTACATGAAACCCGTCACACACGTTGTAGCCTTATCAGTGTGACAAGGCTCTGTGGCAAGTTGTCTTTGATGAATGCTTCTTTATTTCAGCCATTGAACACTCAAGCGAGACAAAACTGATCGTCTGCCCACGACTTGCGGCACCAGGACGCCCTCAATTGAGCTCAATTAACAGCTTCTGAAGAGGGGTGCGTTATGACCGGTCGTTTCTCTATATGATAAAAAACACATTGCAGACCCCCCGGCGCTAATCATCTGTAGTCATATTCACAAAGAATTTGATCAGATCCTAACTTTAATCCCAAAATTAAAATCAATGTGGTTTGGGCCCTAAACTACTTAATCCTTGGCGGAATGTTTGATCAAAACTTCAAGGATTAGCCAATATATGCTCTTGGCTGTAATATGAACATGAGGATTTACGGGTTCATTTTATTAAACCAATCTTGGTTTGATCCAGTTGTTAATTTTTTTATCCAGAATTAAAATCTTGGTTAAGTCAAGCTTGATTTAACAAAATGGCAACTTTAATCCCAATGTTCATATTACAGTGGAGAACATAGATCAATTAATCCTACAAGTATATATCAAACGTTAGGCCAATGATTTAGTAGTTCAAGACCCAAAGGCACATTGACTTTAATTTTTGGATTAATTCAGGATCAGATTAAACTCTTTGTGAATACGGCCCCTGGAGTCAACGTTATCTGGTTATAGACACGTTCTAAGCCAATTAGCTTAGGGACCTGCCTGTATTATAACAGTATAATGGGATTGAAACTGACTGGGACTCAATAGCTGGTACCGTTGATACCGGCACGGCTGCAGTGTCGACCAGTATGAAAAAAAAAAGTACTTGATAACAGTATATATTGTATAATGGTAGTTCGCATAAAATCATACACTTAACTTTGTGGAGCGGAAAGTGTATCGCACTTCTGCCTGGGACCACGGGATGGAAAAATAGAGACATGTACCAGGGACTTATTCAAATCTAGGTAAAGACCCACCCAAGGTACATTGCTAAATTGGGTGAAGTGGATCAGACTCACTGTCCTACAGGAATCAAAAATGTGAATTGCCGACGGACGACTCACAATCCTGTATGCTGAGCTGACTGAGAAGCTAAACTGAGCTATAAATTCATTTAAAAAAATGTAAATCCCTGGAGCACGATCATTTGAACAAACCTGGTGGAACCCTAATCAAGATACATCTCCACCAAGTTTGAAGTAGATCTGGTTGAGAAGAATTCGAAAATGTGAATTCCCATTACTATTCCCAATGATATTTTGGTCAATAGGATTCTGTGCACGGACAGGTACACGAATTGAAAAATTCGTTAAAAATCAGGGATCCAGAGCATCACCACCGCCTGAACAACTTGTTTAAACGTCCCACAAGCTACATTTCCACCCAGTTTCAGAACATTCTAAGTGACGTTTTTGGAGAAATCGATAACAGGGAAGACACAAAATTTTGTTGTAAAAAGTAGAAAAACTCGCAGTGCCTCCTATTGAACAAATTAAGGTCTGGGATCCTCAAAGTATCCGTATGCAATTTCGATGCAATTGCCTTGTCGGTTTTGGTAGATCTTTTTATGGATCCCCCCCCAAAAAAAAATCATTAAAAAAACAAAAAAACGATTGGAGCGCAACCATTTGAACAATCTCGGTAGAGACCTACTCAAGGGACTTTAGCACCAAGTTTGAAGTGAATCTGAAGGACAGTTTTGGAGAAGTCGAAAATTCGAATTGTGGACACACGATGGATGGCAGATGTCTGAATCACCTAAACTAGTTGTAGCTGGAGGCAATGTGTTTAGTGGTCCTCTACCTCCAGGACCTACGGGAGCACAAATACATCCCTGTAATGTGCAACAACAGGAGTGAGATCACCTACCTCAACCAGCAAGGCAGATTGCACTCCTGGAAGCTGACCGAGCTGATGGGACACATCAACGGTGCTCTGAAAATGACATCTGCATGCATACAAGGTATGTCGCCAGACTACAAAATGTCCTGGCTGACCAACTCTCAAGAAGAGGTCAGTGGATAGGGAGATAGTGGTTGCTCCACCCATGGGTTGTTCCTGCCAGGTGGGGTACCCAGCATGTGGATCTGTTCGCAACAAACCTAAACCAAAACTACCGGTTTACGTATCGCCTGTCCCAGATACTCAGGCTGTAGCAGTGGATGCTCTAGCCACGGACTGGAGCAACCTTTGGGCACTTGCCTTTCCACCTCTGCAGATCCTCCCAAGGGTTCTGTGGAAGCTTCAGTCCCACTATTGCAATTTGATTGTGGTCACTCCCTGGCAACTGAGGACAGATTGGTAACTGGACCTTCTAGAAGTAAGCATCACGACTATGTTTACCAGCATGGCCAAAACTTCTGGTGCCACCCCAGAGGAGCGTGTTCCACAGGAACCCTCAGGTGCTTAACCTCTATGATTGGCGGTTGTCGAACAGCACATTCAAGACAGAGGTTTCTCAGAATCAACCGCAGATAGAATTGCCAGATAGGGGCTTTGATCCTTTTTTTCTAATGCTTTTGTTGTCTTGTTGGAAAGTGTTTTTAGATTGGTGCGCCACTTCAAAAATACCAGTGGGAAGTCCTCTGTAAGAGCTTGCGAACCATAGAGGGGTTCCGATCTGCCATATCCTCCATCCCTGGTGAACATCTTGAACTTGCGCATTGGGAGTGATCCCTATCTTTCGGTGCTCATCTCGTCCTTCTACACCGACAGACTAGCAAACAAGCAAGTCCTACCATGGTGGGACCTCCCATTGGCCTTAGTCATGTTTGAAAGGTGGCTCTTTTAGTGTCTAGAGGACCCCAGACAGGTGGACCTTAAGTACTGGATGTGGCAAACTTGTCTTCAATTAACATTTGCTCCACAACCGAATCAAATGGTCCCCTGACCACGCCCAGGCCTCACTTGGCCTTCTTTGCAAAGAAGCAAGTGGCTCGAGATCTTTCTATTGCCTTTAAAGGTTTCACCCTCCATGCTATGGACATGGCTTTCCCTGTGGACGAAATAGCCCTGTGCCCAGTGAAAGTGCTAAGCTGAGATCTTTCTCACACAGACGGTGCCAAGGGTCAATTACTGTGATTAAGTAGCATGTGAGGAATGCTGAGCTAACTGCCTTGTGTATGGTTGATATAGACACATATAGGCTACATGCATTCAAGTTGCACTATCATATTTTTGTGGCCGCTTTATTCTGTGTGGACCTACACAGACTTTTTAGTTTGTTTTAATTTCATAAAAGACATGCCTGGTATCTTACATGTTGGGCATCACAGTCATCCCAAAGACATTGAAGAGATGCATGCTGGAGAACTGATCAGCAAAGTGGAAGAAGCTATCATGAATGACCCATGCAAACCAACAGCTAAGGTGTATAGAAATATCAACAGGAATTTTGTTGCAAATCACATTAAAATACGACAGTATTCAGTGGTCTGGTCTAGGTTAAAATGAATATGCATCTCTTTGCTTTCATCTGTTCTGTGAATGATGTTACAGCAAACATAAGATTTCTGGTTAAATCTTCATACAATGAAATATTTACTTGTATGCATGCATTATAAGAATAAATTGAAAATGTATAAGTGTTTAAAAGGGGATTAAATCATGTTTAAAGCATCGGAAGATACCAAGGCAATATTTGTGTCATCTACCTCCATGCTGCTATAAAACCATTTAGCATGAATAATAAATTAGCTTGCACAGTCAGAACATGTCTTCTGGGCAAATCATCACCCATAGTACAATTGAGTATTTGCTTTGAAAGACTATGCGTTTTGTAGCAAATGAAAAAAAAATCCTCCCAACAACTTAATGACTTAAATTCTCAGCAAATCTCTTACTCTTCATGTTGAACAGATCTCTAAGGCCCAAATAAATAAGTGGCCCTATCCCAATGCTATAGGCCATGAGGCTTTCATGAAGAAGCATTGTGCCTGGGGTTCTCTCGGCCAGCTCTTGATCCCTAAATACCACCGCATCTCTGGGTAGAAGCTTGTAATGTAATATGGACCATCACAAATGGCCTAGGAGTGTCAGAGCATGTTTGACCATCCAAATAGTAGAGAAAAACATGATCCATATTCATTAATTCCAAACCCAACAATGACAGCAAAGAGATTTCAGACTTGCCAAAGCATCAACATTTCTCTTCCAATACCAATGTGAAGAAACAAATTTCACTCCTGACTTGAGACAGGCAATCACCCAGAAAAAGCAACTGGTGGTTTTAAACCGGTCCTCTCAACCTTAGAAATATTCATCATTAACTGCAGACACTAGTTCTTTTCCAAAATGTATAGGCCTAACCACCCAAAACACAATTTTCATTACTTCTGCCAAAAATAAAAAGAGACCTGTTAGGCCTATCAACTTTCAGTTCTCCCGACTTGACAATATTCCAGTCCACAATCATTGTTTCAGGTTTTGACAACAGTTGTCAAAATTGAACTTTATGGATTTCATAGTCACAGAAATGGAGGGTAGAGCAATTAGAGAAAGAAGCCTGGGTATAAATAGAGCCAATGGCTGCTTGCGTCACATGTGGTCTGATCATCTGATGCAGTCAGAGCTCTGGCCAAAATTGAAAGATTTTTCAAATATTTCAGGAATTACGATGCCAATTTGGCTGTACTTTGCCAAGGTTATTCATAAATGACAAAAAATGCATGCTTGTAGTCGCACTAACTAAGTTATTTGGTGGTAAATATACCAGTGAAACTTCAAATATTTATTCAGAATTTGACTTTGATTGACAGTCCAGACCTAAGCCCGGTAATTTGTAGTCTGGCAAAGTTTGTTGAAAAACAATACCGGGCCACATGTCTTGAGCCTGGCTGTAGCTACTGTGTCCCCACTGTAGTGTCCTGTGCAGCACAGCTGCAGCCCATTTGTCTTATCAGTATGGTTATATCCTAGTATCTCATGGGATCAAGTACATTTTACCAACATCTCATAAAGTGTACTGCAGCATTATGGTCAGCTAGGTCAAAAATAGTTTATACTTATACCTTCGTATTCTTTTCAGGAAACAGGACATATAAGTATATGGTGCTTGATTTTCTTTCATGTGTCATAAAAATTTGTGAAGAACATTTATTTTGGTTGGTCTGTTAGCTTCGTAAATGCATTCTACTCATTAATTGATACAGTTGAGAATGGCATCAGTAGCACATGCAGTAGGGGTACATGGGGTATGTACCACCCACCCCGAGATCTCCATTTTTTTACACCCACTCAATCTAGCTTTCCATCCAATTTGAGACTTCCAGTCTTGCTTGTTGTTGCCAAACAGTAAAAGTGGTCTCCAGTTATCATACTGAGCACTGGTCAAGGTGGATGGGGGCGTACTTCCCCAAGTTTTTGGTGGGGGTGCACAGCTCGACCTTTCAAAAACTCGCCCTTTTTGAAGGCACTTTTTCACAAAAATGATACTTTTGTTGGGGAATTTTTTTACTGAAATAGTAGAAAATATGGTCCCAAATTGGCGTAAAAGTGCTCCAGGAAGCAAGTTTTGACCTTGGGGAAAAAAATCCCGAATTTTGGGCCATAAAAGAGAAAAATTACCCTTTTCAGAAAATTTTTGGCAAAATACTGGACCTTTGTTAGGGAAATTTCGATGAAAAGAGGCCTTCAGAACGGCACATACCCTGTATTATCACCATTGGAAGTCACCCTCCGCCCATCCACCCCCGGCCACTGCTACAGAAGGGAACTAGGTGGGTGTGTTGTATTTGCGAATTGCCTAATGTAAGGATTAGCTCTCTAGGAAAAAAAACTCTGCTGCATTGCATGGCCACCAGCCCCATTGCTCCAAGTGCTGGTTTTCCTAGTACATTCATGCTGCAGTGTACTATATGTATAGCTTGGGACGATTTGCATTAAAATGTATTCACAACTCAGTTTTTCTCACGGGTGAAATTTGTGAGAAATAACATCTCTCTCCCTTTTTTTTTTTATCTCTGTTGTGTTTAGGCTATGGGCTGAGAGCCTGAAATAAAATGATTGAACAGTGTTTATGTCTTTTTTACTTTTAATTTTGTAGATCGACAGTTTCCTGTCTGTTACTATTTATTCCCATGCTTTTCATTAGTGGTGTGTAGATAGGTTTTATGACAAGCAAAAGTTGATCTAACCATCAAGTTAAGCCCAGAGTGTTATTTTTCTCAAGAACTGTTATACACCTACTACAGGTCTGTATTGTTTGCGCAGCTTTCATCAGCTTCTGTGATTGTCACTGTGACTACCGGTACACATGTCATTGTTTTATGGAGGACCAGGCCTTTGTTGCTTCTTTGATCTGCAAATTCAGTATTATCTGAGTATTCCCTTGGATAATAAGCATCAGACAGATCTGTCATTGGAAATATTTTAAGTGGGGATTTGTGGTCACTCACAGCCACATGTTCATACATTAGGCTGCCCTTTTGATTACTTTGTGTGAACTTCATTGTTTATTTGTCTTGGATAAGGTCAATTGGGTTTCATCAGTGAGGCAGATATCCAGGAATGGAGAAAGCACAGAAGGAGATGGGAAAATAGATACTGGGAGCACATACCATGTACATGCAGCGACAGAAGCAGCCCTAGGAGAGTTAGGATGGAATAAAATCACTGACAGGATTGTCAAAGGAAAGTTATAGTGCTCGGGGTATCTACAAGCAGTAAGTGAAGACAGGCGGTGCAGGAAAATTTGCAATGCGGTCCTCAAGGAACAAATAAGATGGGTCAAATACTATTACATAGGTAAGTTAGAAGAGAGGTGTGAAAAGAAAGGATATGATCATGTAGATGATTGGAAAGTGTATATAGGTAAGACCGTTACAGAGGGCTGGAAAGAGGACTGGAAAAGAGGAGTCGGGGTAAAAAAAAAGTACATTAAAAGCGTGCAAGGCATTAGAAAAGCCAAAGAAAACTGTGTATTGGGAAGGGGGAACGTGTAGCATGGGTTTTAGGTTTGAAGGATGGCTTTCTGGGGGCAGAAAAGGTACTAAAAGTGTACAGTACTATGCCCGGTAGGGTGTTGGGAGAAAAGGAATGAAATGATAGAGTTAGACAGGAACCGGGTAAATTAGAATTCCAGATTGCAGGGAGGAAAATATCTCTTATAAGGGCTCCCATGGGGGTTCTCATGGGAAATGCCTGAGCGTAAGAGGCAGGGATAGGGTGTGTGAGGGAATTTTTTTCCCTTCCCAGAGGGAAAAAGGACAAGCGATGAGTGTAGGAGGATATACCCAGGATCAGGGGCCCACCACACCTGCGAGAGAGTATGTCGTGGACCCTTTGCCTCGGCTCTGGTCCTGGAAAACATGGCAGCACAAGCTGATGAGGATTACCATGGTTTTCTCTGCCTCATCTCCCTCTTTTTTTTTCTTTGCTCCCTTTCTAGGCCACCTGTGTCACACAGGACCGCGACAGAAAAGCGGAGAGTGGCATTATTATTATTATTATTATTATTATTATTATTATTATTATTATTATTATTATTATTATTATTATTATTATTATTATTATTATTATTATTATTATTATTATTATTATTATTATTATTATTATTATTATTATTATTATTATTATTATTAGCAGTAAGTGTCACCTGGGCAATTAATTGTGTGGCCGGTCAGCCTGATCAAGTTGATACAGTGCCATACAGCCTCTGGGGACAAACTCCATCCAGATGGACAACTTGGCGCGATCAGTTTCCTGCTGATATTGCCCGCATTTACATCACCCTAATATAAATAGGATACTAGGTTGCTTATCATCAACATTGCATTCTATCCACGTTTCTAGCCAGGTATCTTGCTCATACAGATTGGGAGACTTGTGGATTTTGTATACTTTAATTTATTCTGTTAAGTAGCTTTCTACTGTACTCTTTGATATGGACTATTAGCCTGAAATAAAAACAATTAATTGATTGATTGATTGATCGATCGATCGATCGATCGGTCGGTCGGTCGGTCGGTTGGTTGATTAATTGATTGTTTGACTTCTGCATATTTATATCAAAACATTCTAGACTTCTGTGCGTTGACCAGTTCCTTGCTCGAAGCTTCACCATGAATACAGCATGAGACAAAGTTCGTAAGTTGAAACTGATATTATATTTCTGCATAACGTGAATATTTTTGAGGTGATAGTGCATGATGATGTTTGTCTGTGGAGCAGGCCTTAATCTCCTAGGTCTAGTGCTTTCCCCAGCGAAGCTAATATGAAAATCAAAAACAGTAAATGTGGAGTCTGGTTAGCAGGCTAGTATATATGTAGTAATACACTCAGATCAGGACAGCCTTGATCGCAGATATAACTTGTTAGGAAAAAAAGAGAGAGAGAAAGAGAAAATCCCCAGAAGTGCCTCTTGAAACTTAGTATTGGATGGGTTGAGGAAATCTACCTTTCTGTCCAATATATTCATATAATAGACATTTTTGTTTAAAATACAAGTGTCGTTTCCTGTATGACATATTATGGCCATAACAGTGATTGTTCTGATGCGTTAAACACGAAACGTATACCCATTGATCGATCTGTGTTACAGAAGGAAAGAAAGAGAGAGAGAAAGAAAGAAAGAAAGAAAGAAGGAAATGAAAGAAAGAAAGAAAGAAAGAAAGAAAGAAAGAAAGAAAGAAAGAAAGAAAGAAAGAAAGAAAGAAAGAAAGAAAGAAAGAAAGAAAGAAAGAAAAAGACAATATATGTGAGTTGGCACACCGACATTAAAAAAATTAGATCCGGTATGCCTACGTAATGAAGCCCAAGTCCCTACCAATATTTGTTTGTAGCGTATTTTAACACAGAACTTGTGTGTGTATTCATCCAATAGAAAACATTATATTCATACATAGGTTACCACCACATATCCGGAGTCAGAACTTTTACTTCTGAAACTATGAAGATTGTTGAACGAAGGGTTACATGTTTCACACATTAGAAATGCGTGTGTAGGATGAAATGCTGTAGCCCTATAGTTCTACTGTTAACATCCAAAGATTATTAGAAAGTTTGGCCGCAATAATCTACTGTTTTTAGACTTGTCTGTTTTGCTACTTAACTTTATCTTTTGGCATCTTTCTGTTTTAATATTCACTATCAGACATTTTAGGCTTACATGTTTTCTGTTAGGTAAACCCCCAGGGGCTACAGGTAGCAAGAAGCGGCCTACGACAGTTGCATGTTTGCCTAATTGTACTTAAAATCCTGTTAATAAAAATTGTTTTGATAGCATGTTTTTGGCATAAATGCTAATGACTTCCATTCTTTTCTGACATGCCTAAATGCACATTTACTCACTATTAAAAAATTACTCAAAATTGACAGTATTTTCTCAAGTGTCACAAACCTGACACATTAAGTTGACACATTGACTCAAGGTTGGCAGTTAAATAGAGCGTAATTGTTTGAGGAGTAGGTGTCATCATGGAGTTTGTTTTATATCTCTGGTACAGGATGTACATTGTTGCAGTCCGTGTTAGGATTTTCCTTGGTTTGTACAGGTGGTCTAGCTGCAACTGTTTATTTTACAATCACTGGGACTGAATATAATGCCCCAGCTTGTTTCCACTTCAGTTAAACATTGGCGGATGGTTTAATTAGTCAAAGTTGTCCAGCTAGAAAGGGTACATTTTGGTTCAGGGGTAAGTCAAATTGTTCTTATCTGAACCTGTAGTATGAAAATTTGGTAATTATGGTTTGTTTGACAGGTATATTCTTCTCTGATATGAGGCTCTGCATTTACAAGCAAAACTTCACATATTTAGCTAATTCATCAATTGCCACGTTCATATTTATTTATTATGTGGGTTGTCTTTGCTGAATATTTAGCTTAGGCAAGGAGCCGCTATTCAGAGAGACATGTACGGGTAAAAGGCTCCGAAACATGTTGAGTAGTTACCCGCTGAAGACCCTTTAATTTATTTGGGCTGATACAGCCTATGTCGAAATTTTACAGAGGAACGTGGGCAATATAGACAGTAGTAATTCCATATATATACAGGTTAGACAGGGACAGGTTAGCTTATGGAGAGTAAAGCGTTCGAACTGCGGAATAGGATATTGACTACTAGGAAGTGGTTCTGGGCAAAAAGACACAAATACAACTATATGTGTAATTAATTAAAACTAGAGTTACATACTAAATGAAACTTTGCACCACAATATCAGGCCTCTAGTTCACACATATTTTTCAACAGTGTGAACCTACGTGTAGATATGAAGCGGCACAGACAGACATTGTTGACTCATTTCCTAAAAGAATCCAGACGTTGGAGCTCAACGGAAGCTTCTGAAGAAAATACTTGTAAATGTTGAAGAAGGTGAACCATCTTTGGCAGTACAAAGGGACACGCTTAATCCACCAAGTAGCAGATAGCGAGCTTGGTTGTCAGAGAAGCACAAAAGAGGATGAGTTATCATATCAATTAAGACCCCCTTCACAATCACAATGTAGCCAGCCAGATCTCCAGCAGGACAAGGAGTCAGATCACCAGACAAGCCGTTCACTTAAAGCGAGAATCACTGTTCACGATTTTCATGATTTTGCCCCACTTTTGAAGCCAAAGTTGCTCTCAACTGTACAAAGTAATAAAGACTTTAAAAAGGGCTTGATACACCCAATGTCCGGCAGGAGAATTTGAATTTGAAAGCCAGAGCATGAAGAAAGGCAAACGCATGGTGAAGTACTCCTTTTGCCGATCATGGCTGGACGAGTTTCCATGGCTCTGCTATAGTCCACAATTGAGAGGTGGTTTGTGCCAGACTTGCATTTTATTTGGCAGCAAAGATATGAACGCTATTTCATGACTCCACAAACACTAGTTACAATGCCATTCAAAATAATTTCAAAAGCGAAAGGACAAGATAGCAAATTAACACTTCATGAAACTCACCACTATCATATTACTACATAGGCCACAAGGAAGCCAATTTTTGGTCCAAGCTGGTTGATACGGCAAGGAGAGTGCACTCTCAGCTTAACAGACAAGCCAGGAGACACAAAGAAGAAGCAAAAGAAGTTTTATCCGCACTTTTCAAAACTGTTTTATTCTGTGGAAAATATGGCCCTCCTTTGCCAGGACACCGAGACCACGGAAAAGAAGCCAAATGATGTGCAAACAATGGAGTGTATCTTGGGCTTCTAAAATTTGAAGCAACACAGGTGCAACACTCCTAGTGACATCTGCTGAGGCAGAAATTTCTTTTTCTACAAATGGGCGAACAAAGACCTACCTAGAGTCAACCATGCATGGGCAGGAGAGGTTGATAGATCGTACTCTGTCTTATGAACATACATCCTGAAATAAATGTGGATATCAAGAAGGCCATCAAAACTTTCAGTCAGAAAGAGTCAAGGCGCCGTTTGTCAGGTCTTGCTCATTTGTATGAATAATTTATGTAAATACAGTGTGACAGACACAAAACTGCATTTTTCAAGATGCTGAATTGTTACGTGCAGACAGTCCAACATTGTGACTGTCAACTATTTTAAATCCCAGTGCCATTTAATTTGTAGTTCAACATTCTGACTGTTAGCTATTTTAAATCCCAGTGTCATTTAATTTGTAGTTCGACATTCTGGCTGTCCCAGTAATCATATTCCAGAATTGGATTTCTGGGTTAGAAAGAGATTTACTTTTGGTTGCAGCATATGTTGCCCCAGAAAAACTCTCAAGTTTATGAGTACTGTGATACAAATGGTATTGAAAGACTTGAGAACTGGTTAACTGAACTGGCAGCTGAGTTTGATAATCGCCATATTTCATTAGCAGGTGATCTAAATGCCTGTGCAGGAAACATGAAAGATTACATTGATGATGATGGTACAGAATATATAGAGAATACAGATTGGTATGAGGAGGACTCATTTGATATACCTAGAAAAAATAAAGATCAACAAGTAAATAAATATGGTCAATTAATGATGGATGTATGCTGTAATTTTGATATTTACATCTTAAATGGTCGTACAGAAGGATATTTACAGGGGGAATACACTTGTTTTGCTAATAATGGTCACAGTGTGGTTGACTACATGATTGTGGACTTATGTTTATATTCATATATCAGTGATTTTGTTGTATTGGGTATAGATGCATCAGACCATTGTCCCATACAGTGTACCAAACATAATAATGCAGCTACAACAGATGAACAAGAGACAAGGTCAGACTTAAAGCAGAGTGTAAGATTTATTTGGAAACATGAAGAGAAAGAAAAGTTTCTTGAATTATTAAATGATGAAACTTCAGAAAACTATTTCAGAAAATTTAAAGTAACTGCACAAACTGATGTAAATGAAAGTGTCACAATTTTAGAAGAAATATACAAAAGAGCTGCAGCAAGTATGAAAGTGCCCTCCAAACCAAGGGTTGTGCATGATGACAGATGGTATGATAATGAATGTTTGCAGGCAAAACAAAAGAAAAAAATTCCTACTGAACACATTCAGAGAAAGTAACAGTGATGATGATTTTAAGAAGTGTAACAAAGCAAAGAATAAATACAGATCAATATGTAGAACATGATGAATGGTGTGAAAATTGCTTAGAAAATGAACCTATTGAATTGAATGAACCAGTAGAAGCTGACGAAATTATTAAAGCTATGAACAGTATGAAAAACAACAAAGCACCTGGTATGGATGGAATAGGTATAGAATTAAAACTTCCAAGGATAAAATTATTCCTTATTTATTTTTATTGTCAACACAGGTATATTTCCTGAAAAAATGGTCAGAAGCTATACTTTGTGCAATTTATAAGACAGTCTGGGTCACCACACAAAAAAGACAACTATAGGAGAATATCTCTTCTTGTAGCTTGTGGGAAAATTCTTACAAAAATCATGAATAACAGATTGTTGGAATGGAGTGAAAGGTTAGGTGAGCTACATGAATCACAATGTGGCGCTAGGAAAAATAGATGTACAATAGATCAAATATTTACTTTAAATGCATTGAAAGAAAAGTACTTGTCTAAAAACGTGGTCGGCTCTATTTATTATTCATAGATTTTTCAAAGGCATTTGACCGTGTGAAACATAATTATCTTTGGTATAGACTTATAAATCAAGGTGTACATGGTAAAATATTACAAGTCCTAAGGTCAATGTATGCACAACTAAATTCTTGTATTCGTACTCCTGAAGGCCTTACAGAGATTTTTATTGTAGCATTGGCACCCGACAGGGTTGCATGGTCAGCCCGCTACTCTTTATTTTGTATTTAAATGATTATATTTTAGATTTGGAAAAAAAGGGATGCCAAAGTATTTACATTTCCCCAGAATGTCCCAATACACTTGCACTTGAATTTGTAGACGACATTGTAGACTTCAGTGATACAGTAGGTAGACTTCAGAGACACCTACTTGTATTAGAAGAATTTTGTGATAATTGGGTAATGAAGGTAAATATTCACAAAACAAAAGTAGTCGTGTGTAGAAATGGTGGAACTCTCCGTAAAAATGGAAAATTTTATTTTAGAAATGAGCTTTTGGAAACACAATTTTATTACAAATATGTAGGTATCATCTTTTCTGGCAGATTGGGTTGGTCAGCAGCAACAAAAAAATTGGCAGTAAAAGCACAAAAAGTAATTTGCATGCTGAGACGTTTTGAAATTAAATGTGCAAAACTTTCTCATGGTAAAGCATTTCATATTTTTGATAACATGATAAAGCCAATTTTGCTCTATGGATCCGAAGTATGGGGGACAAGTTATTGTGAAAATATTGAGAAAGGACATATTAAATTTTGCAAATATTTCTTGGGAGTTCCTTCATCAGCTAATAATGCAGCTGTTCTAGGTGAGTGTGGAAGATATCCTTTGTCTGTATTTTATATGAAACGTAGTATTAAGTATTGGACTAAATGGTTATTGATGAATCCTAATAGATATCCAAACAGTGCTATGAAGTGCTTAAAATGCTTTGTAAAATTAGATGAAGCCGGCAGAAAAACATGGGCTACAAATGTGAAATATTAAGTATATAGATTAGGTTTTGGACTTGTCTGGATATCGCAGGAAATTGGAAATGTTGATTTATTTTTGAGTGAAATTTCACAAAGGTTGAAAGATGTAGTATTGCAACCATGGCATACTGATCTAGAGAAAAATAGTAAATTAACATATTATGTACAGTTAAAAACTTTATTAAATGTCGAAAGATATATTACGGAATTAAAGGAATGGAAATTAAGAAATGCTCTATCACGTTTTAGAATCTCATGCCACTCATTAAATGTTGAAGTTGGAAGAAAAAATAATATTGAAAAGGAATATAGATTATGTAGATACTGCTTGTCAAAAGATTTATCATATGTTGAAGATGAAATTCATTTCCTTTATGTTTGTAAAAAATGTACACACTTAAAAATTAAATTTTTACCAGAGCTGATCCATGTTCATTCAGATATTTATCATTTTAACAGGTTGATGTGTACTGAAAACTATGAAACAATTGTAAGATTATCTCTATTTATTTGTGAAGGATTTAAAGAGTTCCAAGATGATTAATTTGGAGGTACTGGAAAGCAATTGTATTATCTAAATGAATTCATTTTCCTTGTTTTTGTATATCTGTTTTCACTTACAAAATTCTAATTGACATTCGTATTATAGGCCGGAGGCCTGAAAATACGGAAATAAAGATTATTATTATTACTGTCCCAGTTTCAGCTATTTTAAATCCCAGTGTCATTTAATTTGTTGTTCGACATTCTGACTATTAGCTGTTTTATATACCAGTGTCATTTAATTTGTGATATTTTGTAGAGTAGACTATATATCATTTCAGATCTGTGCAAAATGTTTTCTGTGCTCATGCACCGTAAATGATGGATAAAGTTAACGGATATCAAAACTGCTATCATAAAGCGATACTACTGTGTACTATGGTTAACCTCACTGCAAAAAATGTGTGTCCTGCAATTTGTATTTCTGTTAACAATATTGGTGCCTTTGACTTGTGAAAAGTGTCTTCCTTGCGCACTTATATGTGCACAGAGTGGACTATAGTCTGATGAACGTAATATATTTATGAATACGTGTATATAGAGAATCTTACATGACTGAGAGTGAGTTACTATAATTTTTCTCTCACGAGGGATCGTTGTTAATGAAAATCACGAGTGACCTGTTATATGGAAAGTCTAAAAGTTTATTTCCTAAATTCAAAATTACTCTTCAAATTCAATAAGAAAATCAGTATTTCTAAAATGCAGGAATGGTACATGGACAAGTCGGGTTGTTCAGCACATATATTATATGCAAGATAAAAATAGGCAGTCATGGTGGTCAGAAAAGTTTATGAGTGTTGGTCAGTAAATTCATCCCCCCACCACCCAAATATGAAGAGACGATACATCAGGTGATTCTAATTTTACTTTGGCATTTTATACGTCACCAGTTGAGAATTTGGTGCAGTGGTCAAGATTTGACGCAGTAAGCTCCCCGACCCACGGGCGCGCCCTAATAAGGGCGTGCCACATCCATATTTGGTGTCTCTCTACTGACCAGCACTCGCATCCCTCCAGGTTATATGCTGCAGCCACAGCAAAAGAATTCATTCTGCAGACTTGGGTTGAACTGCCAACATCATCTTTACAGCTACGGGAATAAAATATCATCAATTGCCAATGGACTTGTAATTATACCAACAAGCTTTATAAAAACTTGGTGGAGACCACAAGATCCTGGCTTCTCACACTACCATGGAGTTTAGGACCTCTGACTGCCCTTTCAACTTCTCCAGGGGACCCTCACATACTGAAGATGGTACGCCAATCCTGTACTTATACAGAGGAGATCTTGACATTCATCCAGACCATACCAAATGTGAGTACTTCCTTTTTCAACCGTGACTGCTGTGTTACCTGAAAAAAAGTCTTGCATTGAACTCAGAGTACATGTTTAAAATTATCTGAAAGGCACCTTAATTTGTGCCCAGAATGCACCAATTTATGCCCTCAATTACCAAAGAAAAAAGAAAAAAAGAACAGAAAATCGGGGGATGCCCGAAATTGCACTAATTGGACACACTTACAAAATTTTAATGTTCACCACTTTAAACCTATGAAAGATGGTGGGGCAATTTCAATTCAAAGGATTATGGTCAAAATACTTTTAATTATCATTAAACAAAATTTGAAAACATTTTAAGTTGTATTGATTTTGAAGCACAGAAACAGACCTGCTCTAAAACAATTTTTTCCCTAGTTTTATACTTGCTAGTGTATTTCTATTGAAAGACCACTAAAGGCACTTGTTTGAGATACTAGTATTACTTTTTGACCGGCCCTAGTCGTATAGGCCTGTGTCTCAAAATAGCTAGCTTTCGATCGCTTTCTGTGGCTATTGGTCGCTTTCGGCTGCCCTTGGTCCCTTTTTGTAGCTTTCTGCAATCCCGGTCTTATGAGGTGTCTTCCGGTTATTGTACAAATTGCTGTGATCCAACATGGCGACAGGCATGTTACTGTCAAGCGTGCTTGCCGCCTCTGAACTTGAAGCATTGCCTCAAGAAGTTGAAAACAAGCTCGAGGCTTTCTTGAATGATCGACAGGAACAAGTGAGGGATCTTAAAGAGAAACACGAAAGACTACGGGTAGACTCAGGTGAGTTGAAAGAACAGGAACCATCAACCGAACCCTGCTAGTTTTTCACCTTCATTCAATTTCAAACTGGCGCGCTTTCCATGTAATCTGGAGACCGCAACTGAACACTCACAGTGCCTTCCCTTGATTTTAATAAAGCATTCGTGATTGTAATACAGAACAACAACAAGCCCATGAAATGACACCCTAAACCTAGGAGACGGAATGACCAGCGTCCCAGCTGAATGGTCAAACCTGAGCAAGTGGAGCAAAAAGGAACACACCATTGGCGTTGACAATAGAACTTAGAAGTTTATCACCATGCCCAGGCCATGGCATTGGCACATCAGCTGCCCTCAGATCATTGCCACAAACCATGGTTCTATGTGTATGATCGGGATTATAGGATAATAGGTCCATGAACAAACTGCTTGACCAAAATAGAGAGATATATTGTAGTCTTCACTGATGGATAAGCCATGGAAAATCTTAGCCCATGTGCCTGATGTGGAGCTGGAACAGTAGTCACAGTGAAGTTGGGTGCTTCATGCTTTCAGTGAACTTGGCTTTGGGTAGAATGGGTGTCTACTTCAGCTCTAGTGTGAGACTTCCCGAGCATCCTGCATGATTTTAGATAATTTCAGAGGATTGGAAACAAATTTGGGGGACAGATACAGATGTTGTGCCTCAACTTCCAATGCTGCCTCATCACAATGGGTGTCTACATCAGCTCTAGTGTGAGACTTCCCGAGCATGCTCCCATACCGCAGGGCCAGGGGTTAATCTAGGATATGGGGAAAGGGGCCTCTTTGGATCTAAATTGGGAAGCAATTTTGTACTTTTTGGGGAATCCTGCATGATTTTAGATAATTTCAGAGGATTGGAAACAAATTTGGGGTCTTTTCTTCAAATTGGGAAAAATAAAAAGAGGCCCCTGAAACTATGGTAGATTAATCCCTGCATGCTGTAAATGTAATAATGAATATGCTGTTCCAGACTACAACCTTGCATAGTTTGTTCCCTTGTCTATTCTTTGTACCTGTCATATATAATATGAATGGGTGTAACCCAGAAAGGGGAGCGAAGCGCAAGTTTGAATTGAATTTGATGTTTTATTTTATTTTTAATGGGACTCAATGAGCAGTCTGATGAATAAGTTTGTTTACATTGCATTCTCCCTAACTTTTGTGTAGGTTTTTCACTTTTTCTTTTTACATACATCATTCCTGACTTGTTTTAATAATCGACTTCAATTTGGGTGCTCAATAAAAGAACTTTTACCTTAAATTTAGGGCTCTGCCTCTGCCTTTTTTTGTCCGCAATCGTGCAACCCGGTCTCAACGGTAGCGCCGCAGTGTGAGAGTCTGAAGCAAATTGTCGTCTGCTGCGCTGCCAATCATTTGTAAATAGTGACACAATCTTCATAGGCGGAGACTCGCTACGTGACGTCACGCTTTATTGTGTGCGGCATGGAAGCACGGACATGCGATAACTCACACAGTGCCAAGTTTGTAATTTATGGTGCATAGAAAATAAATCAATGCATTCGATTTAATTTAGTAATTTGTGCACCCCTGATTTTTGTTACGCAATGCATAGAGAGTTTAAATTTAAACAGTTTATTCCTATTTAATTCAACCAATCGCCATGAACCATGGACGGCGGCCCTGTTTGAGTGACTTTGGCTGCTAACCAATGGGGACCGATTATTATCTGATTCTGCTGAAGAAAGCCAGTTTACCCATTGGCTTCCGGTCATGGACAAAAAAATCGAGCTGAACAACATGTCAATCGTGGTGGGTCCCATTGCCGTAGAGGGAGCTTCGCTCCCTATGATTGAAATGTACAAGTTATCATAGATAGTTTTCTGTCAATTTCCTCAAAGTCTGAATCAAAACCTGAGTCAGTTATTTCACAATGGCCATAAATGTCATGACGTGCTCATGTCTTGAAATTTGTCAACTCCACAAATGTGTTCACTAGGTGGTGTTGCTGTTATTTCCTGGTTTGAAACGAAGTTTTTAAATTATATTATAGCCAATAAGAATACATGTAAACATTTTTAGCATATGTACACTGTATACAAGGATAACTACGTACTGTATTCATTCCAATATGCAAAGATTTCCGGGAGTAGGCATGGTAAACTTTCGCAGAGTTTTGTGATAATGACATGTCTTAACCCTTAAAGTGCTAATCACTGCTATGGCTGTTTTCTCATAACCGTTAAACATATAATGGTTAAAAGATTCAAATTCCTCATGAAGATACCTTTCATTCATATACCAGCAAGTCTAGTCTAAAGTAAAAAGTAGTCTTAGTCAACAGCTTTCCTCGGGATACTTTGCACGCATTTGCGTGCAAAGTGTCCTGAAGAAAGCTATTGACTCAGTTTTAAATCAGCGCTTTAAGGGTTAATTTATAATACCACAAGCAATTACACTCATTATAGAATCTATATAGCATAAAATAACAACAATGAAACCCCCAAGATTAAACAGCATGGGGTTGTGCTGTGAAGCTCAATTAGAGCGTGTGCTGCAATTGGACTGAATGTGGTATATGTTGTATTACTGATCAGCATGACCCCTCTGGACATTTCCTACCTCACAATCTTCAGCTCACTAAGGGGCAAGTCAGCTGAGGACAGACACAGGAGTGGAATGACAGTTCTCTTGTTTTTAATTACTATTTTATTTGTCAGTCATACCAGTGTCAAAATCATAAGCATCTCAAAAAGTTTGAATGTGTTATAATAATGTCAGTCATACCAGTGTCAAAATCATAAGCATCTCAAAAAGTTTGAATGTGTTATAATGATGATAGTGGGTTTGTTTTAATACAATATGATTTTTTTTTGGCTAAGTTATTTGATGAACCGCTATGCTCTATTGAACTTTTTGGGTCTTGATATTATGGGGAAATGAGCTCACTTGCTCTGTCTTATGCTAAAGTTTACTGTTCAAACTCGTTTTCCCAGTAATATCTGCTCATGTTGTCGAAGGAATGACAGCGTGGAGAAGAAACTGTGAATCCTAAAACAACCAGAATGTGATTATCACATTTTTTCCAGCCCCTATTCCAGAGAATCCTAGTTAGACATGTAAAGTCCATGCTGATGAGCTTCCAACCCAATAACATAAACTTGCTGACCCCATCTAGATCATAAACAGTAATCATAACCAGTTTTGAATCACTGTGATTCTAATTATTTTCAGTCAAATTCGACCATGACAACTATAGTCAGGGCCATGCCAGGGCTGCTGTACTACGTGAACACTAGCATGTTTTATGCAGCAACTGGAAATCTTTCCCTTGGTACAAAAAGTTGATGTCAACTGTTTTTCCAACGGTCTTGTGATGAGTTGCATGAGCAATGAAACCAGTCCAATGATCACAGGCCTATAGGACATTGCTGACCACTTGCTCTGTCATACAGTGTATATGCATATTTCAATGTCATATTTTTTCTAAGCGTTTCAAGTTTATTTCACATAAAATCCAATACATATAGACTTGGCAATACAATACAATAAAAGATTGTGAATATATATAATGGGAATATATCAAAAAACCTTTGAGTGAAGAAAAGTATAAAATATAAAACTGGAGAGTCCTGATAATAACTAACTCCATGTCAGTAACTCTGGTGAACAAGTGGCGGGGAGTGACACCATCAGATGTCCAGAAAAGACTACTGTATACTACTATTTTTGTGCATCCCTGAGGATACATCATAAAAATGTCTACATCCCCAGTCATTTGGACCATAAAGGATGCAATGTGTTGTGTAACATAAATTACTGAATAAAGCCAAAAAAATAATTGTTAGTTTCCCCTAACCCAACTGACCCATCAGATCTTTAAGCCCCCTACTGACCCCCTTTTAACTTACTTCCCTCCCCCCCCCCCCAAAAAAAAAACCTACCAGCCCATCCATATTGTCAACCAAAAATTTTTAAAAAAGCTTACCTACCTTCCTACCCCAAAAAATGTTGGTATGTTAGGGGAAACACACGTATATGGGGGGGGGGGGGGTAAGTGTTAGGGACATTTGATACAAATGTCCATCTGGAGCTATTCTAAACACCTCAAAACTTATAACTCTCCACTTATTTACTTTTTTAGAATTAAAAGTCAAACAAATATTTTGGAAAGTCTGCACTACGTGTTTTATCCTGATACCCTTAGTACAGGGTTTGAATAAATAAAATGTTTTAAGGAGTCCATGCTTCACTGCACATGGCCAGTTTCAAGTAAGTGTCAAAATCACAAGTTCACAAGATTATACTCAAGTCAACTTGAAGTGGGCAATTAGGCTTTTTGTTTATGACAGAAGACTTGTTTCAATCAATTGATCATCAGGGAGTCACAGTATGCTTGTTTAATCATTATAAAGTCAATATTCTGTATGGCCACCACGGTTGTTATGACACCAGTGGCACTTCTTTTTCATGCGGTATACACAGTGTTGTCTGTAGCTTAAACTAGCAGGGAGCCCAGCCCTTTTGTTTTGCTCCCTGCCCTTTTTCTTTGGCTCCCTGTCCTTTTCTCCTATGTTTTGTGATATTTTGGGCAATCACATTCATTTTCTGTTAAAGTTTCAATATAATTTAAACTGATTGGCAAAATAACGTATCAATTTATCTATTGACCATGAGTATAAAATGCAAATTCAAAACTATTTCCGTAACAAAAAATCCTGTTTTTTGGACCTCTACTTTTGGATGCCCTTTTTGATTGTCATTGTGTGCTTTGAAAGTGCCCTTTTAGATGAAAGGTGCCCTGTCCTCCTGAAAAGCTGGGGACAACACTGATACAAGCATGTAAGCCTGAAGTAATTTGTCCCATTCCTGCTGGATGAAACGATGGAGATCATTCATAGTTGACGCAGCATTCTGTGGGTATACGGTCAGCTTCAGGCAACTCCAGACATGCTCAATCAGATTCAGATGCGCGGAGCAGGCTGGCCACTCCATCACCTCAACACCTGCAAGGAAGCCCTTGACATCACGGGAGATGTATGGTCTGGCATTGTCATGCATTGGCAGTAACTTGTTCCTGATGGCATAAGCATACAGGATTACATGTGGTTGCTGTGCCATAATTTATACTCTTAACTATCCCAGGGATGAAAGTCTTCAGTTTTTTGTTGTTTTTTGTTTTTTCAGGAATTCAGTTTTCTTTTTCCTCAAAAGGCAAAAAAAAAATGAAGGAGTGGGTATGGTTTCAGGTGTTTTTTTTCAGCAAAGTCACTTTCGTCCCTGTATTTGTCCAAATCACCATCTCATGTCAGAGTACAATGAAAAAAAAAATGTTGAAGAGCTTAAACGGGGACAGGGAAGCCACATGTGGTGCACTACACAGCACTTCCTTGCAAGGGTGATTTTTTTTTTAACTTTGTCTTAGATTTGGTGCACATGGAGCCAAGCATGAATTTGAAACCCCAGTGTATACTCATAGATTATGTGGTGGGGTAGTTGCAGTTTACATATATATCCTCTTTTTCAAAAATTCATATGAAGTGTATTCTTTATTTTCAGTTTGAAAAGTGTAGAGTTATAAGTTTTGAGTAGTTTATAATGGTGCGAGGTATTTTGCTTTGAATTTCAGAACAAAAATACTTTGAAATTGAGAAGCAACTCATTGCCAGTAATGGAAAACTTGAATCAGAAACCCGGGCTTGCTTGGAACTTCGCAAACAGATTGCAGATATTGGTAAGTTTAAATGTTTGTCAAGAAATAGTAATTTTCCAGATGTGTTGCTTTTTTTGTCTTTTTTTTTTTGTATGATGAATTGTAAAATTTGTGCATCACTGAAATTTAGATCATGTTAATTGTGAAGAAAGCTGTCACCCTGTTTTGCTTGCAACTGGACTTTCTCAAATCGAAGTTGTGTAGATGTTAAAGTGATTTCCCAGCAACAGACCAGGCATAAGTAAACATGTTTTAAAATAATAGTTAATTGTTACACAAGTTTGGCACTTTTGTATGTATGCATATGAAAGATGCTCCATTGTACATGTATAACTAGCAAATTGTCAAAATTTGTATGAGAGTTTAGTTCATCAATTTGAAAACCTTGCATGCATATGGCATACTCTTTTAAACTAATCAGAGCTGTGTTAACATGATTTGACCCTTTATATACCGTCACTGGAACTATTTTATTTATAATTCTTCATTTTATTATGGAAATTGAGATAAAAACTTATATGATTATCAGATATTTAGCTACTGTTCCGTTGAGAGTCATCCTTTCTGTCCATTGCATATGGCAATAATTCTGCTTGGTCTAGCCTGACATGTTTAGTGCCACAAGTAAGCTGACTTATGAAAGTTACTATGATAACAAATTAAAGATTTAGAGTTGTATTTTTTAGAACAAAAGTATGGAGAATCATCCCACAAGGTGCATGAACTTCAAGAAAAGCTCTTCGAATCGGAAAAATCCAAAGTGAGTAGTAGACCACATCTGTTATTTACATTTCACTATAAAAGACTTGAGTATTATTTTATGCAGCCATGACTGACGCATGGCACTTCGCAAGAGCATTGGTGTGAAACATTTGCATGTTTTATATTGTGTACATATATGTAGTGTATTGTTGAATACACAGAAAAAGAAAGACGGTTACCTCCTTATCTCATGGTTCCTTTGGTTCTTATTATAGTAGGCATGGTAAATCTGTTTAAATCAATTGCATTTGTGTCTTTTAGTCCAGAACCATTGATATGATGTGTATTTTCAAAGAAAAAAAAAAGAAGTTTTCCTTACAAGGAAACTTTCAAACAGTGGTGACTCTACAGGTCAACTAGTGCTTATCCTAGGCTTGTTAGAATCAGAATAACAGAATAGTTGCTCCAATAGCCCTGAATAGGGACCATGGAAATATATAGGAACATTTCATAATGTGACTAAACTACATGTATGCAGTTTCTTCAAATTAGCACTTCATGTTAATTGAGTGGTACATGGTAATTGTGAATATGAGTGTAACATGAAAGCTATGTTGTAGAGACAAAAGGTGGTAGACAGCGTGTAGGGGACTGGAGCTATCTCATAATACTCCATGGGGAATTTGTCAAAGGGATTAAAAAACATGTACATTTTTTTTTTTTTTTGTATTCCAGGCATCAGATTTATACTCAATGTGTATAAGGCAAAGTGCACATTTCTTTTGTTTTGGGATTGCTGTAGATGACCTTCTCAATGTCTCATCAGTAAGGGCTAATGTCCTAGCAGGGGACGAAAAAAATTTTAAAAAGCACTCGTCGGCAGGACAAGTGAATTTTAAAATCCACTTGTCCGTATGCAAAATCCACTTGTCTGAATATAACCCGGTGCAACAAACATAGTAATATTCTTTTTCATCAATCCATACATAAAGGCCTGGACAAACCATTTACCCTGATTTGGCACTTATTGTTGCTTGTAAATCGGCAAAAATCTGTCAATTTTTACCACAATTCTAGCTATGACTGCAAACAGTAAAAATGGCAAAATAAAATAAAATAAAAAATACACATTGAAAAGTAAACTAGTTGCATAGGGTGACTCACGATGAAAAATACTGTGTAATTTTTGGAAGTCACTGTTCCAGATAAATTTAATACAGATTAATAGTTGTATTGGTTTTAACATCGTCTTTCTTCTTGCCGCTGATGGGATGCACATCGACGCCATCGTTTGCGCAGTACCATGAATGCTATCGGTACATCGTTGTCAATTTGTGTATACAATATCGGCAAGTTCCTAGTAATAAATGGTGTTCTAAATTCAAATTCAAACGAAGAATTTAAAATCAGAAATCCGTCTCCTTGTAATGCACATCCAGTGTGCGGTCACCATCCTTCCAACCACTGTATACAAACAGCTGCATTGGCCATGTGGTCTGACAAACAACACATCACCTGATTGGTCAATTGAGTCACATGCAAAAATGAGCCAATCATGGCTCGTGTTACAGTGTGTTCATCATGGCTTCCACCCTGGGAACGTGTGTGAACCTTCCGAAATTTACGGAGGGAACACACAAACGGGAAGCTTTTTTTTTTTTTTTTTTTTTTTTAATTGCAGCATGCGAAAATAAAGATTCCAGTGTTGATAGCAACGATTATTTGGAGTCACAGGCAAATACGCAAAGGTAGGGGCATAGAGAAAAATGCAGAATGTGTGACAGATCAGTCACCATGATGCTCCGTTCACCGTAGATTACTACACGCGGTCACTTGCATGTGACTGGCAGATGTGTGTTTTGTTTGGCCGGGAAGTCAACTTGCAGTACCTTTACATGATCTCTCCAACACTTTTAGAGACCACCGATAAATTGTCTTTGATGCTAATTTGCTCAAGAGGTCTCCATGCAAGTTTTAAAATTTTTTTATGTTCCTTTGTCATCGTTCAGGCAGATTAGACTGACGGTGAGGTGCTGTGACCTTGCCCCGATAAGGGCGAAAGCCAATACGCCCCTATGCATGACTGCTGGTACCTTTGATCTCGTCGTCGTATGTACGCAAGGGTCAAAATACCTGCTTGTTTTGACAGAAATCAAGTCCTGTTGAGTACACCTGCTGACCATGTAATTGTTTAAACCTGGATTGTTTACTTTAGGCCAGGGGATTATCATCACCTATTGCGCCTTAGCATCCCCACGCACATGCCTGCATTGGTGTGTATGTTCTATTCACCACGTAATCGCCAACATATGGAGAGTCGCGAAGGCTCTGACTGCTCATCATCATGTTGCCGTGCATGCAAACGGACGCAATTTCAGTCCAATTAAAAAAGAAAAAATTGGGTTGTCTGCAGAACAAGTTGAATTTGAAAGTCACTTGTCCGAGAACAGCTTTAGCTTGTCCCGGAACGTCAGATCATAGGAACTTTCGCACCCTGCCTAGCTGTGTACAGATTTACCATTTGGTGTATAATGTATATCACTGGATATAGAATGGAAAATTTTATTTTAATTGCAGGATGAGTTCGAGAGAAAATGCACACAATTTGAAGCAGACAACAAAGACCTAACTTTGTTGCTGGAGAGGAGAGACCAGGAAGTCATGCGTCTTAATGGTATATATTTTTGTTAATTTGTAATATGTTTAGTTCTTAATTGTTGAAGTTATTGGGTAAAGTTGCTTAAATATATTTTAGAAATGTCTTGTTAGTTTGTTTGGTTCTTCTATCATGTACAAATCAACCTTTTACACTCTGCCATTGTGTTGTTGATTTTTGTATCCACCTCCCAAGGTCATGAGCGCCCCGTTTGGTACTATCAACATGGTAATGAGATCGAACATAATGACAGTAGGGGGCATGTATGTTTTACAAACATGTCTTACTTTTCATATTTTAACAGACTTTAGAGCAGGGTGTTTCAGTAGAGTAGGCTGAAATAAATCAAGGTGCAAGTTAGGTTAAAATATGGATAATGTATACGTGTGTGTATTCATTATGTTGCTGTCACAAGAGAATACAGAATATGACTCACAGTAAAAGTGTAAATATGAAACCTTTTTTTTTTTTTTTTTTCATTTGCCATTTGTTGTGTGTTGCCAACCAAAGTCTAGTAAGTTGCGTAACAGGGCAGGAGTAGCAATCACATTTGTAAACAGTGTCAAACTATAAGCAGATGTACTGATCACAATGACAATCATAGAGTTTGCTACTTCAACAAATATTTCTTAAAACACAAAGGTTGTTTCCATTCTGGTAGAATGCATGCAATAAACTGCAGGCTACTTAAAGATTTACATTTGAGCCAGTTTCAGTTATGTGGCTTATGCTGTGGCTGCAATCAGATTTTACTTACCAGAAACATTGCATATTTCCCATCAGCCCCATATGATTTTAGGTGCTGTAATGTTCTGTTTTCTTAAATCTACTGTGCCAGAAAGGCCATATTTTTCTCTTCAGTTTTCTGAATTTTAATTAAAGCAGAAGTTGATTTTCAAATCAAGTGTTCGTTCACACAAAGCAATCAACTGATTTTGACGTATATTGGTGATTAGCCCTGTTCTGTTGAAGTACTTCGTGCTTCCTCCTCTGACAGGCAAAACTGAATAAATATCTCTGGTGGTCTTACCAATGTACAGGTAACAAGATCCAACAGACACATGGTTGCCAAGTCTGGTACTTTTCACAGGTTATACTTAAAGTGTGTAAAAGAACAGGATATAAGATCATTGGTTGCAAGATTCATGCAGCCATTTGCTTTTCAAAATGGTGAAGTAGGTTCATCGATCTGTAGGTGTTTTCAATCTTTGGGTTGCCAGTCTGTGATGGTGAAATGTAAACTGCTGATTATTCCGAATTTCCTTGCCGCCATCAATAACAAACTAGTCCATTCATCTCTTCTCATCACCCGACATTTGCAGATGAATGGAAGGCGATTTCTGACAAAGCAGTGGAAGCCAACACAGCCAAGTGTGAAGCTCTTGCCAAGCTGGAAGAAAGTGAGAGCCGTAATGTTTCTCGTGAGGTAATTACCACAGTGACTCACTGATATGCTTGTTTTGTCATTATTGTATGTATTATAATAAAACTAGCCAAGTGTACAATACTGCAAGCCAGGACAGCCCAGATCATGGCCGGATCAAGTGCACGCGGAGTTTGTATTTCTGAAAACAATTGAAATTCACAAGCACACCAATTAAAAGTAGTGCCCAAGTTCAACTAGGATGATATTGATTTCTACTAGGGTGATATGGATCTGGTTATCGTCTAGTCCATATTTTCCTGTTTTCATGACTGATACAGCTATAAATACTGGATAAAAGATAGAGCACATACACTTCACAGATTTTCTTTTAAATAATAGACACTGGATCATAACTTTTCTACTTTCATATTGACCCTTGATTGGACAACAGTGAAGAAATCATGGAGTTTGTTGTAAAATGGGACTGTTTAAAAGCACTCCCACTGTAAGTGACAAGAAACTGTTAGTGAAAGACCAGTATAATTCTGTAGACTGATTAAGTATGTGTTGTATGTGAGCTTACAGGACAAGGTACATCACACAGGTGGAGGGGGAGATCCTTTATTTTTTTATTTTATCCTTTTTTTATCATTTTCGTTTTTTGGGGGTTTTTTTGTCACTATTAAAGGTTAAAAGCAAATTGTGAGATGATCTTGAGTAAAATTTACAAAAGTGTTGGAATTTGTATAAATTTGAATGTATAGTCAAGAATTGTGCTTGGAATGTGTATATGAGTTACCTGACTGACAGATGAAAAACAATTTACCTGCAAATGGGCAAAAGATGTGGAAGATCAAATTATTGTACTTTTGTGATTTCAGATGCGTGAAAAACGTCTAAATCAGGAGAAGGAGCAGATGGAGCACCAGTTAGACTGGCTGAACAAGGAACTCCGCGAAAAGAGCACTGAGATGCTGAACTTCAGAAAGGAACAGGTGGCTGGTCCTTGTCCATTTTCTTTTTGTGGTTAATAGTAATTATCAGCTGTGCAAACTAAAGGCCCCAGAGCTGATGCAAAAGGTCATGTCAGTCAGTGTGGGAATGAAAGAAAAGAAGAGGCCCATGGGCCTAATGTTCTACTGACATATCATCTGATGATCATCACCATAAAATCATTTCCTGAAATGCATTCCCTCCATGACATTGAGAAATGAAAGGTCATCCATATTATGTGATATCAAACTTCAACAAAATTTGGCCATTGGTCTAATGCATATTTGTTGTAAATTTTGTGGTTCCATCTCAATTTATTAGTATAATAATGATTTGTGTTACTGTTTTTGATACCTATGATCTTAACTTCATTTATTACTATCAGTGACAGCACCATGACTCCACGTCATGGACTTTTGTCTGTATAATATTTCTGTAATGCCATAGGCATATATGTACAATGTCAAATATAATGACCATCACAAAAAAAAATCTTTTTCTGAAAAAATGTTCTCATAGTGACCTTGAGAAAGTAATTCAAGGTAATATTCAACTTCCATGCATGAAAGACATTTGTTGTATTGCTGGTCAGCAGAGGTAAAAACTAAACAGATCATAAAAGAGAGTTTGGGGCAGTTATTGTGAATATAAATTAACAAACAATATCATTGTTAAAAAGAAGAAATACTTTAATTTATTGATAAAACAGAATGAAAACCCAGTGGTACAAAATACAAATATGCCAAGTTGTCTAAAAGTCTGTGATGTTAAACAGTCAGTTTACAACTGTAAAGGATAACGGCATATTTGCTAATACTACGAAACTTTCAGTATTTGTAATTTTCAGGACATTCAATTATATCCTAGTTATGAGTGAAGTGGACCTAGGTACCTAAACATATAAGATGAAATATTATATGAATGTAGCATGACATTTAAATACATGTTATCACAGGCAACGTAATCAATGGAGCTAGACATGGCAACTTGTGGGTGAATTTCAGAAATTGTCCCAGCAAACAAAAAAATCCATGTGAAAAGTGTTGTGGATCCCTGTTCAAAATTGCACAATTATATTGAATGAAATAGGATAAGGTTGGCTGGTTTGATTTAAAGATGCTATGTGTACATGACCTGGCCCTATGTGATTGCTACCAAACAGATACACATGTTCATCTTTAATGTATGTCTTCGTATTTCAGTCTGGCCATATCCTGGATTTAGAAGCTCAGTTGGAAAATAAAACAGACGAGGTAAGGGCTTTTTTGTACAATGATATTCCTGTGTGGGGAATTTAAGTTACGTAAGAATGTGACATCACTGCCCTGGTACATCATTATAAAAAAAAATTGTATAGGAACAAAAGGATTACCATGGTACATTTACCAAAAATATTAATAGTAATTAACAAAATTTACATATTTTATGAGTAAAAATAAACATAATCATGGGTCAGAAAGTGTCAAGTTGATATTTGTTTTTGGGAATGTGTTGGTCGTGGACAACAGGATCCCCCCAATACTTGAATAAAGAAAGGAAAGTTTGAGAAATATGAACGTGTATGAATTTAATGTTGATATGCTTCTCAGCTGAACCGCATGGAGCAGGTCGTTGAGGCTCTGAAAACATCCAATGAGGAACAAGCTGGGAAGATCGAGAACTACATACAGAAGCTGAAAGATGTAAGTACAGTGTGCATGAGTGTCAGTTGTGAATGGAAAACTTGAGCTGTTCTAAGTTACATTGTAAAGTTTTGCAAAAAGTAGCATCATTTTAAAATGCGAATACATACAGAGATAACAACTGTAACAAGTTGGGTGTACAGTGGTACTTGCTGTATGTGGCCACCCCCTCAGCCAAGAAAAAGTGTCCACATACAGCAGGTGACCTGTCACCACAGGTAAATTAACAAAGAAACTGACTCATTAATCCAAGCCCAGTGGCCACAAAATGCAATATGGGTGTTCATTGCAGTGGTTGTATACAGCAGGTGACACTGTATTTTGTATGATACAGAGAAGTCTCCTTAAGTGGAACACTCTTTGAAGCGAAAAAAAGTGTTTGGGTCAGAGAGATGTTAGACTATAAGAGGTTCATGCTTGTTCAGGATGAAAATTGGACTGAGCAAAGGCATTCAGCTTATGGAGCTGTTTGGCTAAGGATATTTGACTCTACTAGCAACAAGATATGTTGACGGGATAAACAAACTATGATTACATGTAACTGCTCAAACAAATGAGCAAGTTTATTTTGAAAAATATTGATTTTGTGCAATGAAGAGAATGGATGGCTTGCCTTTTTTAGTCCCCTGCCCACTTGGTGGGGGACTATAGGTTTGCACCTCGTCCGTCCGTCCGAAGCTTCTCCGGGCCATATTTCCAACACCATAACACCCACAGCTACCAAATTTAATGTGTTTGTACTTCCTAGGATAGAGGTGTATGGTGTGCCAAAAGTAGGTCACTAGGTCAAATATCTGGGTCACAGAATACATATATGTATGAAAAATCTTGTCCGGGCCATAACTTTTTTGTCCTTTTACTTAGAGTCATGAAATGTTACACAATGTGAAGCTTAGTCTAAGAAAGTGTCATACAGCAAAACTAGGTCACTAGGTCAAATATTTGGGTCACCGATCGATATGTAAATATACAGAAACAAATTTTGTCCCGCACATATCTTCCCTTTATTAATGCTACCTCTTCAATTTTTTTATGGTGGGTAGACCTTAGGTAGTAGCTGTGCATAGGCATTGTTTTGTGTGGCTAATTACTTGCATTAATTAATTATTTAACAAAGTTCGTTAAGCAAGACAAATTTTGTCCAGGCCATATCTTCTAAACTATTAATGCTAGCCCTTTGAATTTTTTGTGGTGGATAGACCATAGGTAGTAGGTGTGCATAGGCATTGTTTTGTGTGGCTAATTACTTGCATTAATTAATTATTTAACAAAGTTCGTTAAGCAAGACAAATTTTGTCCGGGACATATCTTCTAAACTATTAATGCTAGCCCTTGGATTTTTTATGGTGTGTAGACCTTAGGTAGTAGGTGTGCATACGCATTGTTTTCTGTGGCTAATTACTTCCATTAATTAATTAATTAACGAAGTTCATTAAGCAAGCTCAAGATACAATACAAATTTTGTCCGGGCCATATCTTCTAAATTATTGATGCCAGCCCTTTGATTTTTTTTATGGTGGGTAGACCTTAGAGGGGATATGGTAATGGGCACCGTCCGTATGTCCGTCCGTCCGTCAAATATTTGGGTCACAGTAATACATAAATGTACAGTATTTTCATGTCCTTACTGTAATTCTTAAAAAATTTTGACTTCTTGTTATAAAAGTTTACTGATAATGTATTGTGACCTAAAAGTGTGTCACGACGCAAAACTAGGTCACTAGGTCAAATATCTAGGTCACAGTGTAAACTCCATGTAAAACCTTGTCCATGCCATATTTCCCTTACTATAATACCTACAGCTACCAAATTTATTATTTTAATACTACCTGGGGAGTTGTTGTGTCACATGGCAAAAATAGGTCACTAGGTCAAATATCTAGGTCACTGTGAAATCCATTCAAAATCTTGTCCGGGCCATAACTTTTTTGTCCTTTTACTTAGATTAATGAAATTTTACACAAATGTGAAGCTTAATCTAAGAATGTGCCATACTTTTAATTTTTTTTTTCATCTAGGTCACACCCCTATATAGTAGTCCATTCAACCTCATGGGCGACGAGCGAGGGACTATGTATTGCTCTGCAATACTCATTAACTTGTTTACAAAATTTTGCTCCTGTAGTGATTTTTTTCTGGACGCATTCAGGATTTCCCTCAGGAAGTTCAGAACTAGTATGGGGTTGCTTAACGCTACAAGAACATGAAATTAAGCTGAATGTAGTACAGTGGTACCTCTTTTCAGAGACTGCCCCTACAGCAGGTCAAAATGTGGTCTCTCAAAACAGGTGGTCTTTCATTAGAGGTACAATAACATGGAAAAGATAGCGTAGTGTTCTGATAGAGCAGTCTGAAAAAGATATGCAGTCCCTCGTTAGAGGGGTCTCTCAAGAGAGGTACCACTGTGTATAAACAGGCTAATGCATTCTTTTCAACAGTACCTTGTGAGATGTAGTGGCATCAAAGCTAGTCAGACATTTCACTAAGCCCTCTAACCACCACGGCTACTTGCATTAATCAATTAGCTAAAAAAAAAAATAAAAGCCCCAGCCTTGTATTTGATGTAATGTTGACCCCAACTCTATAGGCCTAAAATTTCAGGCTATACAGCTTTGGGTAATTTCTGAAATTGTTTGTAAAATAGCAGACTTTGAAGAGCCCATCAATGATCCAATTTCTTGAATGTTGAAGATTTCATCAGCTACTTATAACAGTGTGTGTGTGTGTGTGTGTGTGTGTGTGTGTGTGTGTGTGTGTGTGTGTGTGTGTGTGTGTGTGTGTGTGTGTGTGTGTGTGTGTGTGTGTGTGTGTGTGTGTGTGTGTGTGTGTGTGTGTGTGTGTGTGTGTGTGTGTGTGTGTGCTCAAAGGTTGATAGAATTTGGTTTTTTAATTGCAAATTATAAACTGGGCACTATTATGTCCGTGGTCTTAAAGACAGACAAAAGTAACCATAAGTATCCTCGTATGGAGGTACCAATGTAGAAGAACAAGTGCATTATTATTGGTACAATTCTTTCCTCATAATGACGCCCACCCTGTTGTCACCTCACATAGGCACGGGACAACCAGACCCAGATGGAAGAGCAGTACAGGACGGAGATTGTGGCTCAAGAAAAGCTGGTGGCATTGTACAAGGTATTAAAGTTGTCTGCAGTATGGTGTTTTTATGTACCATCACTGCAGTCAGACAAAGGAATCATGTCATTATGGTATCTTTAAAGGATAATTCGGTGACAAAAATACATCAACCACACACAGCAAGATAAGTCAGTTGTGTGTAAGATACGCATTGCAGGTGGAGCTTGTTACTCATAGCTCAATATATGTATCCATTTGGCTCCTTGTCTAGAATAATAAACCTACATCTGTTTAAAAAATGGTAAAAAGACATTTCCTTCTCTTATTGAGAGTCTCAAAAGCATAGTTAAAAAAAAAAAAGAATGTTTTGTTGTTTTGCAGCTGAAAGACAACTTTGTAAAAACTGATGGAATGACAGCTAAGTTTCTGTGGCTCACTTTTACATATGTGAACTGTAATTATACATGTGTTTACGTTATATTGAAGATAAAAAAATGTAACTGGAAATTGATGATTAACATTTTCAGTCATCAGCAAGTGACTGTGACAGCAAGGTGAATCAGCTGACATCAGCTGTGGAAGAGCTACAGAAACTTTTGAGAGAAGCTACCGAGGGTATGTACCCAAGAATTCACCAACCAAAATTTGTGACTGCCTAAATTTTGCTGAGTTTTTAGCTCACAAGAGTTGAGCTTATGTTATAAACAAATTTCAACAAATGTTGTACCCACCCACTACAGATCCTGAAAAGGAAGATCCATACATCTCGGTTTGCCTTTAACTGCAATGAAGTTTAAACCCGAAATAGTCCAGGTTCTCATCTTTTCACCATACGCACTCATGCAGGCTATCAGGCTGACAGTCGTCAGTGTGCTTGCAAGGTCAGCAGATTAGAGAACTATCACAGTTCTGTTGCTTCTTAATTCTATGTTAGTTATTTGGTGTTGTCCCCTATGTATAAATTAGTTTTGCTTACATGTCAATTCTATCTTTTTTTCCCTCTGTGAAAAGTTGAAAAGTACAGGGAATGATTTGGACATCCAACCTTTTGCCAACGTGGAAAATTGAGAGAGAATTACTCAGAATTTCTTCAGGGATAGTTTATAATTCAATTCCAAATAAGCAAGTCATTTATAGATTTTTGGGAGAACCTAAATTACATTTGGCAGTGGCTGTTTAACTTAAATCTATGTGGTATGAAGACAAAGTGATTGAAAACTGGGGTTTTAATGTTAGATATATTCCGGTTTTCACCTAGGAAAATATCCTAGTACCACATTATGACGACCTGTGAGTGGATGATATATTTAATTTTTTTACAGCTAATGGGGAGCTTCAAAAAGCAAGGTGTGAAGAAGAGGCTGCACATGAAGAAAAGATCAAACAGAGAGGTAGGCCTTGATGTCTTGCATTTAAATTGATTTTCTCAAACAACCTACCCCCACCTTCAGGTGTCCCAAATATTTTAACTCTTTCGGTGCCAATCACGTCTAAAGTCTATGTACTTCAAACTAGTTTGAATTATCATAAAGATCCCAGATTCGTATTCCACGTAAAAAGACCTTTTATTCAAGTACCAGTATGCCTATAGTTCCAGAGAGATTACTCCAGGTCAACAGCTTTTCTCGGGGCACATTACGCCCAGTGCGTGCCAAGAAAGGCTGTTGACTCAGTCCAAAATTTGGCACTGAAGGGTTAATTTTATTACAAAGTAGGGACTCTACATAACACGCTTTGCCCTTCTACTTGCACACAGACCAGGCTGCATTCAGTCCGTAATTAAATGACAGTGGGGTGGAGAACTCAGGAGCTCAGGCTGATTTATGTCAGGACCCAAACCTGTTGGCCCAAAACAGGTGTTTTATCTCCTCATTGTCCTTCCAGGAGACATTGAAAAGAAAACACATTCCAATGTAAACAGATACTTAAGTGAAACTGTCCATGGGTGCCCTCTGTTGGCCACCTTGGGTGTCCAGGTACATTGCCCATGATCCTCAATTCTTTCGTCGTGATGCATCTGTGCCAGCCTTTCTGTCAGCTTGATAATTGGACAACTTTTCATGAATACTTTGGAGATTTACCAGTGACCACTGGGGGAGTTTCTGGCTTTGTGGTTCAGAGTCCAAACCTATCTGGCTGCTTAACTTTGAATCATGCCAGATGTTCTTTCCTCCGTGAATATTTAGCAGCTTGTTTTCTGAGACAGTTGACCTGTGGTGACAGGTGACTTTGCCATTGGCATGTTGCCACTTTACTGTTGATGTTGTTCCTGCCAGAGGAGGGTTCTCCTGGGAACACTTATTTCTAGGCCTGATGAGGATCACCCATGGATCCTGTTATCATATCATGAAGCAGGGGCACAGGGTATAGTTATGGGCTCCGTCTGTCCTTCCAATCAAAACATTTTATTCAGGCTGTTTCTTAGAAACTGTAACCTGGCCGTGTGAATTTATTTTCATAGCAGATAGATTTTGCATAGTGTGGGGGCCTTTTGATAATTTTGTGTGGCTAGTTGTCCTTTACTGTTAATAAATAACTTCAGTCAAGCACCCTCAGACCTTGTTTGTTTGTTTTTAGTAAAGTATGATGTCTAGACAGCTGGGTTAAACTCCCTCTGACATTGTTTGGGCTGTCTTTCAGAAGCTATCTACAGCAGGTCGATATATTACATACCATTGGCGTGTTTGCATTGTGCTTGACTAATAGTCTCTCGGTTCCTTAACAAAACTCACATAGTGCTCTAAGAAACAGTAACCCAGTTGAAACTTGTAGGTGGGGATATAGCTAATGTCAGCAGCAACTTGTGGCTTTGAAGACTTAAATGACATTGGCAAGATGGCTGATATCCTTATGGTAGCTGAATTTTGACCCATATTGTGACTTGAATTTATGCTATGGGTAAGTAGTTATTGAAAAGTGTTTTGCCCCTAATCAGTTCAAGGAACAACTATTCAATATTCTTGTACAGAAGAAACTGTCTCATAGACAATTATGGAGTTTCATAAAGAGCTGGCTCTAACATATGAAGTCCAAAAGGAGGACAGCATCTGAAATGACCCTACTCATTTTGATTTCCTGTTTGACTCTCTCCACCCTTTGAGTTTGACAGGACGGATATGGAGGAACATTAGACAGTGATTCAGTATGACCCCTCAATGCCTGAAGGATCTGCAGTTGCCCCGAGTCCTGACAACAGGATAAGCAATGAGCACACCTGGAATAATGTTACCTTAATTGGCATCACTATGTTCTCAATCTGTCCCAATGTCCCACTGGGCTCTGTCTACATGTAGATTTATCTTCAGCCCAGGTGCCCCTTGTAGTTGATTAAGAACATCCCTCAGTCCCAATAGCAGATCATTTTCCTCCTGGAAGGAAGGGGGCATTGACAATTCTATCTGTATCATACAGTGATAAAAGTTGTGGCTGGTATGCTTGTGAACACAGAAGGTGCTGTCCTTTGCTGATAGGTGTACCTGATAATACGTAGGAAACAACTTGCACTTTTGTGAAACTCTAGTATAACATTGGCAATTCAAAATTGCCACAACAGCATGTGTTGAGTTGGGACAGTTGTTGCAGTAAGTTGTCATGTGGCTTTGGATGTCAGTTTTTATGTACTCAGGACAGATCTTCCCGGCTTCCACAACTGGCTCCTTCCCAACTCCTTGCCTCCACCTGTCATATGAGAGAGTATGTAATCTCCACAGTCATTTATTGACTAACTTGCACTAACTGACAGGAAGCCTTATATGACCCTTTTATTGCATGACATTTCACTTGCAAAAGCAGTGTAAGTGCTGTTAAGTTTGCCATGCAAAGTTGAGAATGTAAAAAAAAAAACTAATAAGAAACCTAATATTATATTTCAGAGGAAAAAATCAGTCAGCAAGAGAAAGAACTGAAACATGCCAATGAGTTGTTGGAAGCCACCAAGAAAGGTTTGTAAATGTTTTCTGTGCAAATTACTCTTGCAACTGTGTAGTTCTTTCAGTTGTGCCAAGGAATAGATAAAGTTCGTTCTCTCTCTCTCTCTCTCTCTCTCTCTCTCTCTCTCTCTCTCTCTCTCTCTCTCTCTCTCTCTCTCTCTCTCTCTCTCTCTCTCTCTCTCTCTCTCTCTCTCTCTCTCTCTCTCTCTCTCTCTCTCTCTCTCTCTCTCTCTCTCTCTCTCTCTCTCTCTCTCTCTCTCTCTCTCTCTCTCTCTCTCTCTCTCTCTCTCTCTCTTTTTTTTTATCTTATTTTCATCCTTGTTTTTGTTTCAATTAAAAATATGAGTAATTTCACAAACCAAGAAAATTAATAGAAATATTGTTTGGTGATTGTTAAAGTGAGCAACATTAAGTTGATACATGATAACACTTTAGTATTTCTTGATACTTTATTTTAAGAATGAGATTATTAAGTGCTGTACTCCATTTAGGGATGATGTGCTGAGTTTGCTTCATTTTCAACAGGTCCTACATCTGTGTCTGATGAAAACCTGGAAGCAATGTTCCCATCAGCAGCAGCCACAAGTAGATTGCTCTCTTCTGGCATGACTCTTACACAGGTAAAAGTCTCTCATGTGTCTCTTTAAAATACCCAGGTCGTATCTCGTTGATATTAAAACTTGTGAATGTACTTGACTTTAATAAGTTTACAATTTCTCAGGACAATTTTACAGTATGAAAAACCTGGCAAGGCTGATGTCCAAAAATGACAGTGTCATAAGAGCCTGATATCCACCCATCCCCAAATAATGCACATGTAAGGCACAACTTTTTTTCCTGAGGGAGGTTGTTTTTGTCAGTCGAGACTCCATAGATGCTGTATTCAGACACTCTGCATGGCACAGTTTGATGTTTATCTGGGCTTCACTACCAAATTTCTGCAGAAATGTTGTTTCTATATTGTTACTTGTGAGAGTTACTTTGAAGTCTTATCTTCATTATAGACAATGATGGGATATATCTTTCATTTTGCAGATTTACAGTGAGTATGTGACAGTTTCTGAAACACTTCATTTGGAGAAACAGGAGAATAAGAGGCTGAACTTGTATCTTGACCAAATAATACAGGTGAGTGTCCCTCATTACTTCATGCGACTATTTATTATATTTTCCTACAATGACAACACATGGTGTCAAGAAAAGAATTTTCCAGGCCGACTCGGGGGAGGGGGGATTTTCTTTTTTTTTCCCTCCCATTTTCCCCAGGGACAGGGAATGCAGGGGTATTCAATAATATGATGTTTTTTATGAGCTATCAAATGAATTTGTGGAGAGACTGATGTGGCAAATTGCTGCTCTTTCAGGAGATAGAGGAAAAGGCACCCATCATGCGGAAGCAGAGAGAGGACTATGAGAAGTCAGTGCAGGCCATTGATGAACTGACGAGAAAACTTGACAATGCCATGCTGGTAAGTTTAAAATGTACCATCATGTAAATCTCTTTCTATTGAACAGATGATGAAGTTGACGTAGAAATAATAAATCTTTTGTCGGGTCGGTGACCCTTTATTTTGTGCAAATTACAGCTACCTGTAAAATTGATGAGGTGTTTGACTGGTGCCCTGTCTTGGTTTAATCTACGAAAAGGTGAGAATTGTTGTATGAACAATACACTGTCTTACAGCCTTTAATATGGTGAAGCTATGCCCCTAAAATAGTTGGTGGCCTCATTTCTGGCTCAATAAAGTGAAAAATATTTCTACAAACAAGGAAATTGAAATATGACCTGTGCATATATGCACTACCCGCTTACCAGGTTTGTCAAACTGCAAACTATTTACACAGAATTACCAACCACATATTCCTTTCCCTCTTGAATTAACACTGAGTCAACAGGTCTATGTGGGGTGGATTAGATGTTCAGCATACTCCCAGGAAAAATGTGGACCTGGAGTATCCAATTTTGATGAGGCTTCTCTTCAATTCTCATTAATTTTTCCATTAACACTATAATTTAAAAAACATTGAAGTGGATGTTAGTCTATCTCCAGCTGGTTTTGGCTGGCTTAAGGAGAAAAGGGTTTCATAAAATGCCACAAACATTTTCTTTATCTGTGTATGTATTGTTGTACAATGCTTCAAAGGTTCTGACTAAGCAAGACCCAATTTAAAAAAAAAATATATATATATGGGAACTCTACATATGCTGAGGGTGCTTCTCTGAAAATTTACTTAACAGGTTAAGTAATTTCCATATTTCTATACCCAAGGTTCACAGATTTCTTATCAAAGAAGTAGCTGCTTATAGCAAATGGATGATCAAAAAGTTATTTAAGTTTTTTAATTTCTTGTTTGTTGCCTTTCCAAAAATGTATACTTGACCTCTGTATATAAATAGTTTTGGGTTCAATTAGCCAGAAAAGTTATAGGTCACTAATTCTACTGGGCATATCAGGACCACCATAAGTTTGGGGGAAGGAAGTAAACACAATGTTTACAGGTATATGAATTTTTAAGATATGCATGCATTAGTGACATATGTAAAAAGTATCAGTGGTTGTATACAAATTCATCACTGCCCATGTTAGCTTAGCTGAATTGACAGTCAGTCAATCAAGCTTTCTGGGGGCCAATGCATATCACCTGTCAACAATTCACATTTTTAACTTTCACCAAAACCATTGACATCCAAACTATGCCTTACAAAGGAGGTCCTATGCCCTTCTTACTATGACTTCCATCCTGGTCTTTAATCTATGACCATAATAGACAAACATTATTAAATCCCAAATGGAACTGAGATAAAGCTGCTTTGTTTTGAAGGAGTGTGAGAAGTTGCGAGTCAATTTTGATGACACCACGAGAAGAAACTTCCAGCTTGCAAGGGAAAACCAGCGATTCAAACAGCAAACTGTGGATTTGGGACAACAGGTAAGGAAACACATGGAACTGGTTCAGCAACCTTGTCATTTTTGACATGGTTTAACACGTTTTGAGTTACAGAATGTGCTGCCAACGTTTGTTGGTTTTGCTGGGAGGGGGGAGGAGGGGCGAAAAGGAAGAGAATGTTAGGCATCAAAATTCATAAATGTGGCATGTCAAATACACTGTTTTGCTTGGTGGCTGCAGCTGCCTCCTGTGTCACATGACATTTTTGACCAAGGAATGAAGTAGGTTTTGTTTATCCTCCTCCAGATGTCCCTATGTGCAACAGCAGGATTGGGGGCTGGTCAGGGAGCCAGGCAGGGTGAGAATTACCCATAGTAATAATTTCGATTGAATTATTTGTCCAAAACAAATCTGTTTGCTGGAAGATATTTTTGATGTGAAAAATTAGCAATGAATAACTTGACAGCTAACTGGATTTTTGAACTGGGGACAACTTCTGTAGTGTACCTTTTAACCAATTCTTTTGGTAAATGTCCTTGCAGGTTCGCATGCTGCTGAAAGAGCTTGAGGAAGCCCATGGTGCCCACGTCACGACTGCCATGGATGAGGCAAACCTGTCATCCAGTGAAGTATCCAGCTCCTCACAGATCATCTCACAGAAGCTGGTTTCCTTCAGGTTAGTGGAAAGTCATCTCCATTGTGGTAATATGAGGTAGTTTCTCCAGAATATTAGAGTAGGATAGTTGTGTTTTCTTATAAATCATTGATATTATTTCTCATCTTTAATGCTGAGACAGTTTGTTGATACATTTACCTGTTCTAGTGTTGATACTTCCATGGAGGTGGAATATTGCAGTCCCCTTTGTGGTGTTAACTATCATTCCAGGTGCAGCACTAACTTTTTGGCTTAAATTTAAAGCAGGAATCCTGTAGACATGAACAGGTATGTCTTGTGGAAAGAGTTGAGTTGAAGGTTATTCTTTATGCAAATTTTCACACTTTACGCTTGGCTGCAAACTTATTTGAACTTGTATGTTTGTAAAATAGGAATATTGAAGAACTGCAGGCACAAAATCAGAAACTGATTGGAGTGGTACGAGATCTCAGCGAAAAGAAGGAAGAGGAAGAAAAACAAGCTGTGGATGCAAAGTAAGGAGAAAGATTTAAGGGTATTCCAGCCCAATACTTTCAGTTACGAATTAATTTTAAAAAGTTGCTTCTACAGGTACTAGCAGATCATGTCTCAGCCTTGGTTTAAATTGAGTTTGGCAGTAGGGAATCTTATGAGTTAAGTGTGATTCAAATCTAAAATTTTCATTTATCTGTGCAAATTTTGGGCTGATATGTGGTACATTTTTAAGTGTGACACAGAGAAAATTAAAACAATGCCTGAACTCATAGGCTGGAAATAAAAAGTTTTGCCATGTAAGTTGGAAGGAGTGTGGATTAATTGATTGTAAACTTGATCAGTATTGCCAGCCAGGTCAGCCGAATTAAAAACTCAAGCATTACATAATGTGTATCTTGATTCAAATGAAATGTGATTGTAGGATGTCAGTGCACAGTGGTAGATTCTATGATCTGAAAACAAAGATAAACCAATTGCTGTTTGTGGGTATGTTTGTCACATCTGTGCATTTCTTTTTGCATTTTTGTGACTAGAACATTGGAGTTGAAAACAGAACTGGAGAATGCCGTACGTGAAATTGAAGAGATGAAGTCCACACGAGAGAGACAAGCTCAGATGGTAAGCGGTGTTACCTGTTACTTGCATGACTCATTGCTTTGTATTGGAATCTAAGAATTTAAAGTACGGTGCAACAAGTACTACCTGTTGCCTAAACCCTTTTCCTTTTTTAGTTTGTTCATTTATTTATTTGAAAACCACTCACTGCATTTTCTTTTCAGCTGAGCCCGGGACTGTCACAGTCTTTTTGGGTGGGTTTTTTTTTTTTTTTTTTTTTTTTGGTCTTAATTTATTGTTTATATGAATTAATTTTTGGTGCTAATTTGAGTTCCTTAATCTTTCAGGTGGAATCCATTGTGCGTCAGAGGGACATGTACCGCGTACTACTCTCACAGAATACAACTGACCCAGTAAGTTCGACTTCCAGTATTTGTAAGTTAATAGGACAGCATTGTCCATTTGCGTGTGTTGCATCATGTGAGCTTTTAGGGTCTGTCATCTCAGCACTTTTGAAGTGTTTGTTTACACAGAAACATTACGAGGGCACCGCACCCCTACCACATTCATAATCAGTGTGAAATCAAACTGGTCTGATCACTTGGGCCTGTTCCTTTTCGAATTAGATTTGCCTCATTTGTGGATTATCAGTAGGTATATCTATAACCCATAATAAAACACATGTTGATATGATGATGTCAGCTCTGTTAAAAAGGATTACCCACTGTTGCTGAAGTGATCTGTAACCGTAATGGCATTGGAACAAGTTTGTATGGGGTAGTCCTTTTGCCTGGATAACTAAGCGACAGTTGATCATATGCAGGCCCATAAAAAATCCAGGTAATATGGCATACATATTCATCAATGCTGCAATGTTGGACAGGAATACTATAATGTACCCCTAAATCTTCATTTAATCAACAGGCTGAATTGTATTTTCTCTTTTTTTTTTTTTTTTTTTTTTTTTTTTTTTTTTTTTTTTTTTAATGTACATGTTTTTGTAAGTTTTGACAAGTTTTTCAAAAGTATAGCCGTGATTTTGTTCAGTCTTGGTGGGAATGTACCTTGACTTAGCCTCTTACATTTGTGTACCAGATGATGGTGCTGTTATTTGATGTTTTTCAACAAATTTTGTTGCAATGCTTACTCTCAGTACATGTTTGCTTTTTAGCTCGCTTCCTGTAAAAGGTTCAGTGATGGGGGGGGGGAGGGGGGGAGTTGTGTGGGCAAAAGAAGGGTTGTCATTATATAAGGTGTAAGGCACATCAACATGCTCATGTTCTTTTCTTTCAGTTTCTTACCTGCAGAAGAAATGCAATGGATTATGCAGTATGTTGGCAATTTAAAATAGTTCAGGAATTGGCACTGTAATTAACTTTGAAATGCACATGGATGACTTCACTAAGGTTCCACGACCCCCTCAAACATGATGGGCACAGATGTCAGTTTCAGAGGTGTTTTAAGTGACAGTGTCTTCTTGTTGACCCGAACACATGTAGCTGAAATGTTTTTGTCAGTTTTAACACCTCATGCCAATGTCAATCTGTAAGGGATGGTAAGAGAACACCTTTGAAATCTGACTGAATACATATATGTATAGACTGTGAGTTGACAGTCGATGGCATTGTGCTGGCAGGTAGATTTAATATGAGGCTTGCTTACAGGTACCAGGGCTACTATCGCCAGTGACTTCAACCCCAGTCCCAAGTGGTACAAGACAACCTGTTACTCAACCCCCACAGAGCCCCGGGGTGGACAAAAAGAGGCTGGAGGAGGCACAGGCAGCACTAAAAGAAATGCAGGCTGAATTTACTACATATCGACGGGAAAGGGCTGAAAATGAAAAGTATGTGATAATGATAATATCGCTATACCATGGAAAGTGTTTGCTTCACAGCTGATACGGCTGAGCTTATCTTTTGCAATGACCAGTTTAACTTGGTAAACCCAAATGAGGATGCACAGTGTGGAGGCTTTAGCCCATGTGATTTGTCAGATTACAAATCCCAAAAGTAACATTCCCTGTATGTAAAAGTCTCCTCCTAGTATATCTTTGGGTTGTCTGTCTGTCTGTCTGTTGAGGTATAGTTCATTAAATGTGTATTCTGATTATAAGATGTATATTTTTCATTTATATGTTTATGTACGTAATGTCATGATTAGTCCTGTCCTGCTCAAGTCACACAAAAGTAACCACATGTGAATTGTCGTCTGCTTTAATGTTTTGCTTGAGTAACAAGTTTACAGCAATAACTAACTGCCCAGAATACTGGTGGTGCCTAGAATTGTAGATCTATTATGATGATACACACCAGGCCAATAACTTTCTCTGTGTGTTGGATGCATTGTGCCCAACATGTGCCAAGAAAAGCTGTTGATTCAAGTCTTGTTTTTACCAGGAAACATTTATTAAACAGGGGCATTTTAAATGCGTTATTAGAAAAGAACAGAGTAGCTCTTGTGCCAAGTGTGATTTTAGTGAAGAGATGGACCTTTCTTTGCAGGCTGCTCAGTGAACAACAGGAAAGTCTGCGGAAACAAGTATCTGAACTCCGAGTTAACAATGCAAAACTGGCATCACAGGTGAGCTGGTTTTATATATAAATAAAACTTGACTCTAAGTGGGTAAACTAGTTAGCACAAGAGCACTGATGGGTAACCTAGCTAGCCTAAGAGCACTGATGCACCCCCAAGGCCCTCATAGTAAGCAAATGCAAATAAATATTGGTACATGTATGCAAATTGCCACAGCTTTGCCTTGTTTATGCTGATTAGTGACTGCATACTTTAGGCTGATAGTGATTTTGTTGCACTGCACAAAATGAGTGACAAAAGTCAGACTCTTTGTTGAAAAGTTTAACTCCGAAAATGTAATTAGATGCTTGACACATACTTTAAAAATTCATGATGTCAGGATCAAATATGACAAAGATTGAGTGACTATAGATCTCTTGATTGTTAAGATCTGTACAGTAGTGAAATCAGTGTTACAAGTTAGTGGCACCAGCTTCAGCAAAGAATTGTTTGACTTGTCGAAAAACTGTGTGATGGGTGATGGATGTGCTTGACAAATGATTGGTCTGTTTCAATGACATTTCAAATCTGATGTTTTTGTTACCTGCACTACACGAAATGTGTATATAGACTTTAATTTGATGTTTTTTATTTTCAATAATGCCAAGAATGATTTGTAAGCATATTTTAAAACTAGACAAGGTGTTTGTCATAGTGGTAAGTAGATGGTTAAATGTCTTTGAAACCAGTTTCGTGTGTTGCCTGAGTAAATACATAGTTTGTAAGTCAGAGAGCAGGTGCGTAGCTTGTAGATCTCATTGTGCACCTCTGCATCAATACAATAGGGTGCTCATATCAAATGGAAAATGATGTGCCATAGATACAAATAGTATTAATAGATCAGAAAAAAAGGGTCAAGTCAGATCAGCATAAAGAGGAGTAGTCTGTGTTTTAACTCCATCGACCACATTATTGTATCAAAGGTGTTGAGATGCCCATCATACATGTATATGTATGATTTTAGTTGTTAGGTATGACTGTTGACTGTCCTGCTTTACATTGGTGGCTTAAAATGCATTGTTGGTCCATCTTACAGCTTGATTTTGCTGGAGAGCGATACAAGATCCTACAAGGTAATGCAGACGGGTACAAGAAAGAAATTGCTGCCCTGCAGGAAAAAATAAAAAAGATGACGGCATCCATCATTAAACATGAACAGACTATAAACATACTGAGGCAGGATGCAAAGGCCAGTCAGGAGAACTTATCTCGCACAGAGGTTCAGTTGGAAAGTATGCGAGCAGAAAGAGATCTCCTAAAAACTTCAGAGGCACGTCTTCAGCAGGAGAAGGAATCTCTGTTTAGAGAACAACGATCTCACAATGTCTTGGTGAACAACCTCAAAGCCATTCAGGTATGTTGGACAATGTGTGCAAAGACAGTCATTTTTTTTTTTTTTTTTTTTTTTTTTACTGAGGGCATCAGAACAGCTGTCCAGCTGTTTCTGATCACTCAAAGGTTAACCTTTTGCACCAGCTGAGTCAGTAAGCTCCAAAACAAGCTGAACTACAGAAGAACACAATAGCCTTGAGCCTGACGACTACATGTTACCATTGTATAACGTATAAGCTCATTACTTTTATTCTGTCGTATCAATTCTTTGGCAGCATGTCACTGAAATGCTGACACACTGGTAAATGATCTGTGTTTAGTTTATTTGATATTAACTTCTGAATTGGTTGTGGAACTATCCATTGCATGTATTGGTCAGATTAATATCGCCTTAATGTTTGAAAGATGTAAAGCAAGTGTTGCAGTTTCTACGATTTTTGTGTTTTAAATACTGCCAACACTTCCACAATCCAACAATAGGGAGAAGAAAAAAAATAGTGTATTTCATATTGGCTGTATAAAACCTGTTTCAAAAGAACCCATTCCAGCAGACGTTGGAATAGAGTAATTGTAATTATACAGATTTAGAAATCCACTTGTTCCTGAATGTTTTTTTCTTTAAAAGTCATTCATTCATTAATGTATGATTTAAACAGAATAACCAAGAAAAAGCAGATTTTGAAACTCGGGTGAAACTGGGACACCAGATTGAGATACTGGAGAAAGAACGTGATACCTTGAAGAGGAAACTCGACAGTGTTGACAACCAGCACCGAGCAGTGGTCATGACGTTACAGGTGACAACCAGTGTTTTTCTTAACTCTTTTTCTTCTTGCCTTGTGGTTTTAGGGGTTTCACTGCAAGACTTGACATTAAAGGAAGGCACTCCTTACGTTGTATTATACATCATTGGAAAGGATTTTTCATCAGGATTTCATATCTGATGTTTATTTTATTAATTTTCACAAATTTCCGATGTTTATTGCCAAATATTAAAACCCCCACATTACCAGCAGTTCACCATTACGCGAAGCCAGTCGAGATGTCGGACCAATTAGAAGCGACTATACAACTGGCCAATCATAGCCATCGGTTGATAACGAAGCCAAGTGCACCATGATCATTGTTCAACACAAAGCCACTTCAAATTATGAAAATTGTTTCCGAGGTCGTTATCGACGTAAAGAATATGCATATGTTATGTATTTACTCCGTTCATGATAATCGGTCGTAAATCGTGACCGTGTAACATGAGCCATAATATGAGCTCCGGGAGTTATCAAACGATCGGAATTCGTCACGCAGCTTGAAGTGCGCTGAACACAACTTCGTGCTTTTGTATGCTGCCAATACTTCTTCTGGGATTTTCATAGTAGCATTCCATTTATCTCCTAATGATGTGTCTTTTGGCCAAGAATGAAAATATCTTTCTGGATATTCGGTGGCTGTGCCACCGCACGAAACACACCTTGGCATTTTCATCTGTTCAGAGTCAATAAAAAACTTGGAACTCTCTACCGCACGGAGGTGTAGAAGGCTGCAGAATACCGCTGTTTCCAAATTTGGCTATAAATATGTCCAAGATCGCGCGAGGAAAGACGTGACATATCGTGACTCGTAAACGTTGCTTTTTTCTCGCTAAAACGAGTTATTAAAAACAGTTTTAAACAACTGCTGCATATACATTGACATATATTATTAGTTTTCGTTACATTTCCGACCACTTCAATTTGAAACTAGGAGTTTATTCTCATCAAGTAAAAAAAACTAGGTGCAGAAGTAGGACTCCCGTGATCCACGAAATCGCCTTTGATCTTCCATAGGTTTGCCGCTTCCGGTAATGTGACAGGTAAAGCTGATTTCAGCAACATAAAAATGCAGATTTTAGAAATATGGAATAAAATATAACTAAACCATTTTACATGTGGTAAGTGCCTGGCATGAAGTTCCCAAAACACTTAAAATACAACGTAATGAGTGCCCTCCTTTAAGACAAACGTTATCGTCACACAGACAGGTAAATTTTCCACCAGGCCAATTAAAAATTTTCAGTACCATAGAGATTAATTCAACTATTATAACTCACTGCTTGTGAGGATTTAGACGAAATTGCTTTGGGGTATGTAACTAATATCCTTAATGTCAAGCCCTGTTAATGGATCAACTGATCTGCATTTTAATGTTTAATCTTTCCCCCAAAAACTGGCTGGTGGTCAAATGTCGTCTGCTTCAGTGTTTTCAACAAATTTCAACAGTAATGAAAAACAATTTGCCTGAGAATTGGAGATGAAATCTATCAATATCACATGCCCCAGGTCAACAGCCTTCCTTGACATGGGTTGGGCACTGCATGCTCAACCCATGCCAAGCTAAGCTGTGGCTCAGTCTGAATTCAAGGGGGAAAGGGTTTATCATTTGTGAGACTGTCAAATTACTACATTGTTGCAAAGAGTTTTGTTTTTATGTATGCATTCAGATTTTTGCTGCATGTTTGAAATAATGTATCTGGGGAGGGGTTGTCTTTTTTATGATACCATTCGTAATCTTTAATTGACATATGTATGATGTCTCAGGTACATGCATGGTTTTTTTTTTACTAGAAATGCTATTTTAACTTATCTGTTCAAACACAATCATATATATTGTAATATATATATTGTTTTTCCAATTAAATGTATGAGCTTCAAACATGATGAGTAATGCATACCTTAATAAAACAAAACAGAGACAGCTAAATGACGTGAAAAACCAGCAAGAAAAAGAGCGGTCCATGCAGAAGCAGCACAAGGAAGAGGCTCTGCAAGCCAGGCAACAGATGGGTAGCCTCAAGCAACAGGTTAGGCGGCTTTCCTACATGCCCCATAACTTTTTGTGCAGGACGCCCTGCATTGGAAATAGGTTTCCATGTTGTAACTTGAATGCAGCGTACAAGATGGAGATGATGAGGTTCTCCTAAAGTCTTCCCATCTTATGGCTAGAAACCAGTGTAACAGTAAATAGCTCAGTTGTCTCCCTTTGCAGTTTCTTCATTGCACTTTGTTAAAGGTGGAATGTGAAAGTGGTATAATCAGTCATTTTACTTTAACATCATAAGAATAGATCTCAAAGCTCTGTAGTTGTTAATTTTCAATATAAAATATCCTAGACTCATCACAAAGGACTTTCCAGCTAAAGTGGCTGGTTATGCCATTGTTTTCTGTTTTAAATACTGGTTCACAAGTTTATTGTATTGAAAATATTATTTTTTGATGATGTAATGTGTCAAATTGTAAATTAATATGGTATTACGTGTAGCATAAAATTGTTGCCAGGACTCAACTCTTGTAAAACGCATTGTGGGTTAGCAATAGACTCACTGTGATGTATTCACATGTAGCCTGTGTTTATGATTAAAGCTGTCACAGGTAGAAGCCCAGCTGGCTGCAGCTGAACTCAGGCTGGCCAATGTGGCAGAAATACAGAAAGGTAAGCTGAAAGGAAATTAAAGACTCACATGAAAAAAAGTTCTGCATGTAAGTGTGACATTTAGATTCAAATCACAACTCCTATGTGGATGAATATGAGAAGCAAATAGCGTAACTATATTATGTCCGTCCACCACAAGGTGATGCAATGAGTATGAGTGCAAGGTACACAGCACATAGACATTTCTTGTAACAGAGAGCAGCTCATCTAAAACTTGTGTGTGGTAAGTTCATATGAAAATTTTTAGGAAGACCAGGGAATGTAGTATGTTTTATTCATGTTAAGAAAACCAACACTTTGAATTATATATCTTTAATTGTTTTGAACCTTGGATGACCTGAAATGACCCTGACGTAGAAATGAAAATGTGATTAAGAACATTTAGATTTTCAAGACTTGCACCATAAATGTGAATGTTGAATACATGCCCCTGCATTTTAAGTGTCATCTTTTGGGGGGGGGGGGGACAAACCATACCTATCCTAAACATTCAACACACCACACAAGGAGTAGTTTTTATTGTGTAGAAACATACTGTCATGTGTTTGGGCAATTATGCGTTTCCAACATTGTTTGAGAAGTGAAATTCCAAGGTTGGTGGAACAAACTTGAAACTTATGGGTCCCCAGTGCCTTTTGTATGCCCTATCTTGGGATGCTTATGGATGAACTCATTGCAAATTATTTTGAAATCGTGCAGAATTCCGAAAAAGTATTCAACTTTTCTGGGAATTTGTATTCCCAATTGCAAGTAATTTTGCCAAAAATGAAAAGAAGGGCTGTCCTCTTGCACCTTGGAATAACCAGGGTCCTACAGAATCTGCTTGATAATGCACCAGTTAAAAACAAGAAACTTGCCCATTTACAATTGCCATAGAATTTGTTACAGCTTTATTTTCACCTTTGACTTAGCAAGCTAATAACATACTTTCCATGTTTACAGATGGCATGCAACAGGAGATTGAAGGACTACACGGAGAAATTAAAACACTGAAGACAGAACTGAACCAAGCTCAGGCTGAGACCAGGGGTATGCACATTTTAATGTTGTATTTGATTGAAGACACAATGATATAATGGTGTATCGTGTTAAATTTCAGCATTAAGGTTTTTAATAACCATTTTCAAGGATCTATTGTTAAATTTCAGCATGAAGGTATTTGATAACCATTCTCTCTCTCTCTCTCTCTCTCTCTCTCTCTCTCTCTCTCTCTCTCTCTCTCTCTCTCTCTCTCTCTCTCTCTCTCTCTCTCTCTCTCTCTCTCTCTCTCTCTCTCTCTCTCTCTCTCTCTCTCTCTCTCTCTCTCTCTCTCTCTCTCTCTCTCTCTCTCTCTCTCTCTCTCTCTCTCTCTCTTTCAAATTTTTTTAGGTGTCAACACTTCATGGTATTCTTTGTATGTCAACAATTTGGTTTGTATTTGCGTATTGCACCCATTACTGGTACCACCCATTTGCTCAGTGAAAAATATAATCGATCTGTTGTTTTAGCTTTGCGCAGTCAACTGGAACAAGCTCGTGGTCAGATAGAAAAGTACAAGTCCATGGCCAACAGCATGGAACAGAGCATGCGGGAACAGAATGAGGTAAGCAAACTAAAATAAAACCCTGACTTAAAGGTGTGTGTTCCAAAGTCCTCGGTGCAGAGAGAAAGGCGATTGTGGTTAATATTGTTATCATATAGGGGCATGATAAGCATAAAATACTCAATTTTTTGCATGTGGAATGGATCATCATAAGACAACAGCCAAATCCAGTCCCTGAGGGGACACAAGAAAATTGGAGTATGACCACTGTGACATAACATCAGTGCTGTATGCAACATGGTAATTTTTTCTGCAAAAGTGGAACTGTGTTCCTCATGTATTCTTGAACTTTTAACCCTTTCCCTGACCAAAACCAGCTGGTGGTCAAATGTCATCTGGTTCAGTACTTTCAACTTTCAACAGTAATGAAAAAGGGTTTTACTGTAAATTGCAGGTGAGACCTATCAAGATCACATGCCAAGGAAAGCTGTTGACTCAGTTTTAATTCAAGGGGAAGGGGTTAAGTGATAGACCTGTAGTGCCACGTAATGAAAGAACTGGTAGGAAATTAAGTTTATAATGCATTGTCAGAGTTTGTCGTGCCTTTTTGGTTTAAACATATTTTATTTCAAAAGAAAATACAATTAGCCGACAGGCTCACCAGCCTATATTAGGGCCTCTTGCCTTTTTAATTGTGTATTTTGTAACAAATGTACATGTACTGTTATCCTTCCACACAAAATGGTGTGTTCCTTCCTGTATATTCAACATTGGAAGATTTCTTGTGAATAAAAGGCACACAAAGGGGCATTCATTTTTTTTTGGCCCTCCAAAGTGCACCAATGTACTGTGATGCCTTTGTGATCATCAGAATCTAAAATATATGACATTTGATTGGCATGACTTTGGTAAAAACATGGTGGTGTGTTTTGTCAGCCTGGTAAAATACCAGGTGGTACCCAATAAGTATTGAAACATATTTATTGATCTTATTTTGCTGAAACAGGCGAGTAGGAAGGTGCAAGAAGAGGTGGAGAAGAAGTTGCAGCAGGCAAAGGAAGGTCAGTTACACCCTGGGCTGCCTGCACATGGACTGTCGCCCATTCTTTTATAATTTGGATGATTACTGGCTTCATGCAAAGACTGCAGTGTTTTTGCATTTTCCTAGGTTATCAATTTTGAACATTTTTCATATGTGCTGCATTATCCCATGTTCTTGGGATAATTCCTATTAAGGTCTCTACCCCCTTCAGAAACGGAGAAAAACTAGAGGGTATTTTTTGAGGGGAGCGGGGGGTTGACACCACAACTTAGCTCAAGTGGCAACAGAAGACTCGTTGGATTATGATCACTTTTTGAAAAGTTTCCACTCAAGTTCCTGTCATATGTGCATTTGATACTCATTTGGTACAGTGACATGACATACAGTGATAACTGTCAAAAATCCATGGTGGTTGACCTCTTCCTATGAGCTGTATGCACCTACCATGCCCCAGAAGAATTGATCATTGGGGTCAGAGTTCTTGGAGTTATTTGTTGTCTGTCCTTCATTAAGGGTAGGAATGATAGAAATCTGATTTTTTGTGTTTAAAATGTACTAGATACAGTGAATAAGTTTTTTGCAAATTTCCTAGAGCCGTCCCTTACCCTCCCCCCTCCGCCAACCGCATTGCCTCCACACCTAGCAAACTACAAACATTAGAGTCACTGTCTGCTTTTCAATCCAAAGGACTACATAAGACATTTGTATGTTTTGCTAAGGTTTGCATGTTTAGTCTCATAGAGACATTTTGTTGAAATTTTTTTGATAAGCTGTTTGAAACACATTGACACATTAATTTATTTATTAAGTTATAGATGTGTAGATATAAAATTTCATACATTGAGGTATTATCATGACTAGTTCTGTGCTTTTAATGGCACAAAGAATCTTGGGCATCCATAAGGTAGGATCTGCATTCGACTGCCACACTGGTATTGTAGATATCAGCATAAAAGACCCATTAGTTGTGTCAAAATCCTTTTTATCTCAATATTTTTTTGCATATTTTGGTGCCAGATTATTCCTGTGTACTGAGAATTTTTATCTGAAAGGGTGCTGGAAGTACTGTTTTTGTAAGCCTTTGCCCATATGAAATAATACCTGAGATAACATATTACTGCCATCACAAGACTGAGAAAAGGAAAGGGAGTTTTAAGATCACAATATATATATATATATATATATATATATATATATATATATACACACACATGTATATATATATATATATATATATATATATATATATATATATATATATATATATATATACACACACATGTATATATATATGTATATATATATATATGTATATATACTAAGTCACAGGAATAAGTATTTGTAACGTAATCTTATGTACTTATTGAACCAATGCAATTCAATATGAAAAAACTGATTACTATCAAGCATATAATATCAAAGGAAATAATTCTTGCAAGTGTTAGTGTATTGATGATAGAATTCATACTTTGCGTGCTAATACATTTTCATATAGACCTGTTCAGTAAAATATACAATCATAAAAAAATCCTTGATTTGTTTATCAGAGGTTGCACAGAAAGAACGCCAAATAGCCACCATGGAAAGTGAGAAGCAGGATATTCTGAAAGAAAACAAGAGAGTGACTGAGGAGAGCCATGCCTTGGTATGTATGTTGTGGATGATACGTAAGTGATTTAGCCTGGAAAAATAGGAATTAACTCCAATGCTACTGCTGTGGCGCATTTCGTGCGGTTGATGTATTGTTGTAGGGTTTTTTTGCTTAAAGTTTTAGCTGGGTTAAAGGAGAAGTACACGTATAAATTCCCCAGAGTAATAGCTTTCATTTAAATGCCAACATGGAATGATGTGGAGCAAGCTTTTCACAGATTCAATAGGACATTGTCCCAGTGGCATCTATCAGGTTTCAGGCATGTTGTCTTGGAAGAAAATGTTGATAAAATTGACATAAGGGGCAAAGCAACATTTTGCTTATTTTCACAAAGGCACAGAGTACAGGTGGGGGGAGGGGGTTCAAGATTACCCCATAAATATATAAATGATAATTAATGTTTGGGTCAAAATCATTATTTTAAGGTGGCACTCGCAAAGCCCAGTGCTTCAGGGATCACTATCTTCAACTGGTCCTGATCCCCTCAGTTTTATTTTCTGACTCGTAAAACTATATACATATATTCTTGTTTTGGGCCTGGAAATTAAACATGCATCAACAAAGTGGGGGAATTGGGCATTCTTGAATGTATGGAAAAGGGGTCATTAGTGCCATTGTCTAATTTGTATATGTTCCAAAAAAAAAAATTGTTTAATATTCGGCTTACAAGCTTGAAAATTGGTAGGATGAAACCTCATAGTAATGTCCAGGTTCAGTATCTGCATTTTTTTTTTTTTTTTTTTTACAAACAATAGGTAAAATTTTCTACAAGCGTTGTATGCAATTCTTTTGAAGACCATAAGTTCTTCATCTTTACAGGCCAGAAAACCACACAAATAAAAAATGTATTGCAAATGCAAAAACAAGACAAAATGTAAATTAGATTTCAAGCTCCACAGTATTTTTACCCCTTAGCCCATAAGGCCTGAGGGGTATTGTTGTCCCCTATGCGTCCATCCGTGACTTAACGCCATATCTCCAAAAATACTCACTTTACTAAGACTAAATGTTTATCACGGGGTTATTGAGGTGCTTCAGATGCCTATCGAAAAGTAGGTCACTAGGTGTGATATTTAGGTCACAGTAATACATTGCAGAAAAAACAGCATTAACACAATATCTAAAAAATAGTGACTGTAGCTTCATCAATTAATGACAGTTGGTCCTAAAGATGCCTCAGATGCCTATTGAAATCTAGGTCACTGGGTCACATTTAGGTCACAGTGCTGCATTGAAGAAAAATGGCCTTGCCAGGCCATATCTCCAGAAATACTCACTTTACAGAGATCAAATTTTCTTCACAGAGGGCCATTGAGGTTCTTCAGGTGCCTATTGAAAAGTAGTTCACTAGGTGTGATATTTAGGTCACAGGACTACATTGCAGAAAAAATGGCATTAACACAATATCTAAATAATATTGAATGTAGCTTCATGAATTATTTATGACAGTTGGTACTAAGGACGCCTCATGCCTATTGAAAACTAGGTCACTGGGTCACATATGTAGGTCACAGTGCTGCATTGAAGAAAAATGGCCATACCATGATATTGTCAAATATTAAATTACTCATTGTAGCTGCACCAATTATTTATGACAGTTGGTCCTAAGGATGCCTCAGACACTTAGTGAAAACTAGGTCACTGGGTCCCATATTTAGGTCACAGTGCTGCATTGAAGAAAAATGAAAAATGGCCTTGCCATGATATCTCTGCTCATTGCATTTGCACCAAAGCTTGGTCATTAGGTCAAACAGAAGTAACCTTGACCTACTGGAGGGGTTTTGTCATCACCAACATGTCCGTCCAAGACAGGTGACCTTGACCTAGTTTCCAAGGTCACAGTGGTACCTGAGTCAACTTTGGTTTCCGCACAATAAATGAAGAGGTTTTTGAGCTAGGACTTTTATATTGCACAGGATTATAGTCCATATTTGGGGCTAGGCGAAGTTCGAAGATGGATGACCTTGACCTCACTTTAAAGGTCACAGAGCCTTTTTACTGAATATGGTTTCATGCTTTCTGCATGATAACTTATACCATGGAGCTAGAACTTTTATATTGCACAGCTTTATGGTTCTCTGTAAGGGCTAGTTTGAGTTTGAAGACGGGTGACCTTGACCCAGTTTTCAGGGTCACAGAGAGATTGTAGAATTCCTGTGGTTTCTGCACAATAACTCAAGAAGTTTTTAAGTTAGGACTTTGATACTATACAGGTCTCTAGTTCTTGCTAAGGGCTAGAAGAAGTTTAAAGTTTGGTGACCTTGATTTAATTTCCAAGGTCATGTTGGTACCTGAGTTAATTTTGGTTTCCACATGATAACTGAAGAGGTTTTTTAACTAGGACTTTTGTATTGAACTGGATAATTGTCCGTATTTGGGACTAGGTCAAGTTTGAAGATGGGTGACCTTGACCTAATTTCAAAGGTCACAGAGCCATTTGGTTGAAAACTGTTTCTGCATGATAACTTGCATTTTAGAGGTAGCACTTTTATATTGCACAGCTTTATGGTTGCCTATAAGGGCTAGTTTGAGTTTGTAGATGGGTGACCTTGACCCAGTTTTGAGGGTCACACACATACAGTAGACTTCCTGTGGTTTTTGCACAACAACTGAAGAAGGTCAAGTGAAAATGAGTGACCTTGCCCTAATTTCCAAGGTCATAAAGCCACTTTGCTGAATATGGTTTTTAAATGATGACTAATTTTTTGGCTATAACTTTTATATTGTCCAGGTTTTTAGTCGTTTTTTAAGGGCTAGGTTAAAGTTAAAAGATATGTGACATTGATGTATGATCAACCTTCACTAATTACGTAAGGTCACTAGTGCCCCATCTACCACTATCAATAGGGTAGCGAGGGCAAGGGTAATGAGGGCAGGGGGCATCTATGTTTTATGAACATATCTTGTTTTGTGAAAATTGGTTCAGTGTTTTTGAGAGAAAAAACTGATAGAAATCAGATGATTTCAGTGCAAAATGAGTTTACCTGTACCCACCTTAATACTGTACTGAATTGGGGCAGTGAGGGAGTTAATTAGAGAACACTGTGTGTACACATGAAATGTCAGTATGGTGACAGCTTTTAATGGCTCCTTAATATATGCGTTGATCAACAACATTTTTTCCAGCTATGAAAATTATGCAGTTTTACCTCTCATGAATTTAGTGTTTGTAAGGTGACTAAGGGACTGTGTAAGAATTTAAAAGTTTAAAAAAGTATATTGTTTTAGTAACTAAGATCATGTTGGAATTCTGTGTACAGAATGCAGACTTAAGAAAAGAAGTTGCCAGTATGCAACGAGAATTGGAACAAGCAATTGCTCAAAGAGAGATGGCCCAGACCACAGAAGCTGTTGCACGTGATGACTGCATTGTACAAACCAAACTTGCACAGGAGGTAAGTTTGAGCATACATAGGTACTGCTAGCACTTGCAGGGTGGTTTTCTCCTTTTTTTTTTTTTTTTTTTTCTTTTTTTCATAGAAAAATGAATAGGATGGGAACACAGTGAATTTTTAACACATATTTGTGATGAATATGTGTTTTTACCGTCAGTCCACTGACTAATGTTGACTTTGATATCAGTTTGTGTAAGGCAAGGATATTGTAGCACAGTGGAACCCCATAGTTAGTACCATAGTTAGCAACAACTTTACAAGATAATGTTAATATACTAAAGTGACTTCAGTTGGGAGCCAAATATTGTAGCAATATCCCTCATGTGGCCAGTGCAAGCTGTATACTATCTTGGCAGAACAATATTTGCTTTGGGTGTGTATATTGTGTTCATAAAATGACATTTCTATTCATGAGACCAGTTGTTCTTCAGTAGACACATGGCACAAACTAATAATACTGTAACCAAAATTTAAATGTGAGAAATATTTATGAAAACAGCAAAGAGTTAAATGTTGACTGTTGTAGACTCAAGAGAAATATGAAAGGGAACTGGTTCTCCATGCAGCTGATGTTGAATCTCTCACTGCTGTCAAACAGGAGGTAAGAAAACTTACAATTAGACATGAAAACCCAACAAACCTGAAGACTTTTGTGTAATATATATTTGCTGTAGTGTCACACGAAATTTTAAGCTTTGTTTCAAATTTGAATTAACATTCATCTGCACGATGTACTTAGTGTATTGTTTGCTCATTCAGCATGTTCAGTGCCAACTGTGACAAGAGTCTCTGCTCTGAATTATAATTAGGGTGCCAGATTTATGTTATTTGTAAAAAGACCTTTCTTGCAAGTACCAGCATACCTGCAGTTTCATAGAATATAGGAGTCTGATGTGTCCAAAGCATGCCAAGGAAAGCTGTTAACTCAGTCCAAAGTGAGGCAGTGAAACTAACAGTTAAATGTCATCTTATTGCACTCTTATATATATATTTTTTTTTTTATATAAGAGAAGGTGACTGACATAATTCCGAAAGTTGCAAGGCAGCTTTAGTAAATTTGTTTACAGTTTTGTTTGTAAACAGATTTTGTTGTCAGCATGATAATTCAAGAACATATTTGATGTAAGAATTTGATATTGAAAACAATGAAAGTCCTCTGAAAAGACTAAATTGAGACTGCACATGGGTGACTTTGACTTCATTCCTGAGGTCACAGGGCAACTGTACGGGGCAAGTTTTCTGCTCACCTCATAATTTGAGTACTTTTTGAGCTGGACGTTTGAAATTTGACATGATGTATCCTCAGTAAGAGCTATGTTGGAATTGCATATAAATGTCCTTGGCGTAATTTCAAGGTTACATGGTTACTGGAGTGAATATCTGTTCAATTGATGACTGGAGATCTGTATGAACCAGGGTTTTGATAGTGTATGTGATGGCACTAGGTATGAACTAAGGTGAAACCACATGTGTATGACCTTAACTGAGTCCCAAAGTTACACAAGCACACATGCACGCACAGCTACAGAACTATCATTTGTGATAGCAAGGACCAGTCTGTGCATGCAACAACAGATGAACACAGGACTGTTAAGATCCTCTTGTTCACATTTTTCCTTTAGAAAAAAATGTTAAGTTTTCTTTCAGTTGGGTAATCAAACATGTTTGCACTGTCTGTTACATGAATGTGCAAGTGTGACTCTGAAACAGAATATCTTCACACAGTCATATCATATAATGTATAATAAAGTTTGGATGAGTGTCTGATCAAAGTGTGTTTGTGTTTTTGCAGTTAGAAGGATTCAATGCACAACTTTCTGAAGCCCAAGAGGAGAGCAAAAGAGCAACAGAAGCTCTGAATTCCAGGGAGGTGGGTGTTCTGTTCTTTCCCAGAATACAGTAGACATACATTGCTGCATATTGCCAATGCAGGTCAGATTATGTTTGGTCAACTGACTTGTCAGTCTGCTGAGGTTTTAATATGAGTGTAGGATGGGTGGTCATCCATCTGGCTGGTGTCTATTCCCTATTGCCATTTGGCCTCCTACTCAAAAGCTGTTGGCTGGATTATCATCAAACTCAGATGCGTTTGTGATATGGATGGGTCTCTGTAAAGCTTGTTCAAAAAGTTTTGCATCTGCATTTTTAAGGGTCGACCCCATGGGGGGACCCTTTATGTTTTCGGGTTGCCTGTCAGGACGTGCACATTCTCCTTACCGCGATATCTACAGAATGCCTCCATATATTTTGCTCAAATTTGGCATTATGTTTACTTTACCTGGCAAGATGAACTGATCAGATTTTGGTGTCACCATGACCTAATTTCAGCAAATGGCTTCCTAATTACATACTCATTAGGGCTTGTTACAGCAACATCACCAGAATGTTCCAATGTATTTTGCTCAAATTTGGTAGTATGCTTATCTAGCATGCCAAGAACTGATTAGATTTTGGTGTCACCATGACCTAATTAGTGCAAATGGCAGCTTAAGTATACGTTTGCTTGGGCTCGTTACTGCAATATCTCCAGATGGCACACCAGTCAGTCAACGCTTTGCATTGAAGGTATGTCTAGTTAATTTTTTTTTCAATGGGAAAATTTAAATAGAATGCTATGAGGTCAATTTCTGTGAAATACCATGGGGGTACTTTGGGTACCTCAAACCTTAATTTGTTCAACAGTTGAAGCTGATTGTTTTTTCTCAGCTGAGTTAACAGCCAGCTGAACTTATAGGATGGGTCACAGACTTGTTCTTCTGTCTTCACATTTGTCAGTGAATAGTTAAATTTTTTTGACTTCTCGAAAACTGTTTACTTGATGATGAGGAAGCTTTGGGAGGATGTACCCTGGAGGTCTCTTCCAAGTTTGTTTAATTGTTCAGTTATTTTTAGCTGCAGACCATTGCCTGGAGAGCTTTGCTTTCAGACTGTTCTCAGGGTCTTATGTGGCTAAAAAGTTGTAGACAGTCTGCTGGATACAATAGAACTTTATAGGGAGTCCATATTAATGCTACAGAGCATGCCTGAAACTAGTGACTATACAGTTACAGTATTCAACATTTCTGAAGCAACAGACCTGTAGTTCTGTTTGTGACAAGGCCGTAAAAATTGGCAGCAGTGAAAGTTTTAGATGTTCCTGGACCAAGGATGTGGTCTCTCTGACCAATTAAGCTCTCAGTGTCATATTGCCTTGAAAATTTTAGAATCTGGGATTGCCATATCCATTGGGTTATTTATGATTGGTAGGGGTCAGATAGCATGGATTGACCCCAGTTTCTGCTGGGCTACTTTAGAGGATATTACATATCGTCTGTGGTTGCCAAATGATGCTAATGACAGCACAGTTATTTATTGACTGGATGTTAGTGTGCATGGTAGAATGGAAACAAATTAGCCTCCTATTAGGGTAATGCAGTTAAGCTGAAAGGATTGTTTGTATTTTCCTCATTTTCAGGGGGAAAAAAAACAAGATTATAATTAGTAGATAAAATGTTTGACAGTTGTGTCAGGTTTATGATACAGACATATAACAATCACCATTTGACAGGAATTGAGTTCACACATTTCCAGACCTGCCAACATGTAAGATTTAGTCTTACAATGTATACTTTTCAGCTCTAATATACATGTATAAGTTTAAATGCTAAATTTGCATTTTTTTTCTCAGCAATATATGCTTTCAAGCACTATATATAGGTATAGTGCAATAAAATGAACAAATTGCAATGAAATGCTTACCAAAAAGACAAGTGTTGTAACACCTAGAAAAATTCACTGCTGAGTTTCTTTCAATAGTTTCCAATTTGATTTATTCATAAAGCAAAAATCCTGTGGATACATTTTAAAACATTTTTCAACAAATTTAATTTAGTACATGTAAAAATTCCAGCAAAAACTCTTCAGTTGGAAATAAACGCTGAATGTGAAGAAGTGCTGATACTTGGCATGCAATATGCACTGCTTTATTCTCATTTTTTAGAGTGACATACATCTTTGTCTGACTTGGTTATTCTGACTTATAAGTTTGGCTACTGGGAACATGTATGAGCTGCTGCTTCTACTGGAGAATTGATGAAAAAATGTGAAAACTGATTCACTCTGAAATCAAACTTGTGTTGTTTATGTTACTTTTGTGTCAGGATTTGCAGATAATAGTGGTGTTGTACATATTTCTTCATGTTTCAGAGTTAATTTTATGGCTATGTATTTTTGCAGGCATGGTGGGCTGAGCATGAAAAAGCTACCAAAGAAGAAATGAGCAAACTGGAAGAAAGAATCAAAGACCTGCAAGGGCAGAATTCCATACTTCATGGGGAACTGGAAACAGTGAGTTGAACTAGCAACTTGCCTACTTTTGGACATAATTATATCTTTGGCCTGCGGTAAATCCAGATGGTGCAGCAGTTTAATAATCTGCCAGTGACTTGATGAGCTAAGGATACATTTGCAAGGAATACATTTGTGAGCTGTGTCCATTGTTTTTTTAAGGTACACTTATGTACATAACATGATGCAAAGGATGCACCAAATATTCACCGTTGAATTTGAAGGAAAGTAAGAACTGAATATTCCTTATTTACCCCTCCCCTTGATAGGGTCACATGGATGTCTTATGTGTGAAATTTCCATTACCGTGGTCCCTGTCTTGAGAGACTGCCCCTAGGGCAAGTGAAAAATGTGGTCTCTCAAAACAGGTGATCTTTTATAACATGGAAAAGATAGCACAGTGTCCTGAGACAGCAGTCTTAAAAAGATATGTGGTCTCTCAATGGAGGGGTCTCTTAAGACAGGTACCACTGTAATGTGAAAACATAAAATGCTTGAAATTGATGAAAAAATTGTACAAGGAAATTGCAAATGAAATGGTTTGTGTCATTTAAGTAAGATAAAGTGTTGACATTGTTGCCCAGGTAACAGACCAGATGGTGTGTCTACAACAAGCCCAGGAGGTTACACTGCAGGAGGCTTTGACCTCTGGAGCTGTGCCAAGCACTTCTGTACAGGCTAGTGACAAATCTTCGGAACAACTTTTACAGGTCATGAAGTAAGTCAGAAGATACTTTTGTTGGTTAAACTGTCAAAATATCAACTACAACCAGGTTGTCTTAGGGCATTAAGGTGACACAAATAAAGCCCTTTGCCACAAGAAATGCTGTCTTCAAACTAGTTCTGTGCCTTGAGTTTCATTTTCAGTATGTATATCCTTGTTGATGATGATAATTATGAAAATTAAATATGTGTGATAAAAAAAGGACAATTTAAATGTTTGTTTCAGACATAGACTTTGGCAAAAGGCCTAATGTGAACATTTTGGGGCCCGTTTCCTTCAATATTCTTGTTAAAACCTTGAAATTAGTAAGGTGAAAGTCTTGACAACTGCCCAGGTTTAGTACAGTGAAAACTCGTTATGACACCATCTGTTCCCTAAAAAACATAGTGTCAGATAAATGAATCAAATAACAAAGAAAAGGAACTTTTATCCATGAAAATTTGTGTCATTATATTGAATATATTGGATATCTGAGTGTCAATGTGTTGGATATCTGAGTATCGTTATAATGAGGTTTCACTGTATTTTAAGTTTTCCTATAAAGGCAACAGAAAACAAAAATGAGTATTTAATATGACTCTTCAAAGAGTTGGCTGCCTTCAGAGGGTAAAGTGTGTACATCAATGATATTTAAGCCAGTTCCTAAGACCAAAGGGAGATGTTAATGAATTTTACTAATTCCAGAACTGTTTACAAGACCAGACTTTGGCATCATTCACAATAATGGTGCTCTATAAATGCCATGTGGAGACTGTACAGGGATGACATCACCTCAATCCTAATGTCACAGGGCTGTTTTATTGCTCATTTAATCCCCTCATAACAAACTACATATGATATACATTTGTCACATACTTTAAACAAACACTTCGAGCTGGGACTTTGACATTTACACATGATGGTGTTTGTCTGTAAAAACCAATTTAAAATTGCACTTGGACGTGCATGATTTAATAATTGTTAAGATTTTAGTTCTAATTCAGTCTGTGCATCCAATGTAAATTGAGCACATGATTGGCACAGTCCTCTTGTTTCTGTCTTTGTATTTTTTTTCTGTATATATATTTTTTTCAAGCTGTCAAAAGATTCTGATGAATCTTGTTTCTTTTTCAAGGACATTATTGAGGTCCATGAGCATGTTTGCAGCAGAAACTTTGAGGTTACTTTGACTGCTGCATCATGCATACTTTAATTTTCTTGATGGGGCAGACTTTACTTCCACATTAATTAGCCCATGTTGCATGTTCACTACACAAGAAGCATCACAAGGTCATCCTTTGGGTGAACCATCAAAAGTCGGATTTTCCATCACCTAAAAGTGAGCTGTGGAAGTGCCCAATTAATTTACAGCATGTTTGTCAACTTGCCAGGTTCTTGAGGAAGGAGAAGGAAATAGCGGAGGCTCACCTTGAAAGAGTTGAAGTAGAAAAAACAAGGCTAAGCCAGAAGGCTGAGATGTTGGAACAACAGCTTGCAGATGCAAACAAGAGCATCGGTGATGAACGGGCTAGAACTCAGGTCAGCCACATTTACCTTTAAAGTGTGTGTGAGTGGGTGATGAATTACGGTTCTTGATTTACTGCAGTGTTTTTTTCTTTATTTTTAATGTGCCTACTGCATCAATGAGCAATAGGTAGAGCATATTACACCATCAACTTTGCAAATAACTTATGAGCAGGTTAATGATATCTGATAATGCTTTAAAAAGGTCTACAATGTGAAAGGTATGTGTGAAACATTTAACTTTAATATGCAGGATTCCATATTTTTTTATGTTATGGATACTGGTTAATTTGTTAGGGTTTGACTGTGCGTCTGTTGTTTTCTGTAGTTTCCTTGGTAAGTCACTAAATATGACAAGATCCACCAACAAAAAATCTCCTGAGCAGTTTAGCCCTATTTATGTCTGTAAGACCTATATGGATTGTACAGGCAAACTTAAGAGGTGCCAATCATATTTCTGGGGCCAATCAGGGGCTGGTAGGTGGAGCTTGTCAATGTGGCATGATGACAGATGACTAAGTGCATGTCAATTTTTGGCCAAGAAAACTCCTGAAAAGACAAGTTATTTGAATTTGAGTGAGAGAATACTCAACAACTTAGCGATGCTCTGCATCAGCAAAGAGTCAAGTGAAACCAAGACTGAGTGAACAGTGTAAGAGGGACTGCTCAGACCATTAGCCAAATGCTATTGTTTCTTGAATTTGGCTCAAGAAATTTGCAAAGGGCTAAAATATTTTAAAACGAGTTATTAAGAAGTTTAATTTCTAATTTGGCTACAAATTTTTTAAAGTCCAAATGGGTCACTGTGTAAGTCCCTGTAGCACTGAAATTTTCTTTAAAGGCTGCTTTGTTGAAATTATCAAAAGGACTATGAACAAACTTTGCAGTGGATCAGCTCAGTCAGGTTTGCTCAGAAAGACCACACTAGTGTCCATCCCGTGCTATCCCCTCCCCATAAGGGAGTATCAGACTGGAGTTCATGGTGATTTGATAGCCCATGAAGAAACAGCGTCTCTGAATACTGATAATAGCTAGTTATTCTCTTCTTATGTGGCAAGTACACACTGTGGACTGATGAAGTAGGTCAAGTTGATGTCTGTCATGTTGGCACAAGTGATGTTGCATTTGTAAGTCTTGGTTTCATTTTGTTGTTGTTGACATGTATGTATCTGTATAATTTACTCATCGAACCTGGTATTAGTTGGGTTTTTTTTTTTCACAAACATATTCTGTTGCTGTATGTTGATACTAGGTATGTCAATATCAATAATATATGTTGGTTGGTCATTTAAATAGTGTAATTTGCTCTCTGTCACTTAATACACAGCTTTTACATCCCGGATTACATCAATATTGTAGCCAGCTTGAGTACTGATGTTTATTTTAGGTCATACATCATGACTTGCGTAATATTGGCCACACACTGTATTTATTGCTGTGCATGGGTGTAAAACATAGAACATTCAGAATAACTGGTCAGTGACAATGGGTTATCTTGGAAGAGAGTTGAGGAGACCACCTGTGCTGTACTTGTGACAGTGTGCCACAGAACATGTTATGAAGAGTCACTTTACTTGTGTTTGCAGGAAAGTCTACAGACAGCAGCTCAGCATGCAGACCTGATGAGGAAAGTGGAGAACCTGAATGTATTGACAGATAGTAATAAGTTACTGCGAGAAGAAAGAGACCAGCTCATCCTGAAAACTACTGAACTTGAAAAGAAGGTAGGATCATTTCTTTTTTATGTGTCTATTGTATGATAACACTAATAATATGCTTATTAAAGTAAAATCAGAATATGATGTGCAAATACCTTAGATAATTTAATCCATAATAATAATGGAGCGTATTACATCAGTTCAGAACCATTATTTCCTCAGCATGTGTAAACATTGAGGTAAAATAGGTTAAGAACATGTTATGAAACATCACTTTAACCCTTGAATTAAGACTGAGTCAACAGCTTTGTTTGGCATGCGTTGGGCGCTAAGTGCCCAACCCATGTCACAGAAAGCTGTTGAGCTGGAGCATGTTATCTTGATAGTGTAGGTTCTCATCTACAATTCTAAGTCGAACTGTTTTTCATTACTGTTGAAATTAGTTGAACACACAGAAGTGGACGACATCTGAACAGCAGCCAGGTTTGGCTTGTGTAAGGGGGAAAGCGTTAAGATGTTTATTCAGATGATATGTTATAATAGAGAGCCTGCGAAACAAACAGTTCAGTGATGACTGATTGTAAGAGAAACACAGAAGTGCCAAATCAAGATATTACACGCACTTGAGAATCCAGTAATTGTGGTAGTCATACACTTGGTGAATGTGTTTGTGACAGGTGACAGAGCTCCAAGAAAAGCTGGGTCCAGTACAAGAGAGTAACAAGGAGCTGTCGGGCCTGCGTGACGTGCTGCAGGCAGAAAAGACTGCCCTGGAGTCGGAGGTGTCCAGGTGGAAGGCCCGCACAAACCATCTCATTGAACAGTGCAACAAGGCAGACCCAGAGGAGCACAGACGCCTGGTGTAAGCACCAGTTTTACCTCTGCATCCTTAACACAGAGTATCAAATATGACCTGCCTCAGTATTTTCATGAAGGTGTCTTGATACCATATGACCATTTTGATTGAGAATTGTACTCCAGACATATCAGCATAGGGTGCCATGAGGCAGCAGCTTTCTTTGGTGTTGGAAGTAGCCAACCAATGCCGAGAGTGTACAAGTGCAGCTCAAATGGCACCTTGAGAGAAATGTCTAATTGATGTACTAGATAAATTCATTCACTTTGTTGTACAGTACCTGTCTTGCCAAATGGATCACCATGCTAGCACGTGCCAGCGCGTGCTGTAGCATGCTGGCACAGATTGAGATGCTTGTGGCCATGAATGCTTGCCACTGGCTTGCCAGATTTGATATTATACTATTAACATTCGGCGATGCATCAGTAGCATATGTGATATCCCAATAGCACAATGCTCGTTCTTGTCACTAAAAGACCATAAATTTGGGTCCAGCCTTGGCAAGCATTTGATTTGACCTTGCATGCAATGCAAGCTTTGTCAATGCGGGAATCCAAAGGTCACGTATTCAGCTTCCAAATTAGGCCGATACCAACCAGTTGACTGGTGCTATTTATAAAATCTCTTGAGCAGTGTGAGGCCCACTGTCATGTCATTGCACTCTTTTATATGTTTTCTGATTGTGTTGAAACTGTTCCCTTCCCTTTTTAACCTGATAAATTTCTACTTCACAGACTCATTTACATGTAGTTTAGCCATTTTTATTTCGATGTTCCCGATTGAGTGAAGTTTCTCGTCAATTTCCGATTTTTGACCAAAATATTGCTGCCAAACACATAAAAGTTGAGGGTTTTTAAAAGTTAATAACGTTAGCTTATGATTTGCTGGTGTCAAAATTATATTTAAAAACTCTTTAAGAGCCACGTTAATTTTTGTTGACATTGTCAGAGCTAAATTAGTTTCTATCGAGGCAACTTTTGTAATGTTTGGCATTCCCAGGAAAACATAATGCCGAAAGAAAGAGCATAAAACTTGGGCTTATAGGGTTGACAAAATGTTGCATTTTTTTAAGTCAATGTCTTACTGCCACATAAAAATGTTAAATGTAATTTAACTAAGGGCTCTTATACCTTGTACAATGCATTTTTAGCACTTTAAATGTTGAAAATTTACCAAAAAAAATGTACAAAAGGTGATATTATGCTCATTTGTGCCCTCACTAGGACTGAATTTACTTCAGGTCAAGACTGCATGCTTGGTATCGTTGGAAAGTTCAGAATTTCATATTGACTGATCATGATGTTGTCCGATCGTCATGTGACCTATTTGAATATTAACACCGAAGATTAGTCATGTGGACCCATGGTAGCATGGAGATTGCACAAATGATCCCTGGGCTTTCGCCCAGGTCTCAACAGCATGCCATTGGTGCAAGCATGGATGTCGGGCACAATAAACACGGCAAATATGGCTCTTTTGATGCTATTAAAGTGTAGAACCTTTGATATTTTCATAGGATTAGGTCTTAAATAATTCTTCTGAAGTTTTTTATTACAATTGCAAGACATACGGAAGGATCGTCACTGTACATTTGGCATCAATGAAGGCATCGTCTCTTGACGGACTCGAACTCCATTTGCACATTGAAAGCATTGTTGGCTCAGCTGACTTGTCGTCAGCTGAGCTTATAGGATGGTCCGTCGTCCATCCGTTCCTTGATCTTGAAATAGGGATTGACAACAAACAGTATGTGACAAAGATTTTTGACAAACAAGAACGATTCATATTTGACATAGTTTCATATCCTGATATCACTGGAAACATTCCAGAGAGAACCTAGCCTATGGTGTGGTCATTGGACAGGTTTTATGCATTAGCAGAAACACATCACAAATAAATGAATTTGTAAAGAGAATAAGAATATTGATTTGAAAAAAAAACTATGCCACAAAACCTAGGACACCAAAAAGCTATATAAAACTCTGTTGAAGTGTTTCCATAGATATGGAACAATACTGAGAAAATACTGCACTAATTCCAAGACACTAATAGATGATATTAATCTATAGATTTAGGTAGGGCTAACATAGAAGTGGTGGTAGGGCGATAGTTGGTATACTTTAAAGTTAACTTAAACCCACCTAGAGGTTTTCTCTAGTCTGTCTACAGTCAGAAACCATCATTCATTGTTGGCTCCTCCTATTTCATCACTTGGGTGAAGAGGTGACTATAGTCAATTACCTTAAACACTCACTTCACAATCATTGTTAGTAAATAAGTGTAACATACGAGAGACATCAATCCGTATGACCAAATACCTAAAAAATACAACACTAACTCAAGAACATTTAATTTAGTCAAACAATGTCAAGATAGCTCTTGAAATGACAAAGTGTAGTCCTCAAGGTGTTTAGAGTGGTAAGAGGAAAAGTACCCGGGGTAAAGTATACTTAACCCACCTAGAGAATTTTCTCAAGTCCGTCTTAAGTCTGAAAACCATGATCATCCTCACTTTTTGCAGGATTTCTTTCATTTCAACCTTCATCCAGTATAGTGGAAGAGGTGGCTTCCAGCTAATACCTTAGTACACTTTACCTCATAACATCTCTAGGCAACTTTATGGTGCTAAAATTGTATAATTATTTACCTGTTTATACCAGTGTTGGTATGGTGGAATAGTGTGTGAAGCTTTTAAGTTTCAAAGGAGACGTCCATCCACAATTCACATTTTCGACTCCTTGTGCGAAACCATCAGCCAGATTTACTTCAAACTTGGTGGAAAAAACTGAAACTTTAAACATGCGAAAGTAAATTTGTTTATAGTATAATATGAAACCTTGACCTATTTTGTTATTTTTAGCTCAGCTGACTTGTCAGTCAGCTGAGCTTATCTTATGGTCCTCCGTCCGTCGTCCATCAACAATTCACATTTTCGACTTCTTCTCCAAAACCTTCAACCAGATCCCCTTCAAACTTGGTGGGGATGTGCCTTTGGTGGGTGTCTACCAAGTTTGTTCAAATGGTCATGGTCCAGTGATTTTTGGATTTTTAATGAATTTTTTTGTTCTTTTTTGGGCAAATCTTAAAAAATCTTCTCTGAAACCGCTCACCCAATTACTTTGATATCACACAGGAACACTCCCCGGGACTCCTAGTTCTTAATTTGTTCACCAGGTGGCGCTGCAAATTTTTTCTATTTTTTTCATGTTATAGCTCTTTTCGACTTTTTCAGAACCATCACTCAGATTAAGCTGAAACGTGGTGGATATGTTCCTTGTAAAAGGGTCAAACAGAGTTGTTCACTGTGGAATGCTGCGGGTTCCTGATTTTTAACGATTTTTTCAATTTGGGTACTTTTCGGTAAATGCACCTTTCCCATTGATTACCATGTAAGTCAATGGGCATTCGAATGCTAATTTACATTTTCGACTTCTTCTCCAAAACCGTCATCCAGCTTTATTTCAAACTTGGTGTGGATGTACCTTGGGTGGGTGTCTACCAGGTTTGTTCCAATGAATTTTGGATTTTTTTATTTTTTTTTTTTTTTTTTCAAAAATCTTTACAAAAGTTTTAATAGGAAAGTTTAACATGGGAATTTCTTGTAATGGTCATAACTTAAATAATTTTGGCCAGATTTACTTACAAACTTGGTGGGGATGTGCCTTGGGTGGATCTCTACCAAGTTTCTTCAAATGGTCACGCTGTATTGATTTTTGGATTTTTTATGAATTTTTTTGTCTTTTTTGGGGCAAACCTTGAAAACTCTTCTCCTCTGAAACAGCTCACCAATTGCTTTGATATCGTACATAGACACTCCCAGGGCCACCTTCTTCCCAATTTGTTCACCAGGTGGCGCTGCAATTTTGTTTATATATATATATATATATATATATATTTTTTTTTTTTTTTTTTTTTTTTTTTTTTTTTTTTTGGTGTGTGTATGAATTTTTTGTATGGTTTTGCTATGTTTCACTTGTTCTCAGAACCGTCACTCAGATTAAGCTGAAATGTGATGGATATGTTTTTGTGGAAGGGTCAAACAAAGTTGTTTACTAGGTGGTACTGCTTTGGATTCCTGATTTTTAAGGATTTTCAGTTCGGGTAATTGTCGGTCAATGCAGCTATCCTATTGATTGCTATGTAAGTTAACGGGCATTCTAATGCTATTTCACAGGACAACTGACACAAAATTTACTGTTTACTTGATGACTTGAGATCTGTTTTGAGTTAGTACCGTGATGCTTCACACGTTAATGTTTCTGTATTAAGGTCATGCTTAGAGAGTACATAAATGACCTTGACCTCGTTTCTGGGATCACAGTGCAACATACATGAATTTTACTCTTCATTATAACTTGAGAACTACTTGAACCTTGATGTTGCACATCTTAGTGTTCTTCTATGAAGGTCAGACTTACTCAGAACATGGGTGACCTTGATTGATTCTTTCCCAAGTTCATAGAGCTGCAAGTGTGATGAATGTCAAGATCAGCTGAGCATGGGCTGTTCACACAGGCCTCTTGTTTATGTTCAGAATGAGCGAGACTCGAACTTGCAACCTTTGGCACCAGTTGCCCAGCTGAAATGGGAAATGCACATAGCCACTGGACTAAATCCCCATTCTAAAAAAAAAGAATGGTTCGATGGAGGTAGTTATGCGTGAATGCCATATCAACACTGTTATGCAGTATATGTACTGAGTCAGCATTTATTTCCAGGGGAATTTTCGGGGACTTAAATCCACCAGCATTAAGGAAATGCTGAAAATATATTTTTTATGTTCGGAACAAGCAAGACTCAAACCTTGTCACCAGTTCTGTAAAGTTGAAAGAAGTGATTTTTAATGGAATGGTGTAGCTTGGACATCAAGGGCAAAGAGAATTGAGCCTCTAGATCAAAATTGGACTTGAGTTCATTGTATATAAAACTACTTGGTGATCTAGTTTTGGGGTCACTATGACCCAAAGATTATGGAGTTTGACACTTGTCCAAGTTTAATGTTTTTCTTCAAAACCTCAAAAAGTTATTATGCGATTCGAACAAGCAGACCATGAATGGAAAGCTGGACGTGACGCACACATTTTGATCAGTAACAATTTCTTAATCCAAGGTGAAGGTCAAGGTCAAGTGGCCACTTGAAATATAGGGGACGGGTCATCTTGTGAATGCTCTGCACCCCACAGTTTTTGAGTTATGCCCATATAACTTTTAGGACTTAGAAAGTGTGTGAAAGTGTACATGTTCTTTAATGTTGGTGGCACCACCTGCATTATCATGTAACATTTGGGTCAAAATGTGGGGAAAAAAATATAAAGCATCAGAATTTTTTTTCCTTGAGATGACTTTGGTGTTCATTTTGCTGATGTCAAGGCAGTCGGACTGTGTTTCATGAACAAAAGTAGCTTCAAATCTTGTGGTTGGATTATGAATGAAAACATTGAAATTAGGATTCAGGAGATAAATGATTGAGACCTGGAAAATTTAGTAGACTCTTGCCTTCAAAGCAGCCATCACTGGCTTTTTTCATATAATTGGCCCTTTGCCATCTGCAGTTTATTGGGGGGGGGGGGGGTAGATATGCTGAGAATGCAATGGTACACACTGTTGATTGGCCAGTCCAAAAGGAAGTACATGTATTGCTGCAAGCTGGGAAGTGAGGCTTTCAACCCCACTTGTATAAAAGGACAATAACACAGTCAAGGAGAGAGTGAGGTGGGGTGTAAAATCTGCCAGATGTGTACTCTGCTGTGACTCGCCCTTTGTGTCAGAGACAACCTTATTTCCTGGATCAAGTTAATTACATCTGTTGCATAACAGAAAGTTACGCTCCGATAAACTACAGACTCCGAGGAGTGCCAATATCAGAAACATATAATGTATAGCGACTGGAGGCTGCGTAGGAGGCAAGGGTAACCAGGGGGTTACCTGGGAGAGTTGGCAGCAGTTGGAGACACAACATATTTACAAATTGTGCTAAAAAATTTTGCTGGGGTTTAAGTTAAGCCAACAGCTGATCTTATCAACTAGCCCATTAATAGTCTTTTGTGGTCCAACCTTTCATCTGTCTGTCAACAAATGAAATTTTGACTTCAAATGACATTTCGACTTCTCAAAACCTGGGCAGTAGATGGTCTTGCGATGATATTTTACTTGAAAATTGTTAATGGTAAGTGACATTGTCATTGCCAGCAGTGATCATTCTGTCTGTTAGATCATCTGAGCACAGGACAGGCTTAGTCCTCTAGTTTAAATTTTTTACAATCTGAATTTGCCAGATCCATGGCACACAAACATGAATTTTTATTTTATTTGCAGGCAAGAGAAAGAAGCGATGGGCAAACAGCTGGCCACTGTGAGGGAAGAATGTAATAACCTCAGGTATTTACAACACCACCACTACCACATTAAGAAGTCTCTGTAACCAATAGCTAGTCATACATTGTGTTTGGGATATTGTCAGAGTTCAACAAGACCACAAGGATTCAAAAAAAAAAAAGATATTAAGGCATAGTATATACACACATTTGTTGTCTCAAAGGGGCTGTCACTACAAGGGTCATGAGTAAAAAGGAGGAATAACTAGCCTCTACCAGTTTTTGCCACCAGATGGCACTGTTTTTGTTTAACTATTCTGAAAAAAATCTAACAATCAATTTGTATTTTATAGGCAAGTGTGGTTAGTGTGGTGATACTAGTGTTAATACATGTAGATATATATGTACTCTCATAAAAAGGTCGATTCATATTTTTTCATGTTTGTCAACTGTGAGCTTTACTGTTAAGACAAAATAAACTGGGCACTGGATAGTATCACACCTTTGTGGTTTTGTACCAGATACTTGATAAACCACTCCCCCTCTGCATCAATTGGCAGAGTTCAAAAGGTTCTTTACAACATGTTGAATTATAACCAGGCATGTCACTCCACGGATGTGTTTTTAATTTTTGATTTTAGATATTTTAGATGCTGCATTTCAGCTAGTTTGACCATGTATTTCTTATTGTATCCCATATGAAATCAGATATTTTTGGTCCCAATTTTTCAGATTTGGAGAATTTCAGGTATTAATTTTTCTAACTGACAAGTCAGATGCCTGTATGACAAGAGAATTGTAATATCTACAATTAATTTATTGCTGAAGCCCACTGTATAACCTGTGTACACTCACAGACTTTAAAAAGAAAGTGGAGAAAAGTTAAAGTTGTCAATTTACATTTGGATTTACTTTTAGAATTTTATTCAAATGTTAAAGGAGAAACTGGGAATTTCTTGAAGATTGTTGGAAAATTGCAAAAAAAATTGAATGAACGGCAATACAAAGGCTGGAAGGTCAAACCAGCAGACCAAAGTTTAAAGATAAACCAATCCTAACAGTTAAGATACAATTGTATTTAAAAATAGGTGAAGCAGATTGTTCTTGGTTCAGTGCTTAGACATCATAATTCCTGTGATCAATTTCAGCCAAGAATGTGAGGAACTCAAGGTACAAGTGGCCAGAAAGGATGCTGATGCAGAGGAGAAGCTGAAAAACATCATTCAGGTAGACACGACATGAGTTGATGGCATTGTCAATTGGGGGGGGGGGGGGGGGGGGTGCTAGTTATGACCTTGAATTTTATGCTTCTCCCAGCAGCATTTTTTAATGCAGTCAGCCCAGTCATGTTTGTTACTATGTATCTCAAGATTGTGGTGACAGACTCCACAGAAATCTTCAAAAGTATCTTGTAGGGCAAAGGTGATGTGATTAAATGTCTAAGTGACTGTGTTCTGATTGTGACAAGATATTTACTGTCCAGCAGGATGCATCATGCAGTGTCATCGCTAGTCGTGTTTGTGACAATGCTTCAAAAGATCTTGATGGATTTGGTCATATTTGGCACAGGAGAATCACACAAGAACTAATTAGATTTCTGTGTCAGTATGACCTGCTTACGGATTAGTTCACAGCAAGCAGTGTGAATTCATCGAGGACTGTTTGTTACCACAATATCATTAAAAAAAAAAAAGAAAGGCTCAACTTTGAAATGTAAGTGCCCAATATATGCTGGGCTCCAGATCCTAAAGAATACAGTCTTGTTTAATGTGGACACTAGGCATGCTGATTGAGAAATGTGAGACATAGCAGAAACACATATATAAATGCAGGTGTTCCCGCTTTATCTAACTATGTGCGCATGATTGAATTATTTAACTTGGAGACTAAATTTAGCAACAAACTGTTTTTACCTCTGGGCTTTTAGGCTGGAGGGTATTGTCATCATCTACGTGTCCGCCCGTCCATCCACGCCTTGTTAAGGCCATATCTCCCAGAATACTCACTTTATAGACACCAAATTTGTATCACATGGGACTATTGAGGTGCTTCAGGTGCCTATCGAAAAGTAGGTCACTAGGTCACATACTTAGATCACAGTACTGCATTAAAAAAAAAAAACTTCTTTAACACAGTATCTAAAAATATATTGAATGCAGCTTCATCAATTATTTATGACAGTTGATCCTAAGGCTGCCTCAGATGCCTATACACCCTGTTCAAAAGCCCCACATATTTGGAACACTACTGACCTCTGGTGGCAGAAACCAGAATGAGGTTGTGGGGGACACCAATTCAAGGGCCCCAGACACCTAGTGAAAATTAGGTCACTGGGTCACATATTTAGGTCACAGTGCTACATTGAAGAAAAATGGCCTGGCCATAATATCTTTGCTCATTGCATTTGCACCAAAGCTTTGTCATTAGGTCAAACAGAAGTAGCCTTGACCTACCGGAGGCTTATTGTCGTCACCTACGCGTCTGTCCTGGCCAAGGGGTTTCAGTCACTGATCGGCTTCTAGTTTCTTAATGTCATTGGAACATGTTATAACCTGCAGGTGGCACTATAGGTAACTTCCCCTTGTATCGATCGGTTGCAGGTGGAGACACCTGGGGTTTAAACAAAACCTTTGTCATTCATTGATTAAAAATATGTTAAAAAGGAAGGAGGTGCCACCACCATGGAGAATAGTATATCTGACAAGCCCTAATAGAATATGATTATGCCATTCTTGAATCTTTTATGAGAGACAAACCCATACCTTGGGAAGAAAAGTAGGCCTTAAACACCAATCCTGTAGTAAAAAAAGGGGTTTCTTGTATATTTTATTTTCAATTTGTTGGGGGTTTTTTTCAGCTAAAGAAAATTGGACGCAAGTATCGTATGCAAGCTGAGGAGGTCCAGAAGGAGTTGGACACCCTGAAAGCCAAGAAGGAACAGGAAGGGTCACAGCAGCAAGCCAGTGCAGCACAGGAGGAGAGGATCAAGGTGCTGGAGCTAGAAAACAGCAGGCTTGAGCAGGAGAAAAACAGACTGGAACAGGAAAGAAGCAAGTTGGAACAGGAGAAAAGCAAGCTGGAAGAGGAGAAGGGCAAGGTGGAACAGGAGAAGGGTAAAGTGGAACAGGAGAAGACTAAAGCAGAACAGGAGAAGAGTCAACTTGAGAAGGAGAAAGGCAAACTGGAGCAGGAGAAAGTGCAACTTGAACAGCACAATAACAGTATCTCAGAACAACTGGGGTCAGCTGAGTATGAAAGAAACACAGTGACTAAGAAGTTGAAGGAATTGGAGACGGCTTTAAAAGAAAAGGACCAGAAGATGCAGTCACTTGCCCAGGTAAACAAGGGCTTCATGGGATAATATCAGATGTTGGGTTTGGCTTAGCATCAGTTCTAAACCTGTGGACTTCATGAAAGAAATAGCAATTTTTATTCAAAGTGCATCTAAATGTATTCACTTTTGGTATTTTGTGTAAGATTACTGGGTTAACAAAGAGAAGTTTACTTGAATGAAGTTCACAAAAAAATATTAAATGAAACAAAACAGCAAGTATATGTAATAAATTTTCTTGGATGTGCAGTAATGACTGAAAAGCTATTTTTGATCCAAAAAGACAATGTTCTTCTCTGTCTAACAGGACAAGTGCATGTTTTTGGTCCAAAACAAAAGCTTTGTCTTTTTCCTCCAAAAAGACAATTTTGTGGGTTATAGAGTTGAGGCTGTTATATTCTTGTTGTGTATGGCTGCAGGAAGTTCAAAAGCTAAGAGACTCTGAAATCAAGTTGAGAGAGGAGAAGGATGAGGTGGAAAAGAAAAAAGAACAGTTCCGTCAAATGGTGCAGACAGCAAAAACTCGACTGACTGAAAGAAAGGAACAGATTGAGAAAGTGACCTCAGAGCTTCAGCAAGCTAAACAGAGGGCTGTCAGTCTGGAAAAAATTAAAGGTAACCCAAATGAATGTTTTCATTCAGCTAGACCAGCATTTAAAGAATATTTGAATAGACTGCTAAAATTTGGCAAAAAGTATCTCATAATACTGAGATTAACTGATAAGATTCTTGGATCACTTTGACCTATTTATTGACTTGCGTGCATCCTGTTATAACTCTGCTGCCACTCATGTTACTCCAACACCTCGAGAAAAAAAAATAATAATAAAGAAAGAAAAAAGGTTTACAGATAATATGTGGACATAGTTGTGATAAAACTGGATGTTTTTCAGGGCAGTTGAATTATGTCTATATTGAAAATATTTGATGTAAAAGTGACAGCTGAAGCTCGGTTTGCAGAAACCTTTAAAATATTTTAATGTACAGATGGTGCTTCTTTGGAGCAACACATCTACTTATGTTGCTACAGTTACACCAATCTGAAAGTTATCAACTCTACGCAAGATGTGAATAGCCAATGTATTAGAGGTGCCTTAGCATTATATTATATATGTACACACTCCTTAGTGCATAGGGGTAGCGTAAAGAGCCCGTAGAGACCGCGTGGACAGTGAGTTGACAGTTTTAGACAGGTTTTATACACAGTTGCCTGCACGGACCATCTATGCATTATGTTGCCGCATGTACATCTGCGTCAGTCCACACATTCAGTCCATGAAACTGATGGGCTGAGAAATAGTACGATCTGATGATGATTAAAAGCTTTATTGTATCGTTTTCATTTGTTTAACAAAACAAGGTAATTGGATGGTCGGTGAAAAAAAGTACTTGGAAATAGTTGTCACACAAAGCAATGATTGCTCCATTTCGAGACGGTCACTGCCAGCCACACCACTTGTTTGTACTATCAGTACATTTACTCAATAAAAAACATTCAAGTTTTCCCCCAAATTGCTAATATAAACTCTAGATCTAGATTATGATGGAAAACAAACTTACGTGGGCAACTGAACTTTGCCTTGCAACTGCCAAGTTTTAAAATCGTCATGCTGTCAGTCAAGGGCACTTTCAGTTTCATTTCCAAAGTTTGTACACACACAGGTTTGCAACTTGCATCACATCCACCTGCATGAATAACTACCAGATTTTGTTTATGCATTTCTAGTTTGTTCATATAGACAGACTGTACTGTACACTTAAAATCCGTCATTTCAGTAACACAACTTCAAGGCTTGCCTAACAAGGAAAAAAAAATGCACACGTTTCTTTTTTTTTTTCCTTGCTGGTTTTGATATGTCGCTGTCTGGTGTACAAAATGTGAACTACAGAATCAAGTTGCCAAGGAATGAAATCTACAGGCCAGATTTTGTATATCTGAACAAAAAACAATCGGAGTAAAGTTATTTTTGCACTGCATTCAAAGAGTGTAAGCAAAGTGGGTAAACATGTTTTTTAGCTCAGCTGACTTGTCAAAAGCTGAGCTTATGTTATGGTCCTACGTCATCAACAATTCACATTTTCAACATCTCCAAAACCACTGGGCAGATTGACTTCAAACTTGGTGGAAATGTACCTGGCATGGGTTTCTACCAAATTGTCTCTAATTGTTCAACAGGTTGCACTGTGATTTTTTTTTTTAATTTTTTCATGAATTTTTGTGTGTTTTTGCTATTTTTAACATATACTTCAAAACTAGCATTCAGATCATGCTGAAACTTGGTTGAAATGTTCATTGTGGCAGGGTCAAAGAAATTTGTACACTAGGTGGCATTGGTCACTTAAGTGTGTTCATGCAATCTCACAGCCCCAGTGCACATTTAGTTGTGTACATGATAGTCAATGCATATAGCTCCTGGGGCAGCCCCTGCATTGGTACTGCATATCCTCCGCAAAGACACATCGAAGACACTGCATAGCCTCTGCGTACACATTTCCTAGAGGTGTATAGACAAAAATTTGAATGAGTAGACAGAGTGTTCGGCCAATGCAACCATGTAGAACTCCTGTTAACTTCCACGCCGGTGTAACTGTACTACCATGCTCCTCTGGTTTTCATTTATAACACAGGTGTAGTTTGAGTGTTAAAAATGATGGGATGGTAGGGCACATTATAAGTGCTTTGGATCATCATACTGTTTTCAGGCATGGTTGCTACACTTTCCATTCCAGAGGTTCAGCAGCTCCAGTTGTTAAAAACCGCAAGTACAAGAACAGACAACTAAACAACCCATTTCCTAAGTGTGGAACCTGACCGGTTTAACCCTTTCCTGTTTGAATCAAAACTGAGTCAACAGCTTGGCATGGGTTGGGCACTTAGCCCCCAAGCCATGCCAAGGAAAACTGTTGAGCTGGAGCTTGTATCTTGAAAGGTCTCTTCGACAATTTTCATTCAGATTATTTTTCATTACTGTTAAAATTAGTTGAAATCACTGAAGCAGATGACATTTGACTACCAGCAGGTTTGGGGGGGGGGGGGGGGGTTAAGTTCTCCAGCAGGTTTGGGGGGGGGGGGTTAAGTTCTGCACTTTGAATTATCAGCAACCATCAATCATTGCATGCAAAGTCAGCTGAGTACAAGATCATCATGACCCATTGTTGTAATCTTCATCTTTTTCACTAAACAGAGGAACTGGAGACACGGAAGTCTCTACTGGAAAAGCGAATAGCTGAATTGGAAAAGGAATTGAATCAAAGTAGAGCAGCCTTGACATCTTCCCAGGATGCCCTTGAACGATCACATAGAGATATGGCTGACATGAGTAGCAAGGTCAGTTGAAGCGTGTCTTCTTATGTGTGCTGTCTTATAAATTCCTTTTAAGATCAGACTCTTTTATTTAATAAAACGACAATGGAATTTTTGAAAACACCTACCAAACCATTGCCAAGATATTGTGTCTTGTGTTAAGATTTGCATGCACCTTCAAATGTTGCATTTTGTATTAAGTTTTTGTCTAAACTGAGGCCCTGTGCTACATACTCAAAATTGTGTACATACTGGTTATATTTTACATATTGTCTGACATTAGGGAATTGCTGATATTTTTTTTTTATGAAAAGGATTTGTAGTTTCTGTCCTGAAAGAGTGTTTTGATAATTTTTGTGAGAGAAATTGACCAGATTTGATTTACCCATGAGAAACAGTTGAACATGGAAATAGATTTGATGGAATTCAGGACTCAACACTAACTTTTCCAGGAACTTCCGCGGACCTATCATTTATTCGATTATTTGACATTTCTGGATCTCTTTTGTATCTTTTCCATGGTAATTCTGGGCAAGTGCATCGAAAAATCTACATGCCCCGAACTGAGTACCATCAAGATCTAGTTGCCCCGAGCAACACTAATGTTGAACCCTAGAATTGAAATAATTATATAAGTACCGTGTTAATTTTAAACAAATATATTTGATTTACCAGCTAACACATATGCACAGAGAGACCCCTCAGCAAGGAGTGCGACCTACTATGTCAGCATCCGAGAGAACCAGGTAAGTTATAAGTTGTTCTTTTATAAATTTTTTTGTCTGCTTATTGATGAATACTTACAGCTTAAACTCTGCAAGTTCATACATTTTGATGTCAACAGCACTACAGTCAAGTGCATACATATTACTTTAGGTTCACACTTTTTTTCTGTTAAGCAGCGTCAGCACTTCAGAGACCCCCCGCACTGCCAGCATCAGACCAATGTCAACTCCTGCTGCCCAATCACGGCAGGCTGCCCCGGTGCAGCCCGTTCGTAGCTCTAGTGCTGAGGCCAAGGCCTTGGCAAGCATACGACCCATGCCCATGTCTGGCCCCACACCCAGCACCTCACAGACACCGACTGCTACTGTCATGCCAACTACTCTCAGTGTCCATGAGGGTAAGTACATGTCTTGTTATCACACCCTTCTCTTTTAACCACTCAAAAAAATCAGTAATTTCTTGTGGTTCCCTTGCACATTCCTGATTTGTGAGCCTGTCATGCTCACAAGAATACATGTAATGGGAACCGCAGTGCTAGCCGGGTAACTGATAACTATACTCTATCAGATGAACATTGCAGGATAGTCATCATCAGATGAAACATTTTTTGATGACCTGTTACTTAAACATTTGTGTGTGTGTGTACACATGCACACCGTTGTATATGTATGCACACATGCGTGCACGTACGTGTGTGTGTATGTATGCATGTGGCATTGTCACATTAGTTTTCTTGAGCACATTGCATCATAGATCATACCTATTGGTGTTAAGTGTTCCTGATAATTAGGACCCCGCATCTACGATGCAGGAGCCCCATAGTAATCAAGCAGTCTGTCCATTTATCTGTTGCAAGCCGGGATCCATGTAAATGTCTCAAGTTCCCATGATGATTTTTCCAAGTTCTGTAACAAGACTACAATACTAATAACTACGATAACTTTCCATGTTATCATTCAATTGCCTTCAAAGGAGGTCAAAGTATGACTGTACATCTATGTTAAACCTTGGCTAGTATTGTTTTTTGGTGACCGTGACCTCAAGGTCACAAGGACTTACATTTGCAACTAAAATGG
>OZ026630.1:47521033-47613533 GCA_964020975.1 Hermodice carunculata | reverse complement strand
CATCTCTGCAGTTTTGCTCATTAAGATTTCGAATCCGCAGCAAAGTTATGCAAAAAACACATATTCGTTGCCTTTTTTGTCTGTCTGTCTGTCTGTCTGTCTGTCTGTCTGTCTGTCTGTCTGTCTGTCTGTCTGTCTGTCTGTCTGTCTGTCTGTCCATCTATCTGTTGATTTGTTGAGCTGAAAACGAGGTGTTACGTCTTTTTTAAAACTTTTCATGCACACAACACCAAAAGAAAACAAAATTCCAAACAAAAAGAGGCTTTATTGTAAAAGAACTGTATTTACTTCAGTTTCCAGTGATAATTTATACGGATCGTTCGAAAACATCATTTAGACTTTAACTTTTGGAGTATGCGGAACATGATACGGGGGGGGGGGGGGGGGTGCAGACAAAGTGTTTATTTTTCTTCTGAAATATTTTTACTTTTTACATTTGTGGAAACAAAATCTATATTTATAAATAGACTTATATGAGCAAGTTGATTCTGATTTGCGTGATATCAGGATAGCCAATTATGTAATTCCTGGATTGAAACTCAACTGATGATGGACACAACGAAAATTACATAAACTTAGACCAAACATTCATTTGCATTATCTTTCTCTCAAAATATAATGTGTTTTATAAGTCAATCCAGGGATTGCTCGATTATTAGTAAAATTAATGGTTATACATGCATTATAACCAATTACATAAAGTCATAAGGTCTACTGTGATAACATAAACATGTGAATTTGGCCTGCTTACAGTATTTGGCGCATAAAACGTGACTGATAATGCTAATTGGCGAAAGGATTTTATTGATTTTATGATGTTCATCATGATCCATTTTCATGGTGTTGACACAGACCCTGTCCGAGGTGAATACTCTGAATGATGCTGTCAGCTGTTTTCCGTAAAGATATCGTTCTTTTCGGTTTGTAATCGATGTTTACGGTATCATATTACGCATGCGCAACGCTGATATCTTTATTTTGACCACACCTTTTTTGAGGTAAAACTGCACCAAAAAGTCATGCAAACCAAGTGAAAAAGACATCAGATTTTGATACTAGCATGCGGCAATTTTTGCACATGTCAAGGCGCTCGTATATGTTGAGTTTCAAGGATGAACAATGTCGTTTAGGTGTCTTTTGCAGCTTACATCCGCCCAAATTTTGAAAAGAGTGTCTGCTAGCCAGGAGCTGAGCATGGTATCAGCCAGACTCAAATAACATGCATGTGTGATGGCGCAAAGGACTTAACTGGTTGAAATATCTTACATTGTCATTGTTTTGCCCTGATCACAGTACTGGTGGTGCTTCGTCACTGGAAACATCGATGTTATGGTGTGTTTACGCAAACTGAGACACCTTGTTATGTCCACTACCTACGCCAGGGAAGTAGTTTGCACGTGCAACCGGAGTCAATCCAAGATGCAGGCAGTGGCAGACCTTCTCCTGTTGACAAGTGACATCCGACCAGTCACAACAGAGAGTCTCTCTGTATTTGGAGAGTCATTCCCAAAGTGCAGGGAAACAATTATCACAAGAACTAAGGGACTGTTGGTCCTTACAAGTGCAATTAATAAACAACTACACAGCGTTACTGCCAAATGGCAGGATATACATGACTGCATTCAAGAAGTGACAGAGCTGGTGGTCAGTCTGACTGAGTGTTGTGCCCATGCAGCCTACATTGTAGCCACAAATAAAAAAGACTGCACTCCTGCCATTTCAGGGATAATAGACCGATACAAAATATCTCGTGCCAATGTAGACATAGAACAGAGCTGCAACAGGTTAAAAAATGCGACTGTGGAAGAACTGACGCCACAAGTTTTAGTAGATATAGGAAATGATGTTAAAAAAAACCTGGAAGTATTAACAGAATGTTGTATGAGTGCAACAAGTAAAACAATTGATTCTGGTAATCAGGATCAGTTTAAGTTGTGCATAAAAAGTATTACTGCGTGTGCAAGTTGCTTACTGTCCAGTATTCGGTGCTTCAAATCTCAGCCCACTTTATCTCACCATAAACGTTGTGCAGCTTTTTGTGAGCCATTATCAGCAGCAACAAATGCGTTAGTCAACTTTGCTGTAGAGGAGCAGTTCACAGGAACACCAGCCCATCTCACACAAGAAGCCATAGATGCAAAGAAAGCTGTTCTAGGTAAGGCCACCCAGACAGGCACCCATTTGGACATAAGTGTTGTTATCCAAATTTGGAAATTATAGCAAAGTGAATGGGAAATTAAGCCATGGCAATCCAGATATTAAGCCAGACAAATAATTGAGGTCACAGTCAGGATTTGTATGTGTATTCAGCTGAATAATGTACACAACCCAATGCACAAAATTTTTGAGGGCTCTGTGTGCATTGGATCCAATGTAAAAGTAACGTAGTGGAATAGGGTAATGACTACCAGGAAGTGGTCCTGGACAAAAAGACAAATACAACAGTGAGTAAATTGGTTATTGTGCAGCTTTGGGTAATGAAATTTATATGCACATTTCAGGTATACATCCAACTTCAACACACAAAAGTAGTGTTCCTATATGCAGAGTTTTAAGTCATCAAGCTGCAAATTACAGTCAAAAGCAAAAGGAATTCTACATCCTTAGCCTTTTGGGCTTAAGTGCCTTCTACAATTCCAGAAGACGGAGACAGGAGCCTTGCTCCTCTGTGTCACATCTGTGCAAATTTCATTAAGCCAAACTTACAAAAAAAAAAAGAACCTTTTCTTGAGTTGAAGAGGATTGAGCTGAGGGTTACTTTTCAATAATCATGGTGGTGAACTGTGGATGTAAGCATGTATTAACTAAATATTCATTATGAACAAGAAAAAACTATCCTGCACAACTTGGTGTTGAAATATTAACTACTATAGTACCTGCATTTTGATACTAAACTGTGAAAAGGATACACATTTTTGTGGTCCAAGTGGCCAGTGTCTGCTGTCATCACATTCCCAGACTGGGAATTCAACGTTACACTTTGTCCATATCTTCTGAAATTCAAAGTTTTATAAACATCTTAAATTCAATGCAACATAGAACAAACAAAAAAAAAAAGAGAACAAATGAAAATTATTCCTTATCTCACTGGTAGAAATTCTAACTTTCCTGATAAAATATGGGCATTAAAATTGCTTTCTAAAAATAATGGTAATTATAAGTCTGTGGTTGTCTGCTTATCTGCCACAATTCTGTACCTTACAGGTGGTATTTATTGTCAGGTTTCTCAACATGTAACTCACAATTTTACACGCAATATATTTGCAAAAATGGTCCACTGTATATAGTGATGTAAAGGCCAGAAACACCACATATGTTTTTTGTTTATAACATTTTCAGAGTGACACTGGAGGCAAATCTATGATACATTAGCTTTCATTTTTACTTACTGATTGATAAAATTCTCAATTCACATATAAACTGCTATCAAGCTATACATTTAATTCAATTTTTAAAGAAACCAGGGGTCTGCTCTTTTGGATTCTTAATGTCAGTTGTTTGCAATGTTTACACAATAATTTATTTGATTGCCAGATTTAACAGAAATCTATTTTTTGATCATTCAGTTTTGAACATAATGACCTCAAATGTGCAGCAGAGTGAGGTAATGCTTTAAAATAAAAACTCATGACACAGATTTTCCATGAAAGTGAAAACATTTGATATTCACTTTTCAAAGTTATGCTTTATATCTTATTATTCCGGTGTTGAAATTAAGTGCAATGTAGGATCACAATCAACTTTTGTTCCCCTGAATGATAAGCACTTTTGAAACACTTTTATAGTTGCTATGTTATTATTGCAGATAACAAAAATAACCACAGGGACACCAAAGCAGTGTCATATTTGTAATCACAAATGAAAAGAACACATTAAGACACTTTAACCCTTTCTTCGTCAATTTAGACTGGGTCAGCAGCCATCTGTGATGCACTCTGGTGCAAAATACCCAGAGTGTGCCAAGGAAAGCTGTTGACCAAAGGCCTATATAATTCTGTAGAATGTTTCTTACAAATTTCATGCAAGATTTTGAAAGAACAAATCAAATTTTAGAAAAATAGGTAAGCTGGCAGTATTTCCTAACCTGAGCTCGCTGTGGGCATTTCAGGTGGGATTGGGTTAAACATGAATTTAGAGTGTCATCAGAAGAAAAATGTTAGCCTCTACTAGATTAGTGCTTAACCCATCATACATGCGTAGAGATAGACACTAGTAGCTGTAAAGGGCTGGGGGGCCTGTGTGAATGCCTTCCTTTTATTGCGGACATGTAACGTGTGGTCAGCTAATGCCTTTCTCTCTTGCTGCTTTGCAGGTGCCTGTTTAAGTATTGTATCATCATGCATACAGCTGGCAAGAACTATCAAGGAACTGGCCTATGATAACACAAATGTGCAGCATCGCACCAGAATTCCCATGTGCACAGAGTCAATATCTAAAGCATCTAGTCAGCTGGCCGAGGCTCTGTTGCAACACCACATAGAAGACCGGTCAATCCCAACGCATCGCCTTAGTCAACTCAGTTTACGATAGCAACCAGGACATAATTCAGTGGATACAAAACTGCATTTTTGTCTGAGGGATCATGTTGCAAAAGAGTGATGATGAAGACCTGTTTCACAGCTAATTTTTCGTCTTGTTCTTCTGAGGAGTAGAGTAATTATGGCTGTGAAATAAATTGTTGGAACTATGGATCCGGTCCATGATTAAAGTCCTTCATATTGTTGACTATTTCAGCCAAAGAAGGGGTTTATTAAACAAAGGGATACCTGATGAGAGTTACAGACTTGCCTAATGAATAATAGACATGATGAGAAAAAGCAGTGAGTAGATTTTGTTGAGTATTGATCCTTAGAGGGATTCATGGGATGATTACCCATAATTTTACTATGGACTGTGGAGTGACGTATCTGTGATCTCACTTAGTATGCCTACATGCTGTAGGCTACACTATGTATGCAAGAAACCATGTTAAACAAGATCAAGAAACTGTGACATTGTGCAGTGATTTAGTTTATTTGATGTGATATACTTACAATCAGGACCTGCACAAAGATTTCAACACATACACTACCCATGTCAGCCTTGAATTTAATGTGATTGTGACTTTGTGATCATTTAGCTGTATTGCTGCTGGTGAAAGCAGTCTTGTTGTGTGATTGACCAAATTAGTTTTCCTCTATGTCAGGACTGGGAATAGCAACACTGTTAAATTACAATGGAACATGACAGAAAAAAAGAAAGAAAGACACAATTGGGAGGTAAGAATAATGGATTTAAATGGCGTTAGTAAAGAAAAAGTTTAGAAAAAAGCTTCCAAAAATTACATTTATCTAATTACAACTCTGAGAGCAAGTCAGGCTAACTCACTCTTCATGGTAGTCCGTTGAGCCTGATCATCTGACAGCATTTGGACATGGTAATGTTGCAATCAAGAAAACTAGAAGCCAGCATTTCTGGAAGATTTAACCAGAGATATTCAAGTTTAAAAGTGAAAAAATCAACTTGAATGAGAGATTACGGCGTTAAGTAATGTAAAAAATTTACGTAGTGGCATAGCATGGCAATGTGGTGAAAGCCTTTTCAATGAACTGATGGAGTTGAAGGCCCGGAATACGTATGCCTTCAAAGAGACCAGAACATTTTTTCCACTGATGATTTGAGCACATGAATACTGATATCCTCCTGTTCAAAGAGAATTTGGACATCTTTGTTCTTGAACAGTACTGTGGACTTGGACCTCAATATTTGATAACATCTTGGATTGACATCTACAACAGGTGAGGCAGCTTCAGCTTTGTTTTTCTCAGTATAACTTTTGGACGATGCTATTTTCACCGTACGGTGAGAATAGCGTTTGGTCTATTTTCACCGTGCGGTGCAAATAGCATTTGGAAGGAGTTTTGTCTATTTTCACTGTACGGTGAGGATAGATTTTTGTTTATTTTCACTGTACAGTGAGGATAGGGTTTGGTCTATTTTCACCGTATGGGGCTGATGGTACAGTTTGGTATATTTTCACGGTGAAGATAGAGGCGGCTCTATTTTCACTATCTGCATGGAAATTGAAATTAAGAGCCTTTTCGCAAATTTATGGTTATGGCTTGTCGCATAGAACTGAGGCAAATTAAGATTGATGAAATGCTTACTTTAGGGAGATAGCTAGTTTTATAGTATAGTCAATAGGAAACGGGACCAAAGCAAAGTGCCAACTTACGGAGGGTTTACTGTAAAGCAATTACCTTGGCACCGTGACAGCAGTAAATGTTTGGCTTTTTAACATCTCAAATTAATGTATATGAATTTACTTTACCCACCCATTAGTCTTTCATTTTTGTTGCTTCGTGGATTTCTTTTTAATGTGATCCTTAACCCAAGTCATAACAAGATAGATTTATAAGTTACCCTTAACATAAGTTCCGTTACTTCCATCTGTGACAATATAAAAAACTTCCTACTTTATCTTGTTACATAAATTTTATTTTTGCCTTTTCACATAAAAAATACAGTGTTGGCTTTATAAAAACTGTTCGATAATAAAACTTGAAATACCACATCAACATTATAAACCATGCTCAAACTGGGATGTTAGGCCTTTTTATTATTTCAGCAAGTGTTTGTTCCAATTCTCTATGTGTGCAGTATTATGACAATGCTTTTCCAAAATATTCTTCCCTGGTTGACTTCTTTTCATCACCGTACGTTAGAAATAGAGCAGCCCATATTCTCACCATATGATGAACATAGACCAAACTATATCTCCACTGTACGGTGAAAATAGACAAAACACTATTCTCACCATACGGTGAAAATAGTCACTCCGATAACTTTTATGTAGGGACAGAGTGTACCAGTTGTTACAAAATTAATATTTTTTAGGCATAGCCTTCTTATTTCACCAAAGTCTGTTGGTTTTTGTGTGTCGATGCATAGTGTCATGCACTGTGCATATTATGTTTGACAAACTTTGGCAGTTTGTATGCACATTAACTCAGGTTGTGTCGTGAGCAAATAATTGAGTACACCCTTCCTATTGATCTTCATAGGGCAACCAAAATAGATGAATTTTTTCCACTCAAGCTTAACACAGAATTGTGTTAAAACATGAAAAAAAAAATGCAAAGATACCACAATTGAAATGAAACTCATTTCATATGCCCATATTCCTGGCAATTGGAACAGCATTTTTGTTGGTCTAATTTTAGAATTTTAGAATGCCTGAGAAATAGCACCAGCTGACCCCAGCTGATAGGCCAAAAACAACTTTCTTTATTACGAAAGCCAGGCCAATTCAAAAAGAGATCTTTTTGAAATCACGCCATATCAAGAAAGATATGGGGCTACTGTTCTATGTTAACACACGCACATGTTTTACACAGAAACCATGGTAGCTACATGGAGTATGTAAACGGGCTACTAGTGTTCTTGTCATCAGTTCCTGTTGAGATGCACAGAGCATCGAAACTAGTCGAACTTGCCTCCCGCCATCCATGGCTACTTGCCCAGTCGTTAGCTCAAAATAAATAAATGGTTCAAATATGGCAATGGATCATTGTTTTTTAAACTAATGTGGGAACAACTAGAGTTATTATGGAGGAGCTCTTCCATGGATCAGATGTTGGCAACTCCAAAAACATGAAGGTAAAAGGCACTGAAAGTTAAGAATGCACACCCACTGAAAGCTTCCTTCTGCTGGACATTTCCCCTTTGACCATTCAGATGTGGAATGCCAGGATAGTGGCTCCATTGTCAAGGCTTGACAATTCATGAGTCCGATTGCCCGGGACAAGTCAGATTTAATATCAGGCAAGTTCAAATTAATAAGTACTTGCCTGGTTGGGCAACCAATTTTTTTCATTGGGAACTCCTATTCATCCAGTTTTTATGACCCAGTTACAAGTTGTGATTGTTAGCAAGGCTGGCAAGGGGGTGGGAGAAGGTGACAATAATCCATTGTCATATAAGAGTGTATGTAATTGGAGCACTGTGTGTATGCTGAAGAACTACAGGGGTCTAGTCAGAGCTTTGGCGTCTCGAGATATGTCTGCGATTACTGCAATCCATGTGTTGTGAACACACCAATGCAGGCATGTGCATGGGGCACCAATAGGTGATAATAATCCCTAAATAGTAAACATTCCAGGTTTGGGCTGAACAATTACTTGGTCAGCAGTCGTATTCATCAGGACTTGATTTCTGTCAAAACAAGCAGATATTTTCACTGTCCGTGTAGTGTGCATATGATTACGAGATCAAAGCTACGGGCAGTTATTGGCTTATGGAGTGGGGCCACAGCAACTCACCATCAGTCTGGTCTGCCCCAATAATGTCAAAAACAGCATAATAAAATATTAAAATTTACATGGTTCTGCAGATTAATATCAAATGCCATTTATCGGTGGGCTCTAACAGTGTTGGAAAAAATAGAGATCATGTTGAGGTGCCGTGAGATGACTTCCAGGGCAACAACAGCAGCTGACAACACACAACTGCTGGTCACACCCAAGTGACAGCATGGAGTGGATCTGTGGTGAACTGATCAGTCTCACAGACTGATTTGTGACACATTTGGCAGTTCCCTCTTTCCCCTACCTCAGGGTATTTGCCTGTGACTCCAACTAATTGTAGCTATAAACGCTGGAATCTTTATTTTTGCATGCTGCAATATATACAAACCTTCCCATATATGTGTTCCCTCTGTTAAATGACGGCAGATTTACACATGTTCACCGGGCGGAAGCTATGATGAACACACTATTACATGAGCTGTATCTGCCTCATTTTTGCATGTGACTCAATTTGACCAATTGGGTGATATGTTGTGCGTCATACCACATGGCCAAAGTAGCTGTTTGTGTACAGTTGTAGAAAAGATGGTGCCAGTGCACACTTGATTTCTGATTTGAAATATTAAAATTTAGGTCTGAATTTGAATTAAGAGCACAGTTTATTTGCAAGGAACTTGCCAATACTGTATGCACAAATTTACTGCGATTTATGGATAGCATTGACGGTAGGTACGCAAACAATATGCATCCCATGTCGGCATCAAGGCAATGAGAAAGATGATCCTGAAACCAATGCAACCATTTAAACTTTATTGTTTACCCAAGGTACTGGTTCCTATAGTCCCAGAAATTACGCTGTATTTTTCATTGTAAGTCACCCCATGGATGCAAATAGCTTACTTTTCAATGTATATCTTTAATATTTTGCTAGATTCACTGTTTTAACAGTCAAAGTTGGAATTGTGGTAAAATTTGACACATTTTTTGCAAATCTGCAAGTGGCAAACAAAATTTAGGGTAAATGGTTTGCTAGGCCTTTGTCTATGGACTGATGAAAAAAACATTTGTTTATACTAAGAAGTTATATTGAGACAAGTGGATTTTGCATACGGATAAGTGGGTTTTGAATTCTATTTGCCCTGTGAACAAATGATTTAAAAAAAAACTTGTCGAGCCCTGATTGTAAAATGTGTTTCACTTAAAGCCATGGCCTAGAAAGTACAGACAGGAGAAAGCATCTCAATCAGCATCTCTTTATGAATATGACCTCCCCTATACCCTGTGGTAGCCCAGTTATCTCAAACCAATTGAGGACTACACCACAGGAGGTACTCAGCTGTGCAACTTGAGCTCCATTACGTTGACCTTCATAGGGCCTACTTTCACCAAGAAATCTAATTGTACAGCATTTGCCTCTGTGAATGCAATCAGAGATACAGAGGTTCCAAGTTATTTTCTTCCAATTCAGGAGATGTTCCTGATTTATCAGTAGGTGTTCAGGAGATTGTGTGGATGATGGGGGGAGGGCCAGACATGAAACATTTTTGTAAAAACACAGTTAAAATGGTGCATTCTGGTGGTTTTAAATTCCCAAAATCAGCTGTAAGAAATCGAATGGGAAAATGCATTTAAAATGCTGTTAACCACAATGAGTCAGCAGTAAATACACAAAAACACTGCCGCCACATAAACAATTTATGCAAAATGTCAACTTAATTTTACTTAAAAAAAAAAAAATAATTCGGAAGGTTTTTTTCAAGATTTGGGAGATTGGGAGACTTCAAGGAAATGAGTCCAATTTCAGGAGTTGTGGAACGGCTGGAGATCACAGGCTGGTCACATTGCTTTCCTGTTGGTTACATTAATGGGACATACCACAATTCAAATGGGAGTACTGCAGGCTACAATAGCTGGTGTATGGGAATTGATTGAACCAGTTCTATCTATAGTTGCTGGAAATTTGCTTTAAATACTGGGCTTAGGAACTAATGTATATCATGATGACTGGCTCATTTTGTTTAAAGTGAGTATCCCAACTGTTAAGTTGGCTAAATTGGCTGGAGGTAAAAAGTCATGTGCTTCAATGATATCTTATGAGTTTTGATGTAAATGATTGAAAAAAAAAAAGTAAGAATTATAATTATAGATGAGCCCTGTCAGAATAGCATGCCCTTGGTCAGCAGTTTGCTGCAGGTAGCTTAGACACTCAGGTGTTGACTCAGTCTCAATTCAAAGGGAAAAGGGTTAAACATGCATATGCAACACAAAGAAAAGTCTACATGCCTTTATTTGCTTTGCAAGGGAGTATGTTTTGACAACCCACCAACAAGAGACAAAAAGAGTACTTTTAAATACATTTTGCATGGGATATATTTCATCAAACAAATGAAAACAAACTGGCAGACCCTTCAATGCCCCCCCCCCCCCAATCTGCTTCTCCAAAATGTGTGAAATACCATGTTCCTTTTTAGAGCCCCAGCCACCTTAAGTACCCCTCCCTCTTCACCACTCAGAAGATGTAGAAATAATGTAAATATCTTGAATTTTCATGATTGATTATGTAAAAATGATGTTGTATTGTTCAAAGCAGAGATCAGAACTTCAGTTTCACTTTATGAAAGTTCCCTGAATACCCTGGCCACTGAGTAGAAAATAATGATAGGGTAAAATATATGTATGTGAACATTTGTAGAACATGCAGTCCAGATGCAATAATACTCATTCCTATGAGCCTGCTCATATATATATAATATATATATATATATATGTATGTATGTATGTATGTATGTATGTATGTATGTATGTATGTATGTATATATATATATATATATATATATATATATATATATATATATATATATATATATATATATATATATATATAGTGAAACTTCATTATAATGACACTCATATATCCGACATATTCAATATAATGACTCAAATTTTTGTGGAAAAAGGTTTATTTTCTTTGTTATTTGACTCATTTCTCTGGGAATAGATGGTGTCATTATAACGAGTTTTCACTGTGTGTGGATATATATATATATATATCAAGGTTTTCTGATTGTGCTCTTCACCATCCATTTGCATGAGTCTTTGAAGTAGTTAGTGTTGACTGCCCATATAATAAATATGCAGATATGATTCATCAAAGCATTTCAATGGACCAGTACTTTGATGGTACGTGTACATGCGTGATGTTTGAATCACGAATTCTGATACCAGTGGAATGACTGTTGCAGATGTAACAGTCCATCAAAAGGGGCAGTGGGTGGAGAGTGTTAACTGTACAAGTGGACCTGGCATGAAGTCACAGCCACTTAGCACACACAACTATATATCAGGCAGAGAACAAAAGATGAGTTAGGCATGGAAGGTGGTGTCGTGTATAGCTAGGTCTTGTTACAGTGGTAGGATAGGGTTACATATACATGTATAGTGTGTCTACCAGGATAGTGTTACATGCACACGTATATACATGTAGTGTGTTTACTAGCACAGGGTTACATATACATGTATGGTGTTATATATATATATATATATATATATATATATATATATATATATTATATATATATATATATATATATATATATATATATATATATATATATATATATTTATATATATATTTATATATATATATATATATATATATATATATATATATATATATATATATATATATATATATATATATATATATATATATAAACTTGATTTTATGAGGGTTGCCCAGTTGGCACAAATGATGCACTAATCTCCCCTGATGCTCTCAGAATATAATGTACAAAGCATACATATGGTAAAACATAGACAACCATGGCAATATTAGTTTACAGTGTGAAAGGTAAAAAACAGTGTGTAGTATAATAACAATACATGTAGTAGAAGCAAGAACATTAATTACATATTACCAATAACCCTGCAAGAGAAAGTGTAATGGGTACAGGCTCTTTTAAACATAGGCAAGTTTGTGGCATTCTTCACTGAAAGAGGTAACGAGTTCCATGTAACAGCCCCAGTATAACTCAGGCTACATTTAAAGAACTTTTTCGTGGATTTTAGAACACAGAGATTACATTGTGAGGAAGAAAGCAGGGTGTGTCTGTTGTCTTTCACATGAGTAAACATTTGTTGGACTCTGTCCATGCAAGGCTTTAAACACCACTAGAGCATTTTCATACATTATAGTTCTCTCATCAGGTGTCATCCAGTTCAGTTTTGCCAGATCCTTCAGACTACAGTGGTCCCTGTCACCAGAGACCACCCCTACGGCATCAAAAAAGTGGTCTTATGAGACAGGTGGTCTTTCATGACAGGTAATTTAACATGGGAATAATAGGACTTGGGAATCTGAAAAGCGGTCTGTCATGAGAGGGTGGTCTCTCACAACAGGGGTCTCTCGTAACAGGGACTACTGTATAACTTAACCATTTCTCCTGTGAGTTGAGAACCAGTAAAGCAGCACTCTTGTGGAGATGTTGAACTTTCCTATTAATTTCTTTTGTACAGTTGCTCCAAATGCTAATACAGTAGTCAAGATGGGGCAAGACATAAGCATTCACATACATCTTGCACATGTGAAAAGGCAGAAAATGTCTGATTCTTCTTAGCAAAGCAAGATTTGCACATACATGTACATGTATTTTCTTGCAGACTTCAGACACTTGTTGGTCCCAAGTTAAGCGTTTATCAATTGTAATCCCTAGTACTCTTTGGCTGCTAACACTTTCCATCTGTACATCAACACTTTTGACATAAATCTCTGCATGATCTAAATGCTGTACCTTTTGTTTAGAGGATATTAACGTACATTTACGTTTACTCTAATTTACAATTATCATATTGCATTCATACCAGTCATCTACCAAGACCATTTTTGCTATTTAATTCTTCTTCAACCTTATTTACAGATTGACCACATGTGTACATAGTTGTACCATCTGCATACATACTTTAATAGGCCAATGTCATCTAAGTGAAGGGGGAAATCATTAACATATAAAGTGAAAAAAGGGACCCAAAATAGACCCCTGAGGGACCCCACATTTAACTGACAGAGGTGGGGACATATTCTTACTCACAGCAACCTGCTGGTATCTGTTTTTTAAGTGTGATTTAAATCAATTAAGGGTAATTTTGTTACACTGATACAATGCCAATTTACCAGCTTAGGGTAAATGTATACATGTATAGTGTGTTTACCAGCATAGGGTTACATGCATATGTATATTGTTTCCTGGCATAGGGTTACACATACAGGTATAGTGTGTCTACCAGCAAAGGGTTTCAAATACATGTATGGTGTGTTTACCAGCATAGGGTTAATATATACATATATGGTTTCATATACATGTATGGTGTGTTTACCAGCATAGGGTTAATACATACATGTACATGTATGGTGTGTCTACCAGGATAGGGTTACATACACATGTATAGTGTGTTTACCAGCATAGAGTTACATAGATATGTATGGTGTTTTTACCAGCATAGGGTTAATATGCACTTGTATAGTGTGTTTACCAGCATAGGGTTAATATGCACATGTATAATGTGTTTACTAGCATAGGGTTACACATGCAGGTATAATGTGTTTACCTTTTCATTTCAAGAGACTCTTCTGCATAGTTGTGCATGATATTCATTACACACTTTAATATGCCCATTATTGTAATTATGAGCAAGGGCAGATCCAGGGATTTGGAAAGGGGGGGGGGGGCAAAATATTGAATTGTTATGGTGGCATACTGGGAAGCAAGACCACCACCCTGCTTCAGTCCACCTATTGTTTTCAACCTGAAAATATTCATTTGTTTGGCTTTATAAAGAATCATGCTGCCTGCAGTCCTGCCCTGAACAGAAGAAGGATATGGAGAGTATGTTTTGGAGAGACTGGTGCCCAGTGGCCTGATTCTCACATGGGTGTGTCTGACATGTTAAACAAGTGGAGTGGTAATCGGTGTGCATGCTGCTGAGAGCTGATAGGCAAATGGATCTCATTGATAAGGCAGAAATGTTATCAAGTTGCAAATGCACTACACGTAAATGCAGTTGTGCTGTGATGATACGGGATTTTCCACAGATCACATTGATGGCCAGCTGTACAAGTTTCAGGAATGCTCTTGACTGTGTAATCAGCAGACAAATATACACACTGCACTGAAAATATGTTAAACTTTTAGTATCGTATACAGTGCATGTACCATACCTAAATGTGTGGACAAGTTTCATCATGTCTAAACAGCACTTATTATGAAGATGAAATGGCCAGAAATTTTACATAAATATAAAAAATAAATGTCAAGAAATAAACGTGTCTCAAAAGAGTTCAGTTCTGGTTAGAAATCCTTTTAATTACCAATTGTATAAAAACCTGCCTGTAATTTTGGACTCATTTCCACTATCAGCGCAACCTTCTCTACTATGCTCCATCTTTGACTCAGCAGGGCTCTTGCCTGCTGTGCCCAGTGGTGCTACTTAATGCATAGTGACTTCAGCGTTTGATACAATACATGTATCCCTTTTCTGGGGCCCACTGTCACCAACAACTGGTAATGTCAAGGTGCTTAATTTACATTTTTAGGTAATGCTCACACTGGAAAAGTCCCATTATATATTGTACATTACATTCATTTGACAAATTAACCTTCTGTTAACACTAATCACAAATATATTTTAGATACTACCTCTTCAAAATATCCAATCCGGTCTAACTCACTGGCTTGGCTGCCATTTTGAAAATTGTGCATTCCCCACCCAATAGTTTGTTAGTGAGGATAGTAAAGGGACGATTGGGGGGGGGGGGGGGGGTTAAATATATGAAACTAAAAGTATATATTTTACAAATATTTCAGAGCATCAATAATGGTATATATATGCTGTTGCTGCAATTCACTTTGAGATCCAAATCAAATGTGTTTTTGTGCAACTGTCCCGCAGTGCATTGTGCCATGTTCAAAATGGTGCTCTCTGAAAAAGATATCAGCATGCACGATTTGTATTGCCAGGGTATCGTGTCACATTTGGATTTGCAACTAACAATGATAACTGCTTCCAACACAACTGAGTGGGCAGATTAAAGTTGAGATAGTAATTAATGCTTTGAAAGTACTTTAATGACCGTTTGCTCTGGTAACTTGGAGAACGTACACCTGGAACCTACCGAAATACAACTATTATGATCACCAAACAACTGTGGCTGTGCAGCTATGCTGTTTCCCTGGCCCAAGTAAACCCTGCAGACAATTTGAAATAAAATGCTGTATTTGAGTTGACTGTACAGCAAAAGAACGGCACTAGACAGCCACTTCCTTGATAAATCTTTCAGCCAGGGTTGATCAACTTTTATTAGGGAAGGGTGGTTTAAAACTTTTGTTTATGTTTCATAAAATTGATTTAGGGTCAGGCCTTTTTAGTTGGGTCAGTCAAGCTACCAGAACCATACATATATTTCTGTCAGGCCATAGGTAATTTGGACATTTGTTCAAACATCTTTAAAATGGATGTTCTTTCCCCTTTTACACATTACCTCCTTTGATGTCAGTTTCATTTGTTACCTGGACACAGCCGGAGGCACTTGTGTACATGTAAATACCCAGTTGGTATACAGATGCACCATAGTATGCCAGGTTTGTCTTGCCTGCTGAGCTGCCTTACTGGGTGACTGTGTTCTTCATTGCCTGTGAGGTGCTGTGGAGCTATCCCATCACAATCCAAAGAAAAGTCCAGGCACATAAAGATCCAGCTTTGCAGACAAGGTTGCCAGTAACAAGGTCGGTCAGCTCAAAAGTGTACATGTACTTTAGTCCAGTAATTTTGCTTTGAAGTAATACCTGATATTTATGACCACCATCCAAAAGTGAGTATAGCGTTAGCAAGGAGTCTTGTATTGAAGGTAAATCTAACAAATAGGGACAGGTGGTTTGAAAGGGCAGTCTTAAAATGATATGCAGTCTCTCACAAGAGATGGCCTTTATAGCAGGTCACAGTATTTAAAAAAAAAACACAGAAAAAAAAAAGAATAAAATCTATTTTTAAATTAGTTTGCACTGGTTGTCGATGAGTAAAATGGTTTCTACAGGCACCTGTCTTTGTTTATGAATGGCCTACTGGCTTAAATAACAAATTGCTCACACAATGAGGAAAAAAAAAAAAGACTGTGAAAGCCTGTTTATATATAATATAAATGCAGGGTCCAGCCCAGATGCACTCTGGCATGAATGTATGCATTGACATGTTTATGGATAACCTACCGGATAATACAGTGTGGCCTTTGTATACAATTTTAAATTGCAACTTGAATAACATCACCAAATTATAACTTATGAAGAGAATGTTGGTCATTTTTTAAATGGAGTGATAGAAGCATTGTAGATATAAATTTGTTGACTTAGAAGTTTGTGTTTTAACACCAAATTCCAAGTTTTTGAATGCTTATTTGTTTTACATTGAAAGCAGTTTTCAGTCCAATGAATGGCAGATCATGTCATACAGCAGGGAGTGGTTGGCTTGAAACTGGATGGGGGCAAGGTACAGTGGGTATCAAAAGTCCAGGTCTGACTCCAGCAAGCATTTGTCATTCTGTGTGCACTAAATATGACAGTGCATCAGCTTAAAAAATTGCAATGGAAAAGAAAGGGCTGGTCCTACATTGAGCAAAAAGAGAAAATTATCAGTCAAGTTGCATATTTTCATATTTCAGAAATAAACAAAATTCAAAGTGGTGCAGAACTTTTGATACCCACTGTATCTTGCTCCTATCCTGTTTGAAGTTGTTCAGCTTACCACCTTGTGTGCATTTTGTTGGTTTTTTTTGTGTGTGACTTACTCATTATGCATATACACGAATACATTAATTGTTCAAAGGTATACAATGGGGAGAAGATGCCCATTTCAGAAATTTTAAATCCCCTTACATTATGTGCTCCAGATTGAACCTTTTGCAATTTTCCCATGGGAAACTGGCGGTTAAACTGGCGGTTATAGTTCTGGGTGCGTGGGGATCTGGGGCTATTTTGACTTTCCTTGAGGAGGAATGGGTCAGTTAGGAGAATTTGAATATCACAGTGGAAATTAATAACTTATTATCACACTCTCAGAACAGGTTTGCTAGAACTTTGAGAATTACTTGTGGTGCATCACATACATGTACAATGTACCTTGTAATGCAGCCTCTCAGAAGAGATGAACATAAAAAATCCAAGTTTTTAATGATGCACAAATGAAAACTTTACTTGGTCCCTATTAATTGTGTTTTTTTTTGTTTTTTTTGTTTTTTTTTTTGTTTTATTTTTTTGTTTTTGTTTTTGTTTTTGTTTTTTGTTTTTGCTGCCTTGCTTCTTAGCTTTTCTAGAAGTACATATAACTGGTACCCATTAGCCGTTAGGAAAGAAAAAAGAAAGAATGAAAAAAGAATTTGTGCCTTCTGAAATTTTGGTTCTAATTGGAGATACAGCTATTTTATGGTTGACATAGAAGCAATGGCAACCAAAATTTGTTGGAAGCCTCACAGGTAACACAACATTATAAAACCTTCAGTCCATCCACGCACACACACACACACACACACACACACACACACACACACACACACACACAAAATTAAACCACTCCTACAAGTCAATTCCATAGTGAGGTTCTCAATCCCGATAAATATTTAAGTTCCTCCTCCTCCTCCTCCTCCTCCTCCTCCTCCTCCTCCTCCTCCTCCACAGCTTATGGCACATCTGCTTGCATATAAACCTTGATGTGATCTTAAAACCACTTGGTCAAATGCACGTACAGACTGTGGGCAACTTCATGTGCGCACTGTAGTGTAACCCCCCATTCATTGTATTGTAGTAAACACCAAAATACAAAACTTGAGTCCAAACCGGCTGAAATCACTCTTGCAAGTATCCCGAGAACTTTCATTTCCACAACTTTCAAGCAAAACGATTTGGTCGTTTCTCCTCATGTAATGTGAACGTCACACCGGGTTGAAATGCATTTCTGTTGGCCTTTTGTTTGGCCAAATGATATCTATAAACACACTCATACATAATAATCATAGGTGCTAGCTAAAAACAGCATTGAGTTCAACTGAGCACAGGGGACTGTCACAATTTTTCTTATTGGTAAAATAGGCACATGCATTTAGGAATGCAAATATACAACCACCTGCATGAAGCGCATAGACACAGAACTCTACCAACATACACGTCAATCCAGCAGTTGTTCCATTAATGCAAAAACTGGTTTTCTTCATTCTAATGTCGTGCTCATGATGTAACAATACACTTCCAGGGTCCAGCCATATGGCAAGCTGAAAGTAAACACAGCAATCTTTGATCAGTCTCCTAAGAGCCCAAATAGTAGCAAAACTGGTCAGGCTAAAGGCACCAAAATTTCACTTTTTTTTTTTTTTTCTAGCTGTCTGAAAACATATCTGACGACGACACAGACAATGTGCACTTGCCAACATGGAGCTTTTCTTTTTTCTGTCTTTTTTCCAAATTGCATTTAGGAATAAGTCAAATAATTCAAATACTTTTAGGTTTCGATGCTAGTTGATACAGCATACCTGATATAATTTCCAATTTAAGAGATCTGTATGCATTAGAGCATGCACATATACCTGTAGCAAAAAAAAAAAAAAAAAAAACAACAACAAAAACAGGTAAACATGCAGTACAGATGAAAAAGGCCTCTGGCTTAATCCAGGTAACAATTTCACATGGAAAATGAACAGAATGAAGAGCAATGCTCATGAAAAGAGAACAACATGTTGCCAACCTGAACAAATCCAGGCAGGGAGGTCTGCTTGTTGAAGAGTCAGCTGGTCATCGGCCAGCTCTGCTGCTAACCATAAAAACACCAGCTCTGATTGGTCAATTTGAAAAATATTCCTTTTGATGTTACTTAATGCATATCCTATTGAATAAAAACATGTTGACAGCTTACAAAAATAGGATAGAACTGGAACAAAAGTTTTATGCTTAGGGCTTTCATATTGCACATGCTTATAGTCCAGAATAATGTCTCAGACAAGTTCCAAGATGGGTGACCTTGACCCAATTCCCAAGTTCGCAGAGGCATTTTTGTGAATTTGGTTTTCACGTGATAACTTGAAAAGTTTTTGACATAGGCCCGTCAAATTGCAGATAATTACAGTCCTACATAAGTTCTCAGACAATTTGGAAGGTGGATTTTCTTGACTCAATTCCCAACGTCAGAGAGCCATTTTAGTGAATTTGGTTTTCACACAATATCTTGAAAAGCTTTGTGCATAGGGGTTTCATATTGCACATGCTTATACTCCTGCATAAGGTCTCAGACGAGGTCAAAGATGGGTGACCATGACCCAATTTCCAAGGCCACAGAGCCATTATAATGAATTTGGTGTTCACATGATAAGTTGAAAAGTTTTTAACATTGATAGACCTTTCTTATTACATATGATTTTAATCCTGCATAAGGTCTGAGAAAAATTGGGAGATAGATCACCTTGACCTAAATCCCAAGGTCACAGAGCCAGGGAGGGGGGGGGGCATAGATCTAGCAATCTCTGATTGCGTTTTAATTTTGATCTCTGGTAATAGGGAAAGAGTAAAGCGAACTTATGCTTTAAGAACTGTAAATGTGAAAGAATCCATTTTTCTCACTTAACCCTTCCCCCTTGAATTAAAACTGAGCCGCTTTCCTATGGTATAAGTTCTATTATCTTGATAAGTCTCAGCTGATATTCTCATCAAAATTATTTTTCATGACTGCTGAATTTAGTGAAAAACATTGAAGCAGGCCACATCACTCCAGCAGCGATGTTTTGGCCACTTTCAGGCCAAAAGGATTAAAAATGCTGTAACTCTGATAAACAGGAGACCAACAAGACAACTTTGGTGGAACAGTGGTTTGCTCTCTGAAGATGCACAGGGCAAAACAAAAATCTTAACATCATGGAAGTAGGACACCACTGTATGTTAGTGTATGTGTTACAGTGTACATCATGTGTGTTTTCAGGTCATAGAATGCTGGGACCACATCGAATGTCCACATGGAGGGGAGAATTTGTGCACAAGCTGACTGTTTCACTGTAAGGACTCCACACCCAGACAGTGCACACTTACCCTACCGTACAGCATGGTGCTTTGGACAGGAGGATACAGACATCTACCGTGGAGTAGTTCAATACATCTATACATCTCAGCACAGCACCATTTCCCCCCCCCCCCCCCCATCAAAATAGAACAGGAGAGTGCAGACATCTACTGTTTGCTGGATACACTATAGCAGTGCTCCCCACAGGTCAAGATAGAAGAGGAAGGTGCAGACATTTACAGTGGTCTCTGTCTTCAGAGACCACTCCAATGGGAGACCACCTGCCATGAAAGACAACCTTTTGAGGATACTTTGCTCAGTATTTATAATGTCATACCCCGGTGAGGGACCACCTGTCTTGAGAGACCAAACTTTTATTACTTTCAGAGGGCAGTCTTTCAAGACAGGATTTATGGTATTATATTGGGAAAATACATGCCAAGAAAGGGGTGCTGCACCCTGCAAATTAAGACAAAACAAGAGGGTACATGTGTATTACCATGGACCAGAAAGATACATTGCAGGATAGCATTGTTGTACCCTACAGAACAAGATGGGACAATGGGTGAGAAACTCAATCCTTGGCGACGCATGTGTCCGGTATTGCTATCATCATTTCTACAGCATGAAGACATGTATCATTCTGTGGGTTGCTTTCATATCTTCTTAAAATTGTATGCCAAAATTACCTTTAAAATTGATTGGATTTTTTTTCATGCTTCTTTTTAACAGTTGACCCTGCTCATAAATTAATGATTGACTTTGATGCATATATGTTGGCAGTGTTCAAAGATGAGACTTTGTCATACTGTGCCTTGGTGATAATGGCTAATTTGAAGCCTATCAGTGGCCTGTAATGATCATATTTTTCATTTTCTCTGAAAAAAAAATGAATGACAAGCCTCATGGTCAGCATAATATTTTAGCAGGCAAGAGGAGAAGCTTTCAAGTCCCTCATGAGCATGAAATGTTTCCAAGGCAACTGTGATCACTTGCCAGCCTTCATTTTGTGATGACTAAGAGACTGGTTGACAAATGTTGTTCTCAAAACATTTATGTTTTGCTCATTGTAAATAGCAAGTCTGTGGTCTGACTTGGTAGTTTTATCATGTAAAATGTAATGGGTATGCCCAAATATGTTAAGGATTAAATGCAAAAAGCAACAATCAACTGTGATTCTCCGTAATGCAACATTGTATTTTATACATTTTGGATAATTTGGAATTAAGATGCTGGGTTACTTGAGCAAGAAAACTGTATCACTGTAATGCAGTTTTGTCAACTTTAGAGTTATTACTGTAATGCAGATTTGTCAACTTTAGAGTTATTTTTATTTTTCTAGTGTACACTGGTGTGGCACGGGTGCAATTAAAATATGGTCAACCTTTTTATAATTTTTTTATTAAAAAGTGTCAATCACAGAAATTATACACGAAGTTTTTAGTTGACTATTTCTGCCTCAAAGCAGCCAAAACCAGCTGCTGGTCAAATGTTGTCTGCTTCAATGTTGTTGACTAATTTCAACATTAATTCAAAACAATTTGAATGACAATTGCAGATGAGGCCTATCAAGACAACATATACCGGTCAACAACTTTCTTTGGCATGCAGTTGGGCTTAACACATTGCCACAGAAAGCTGTTGACTTAGTCTGAAACAGAGGGAAATGGTTTAAAGCTGACAGTACAGAAACCATGCACATTGGCATCAAGGTGTTCCCACGTTATATAACATTTTTCAAGGCAATATAAAACCTTTCGTCATCATCTTTAATGCTCTTATGACATGCTACTGCATGCTACATGACAGGTTGACATACCCAGCTTCCAAGTATTAGTTGATATATGGATGGACCCTCTCTGGAAGACAGGTGCCTTAATGATAAAATGTAGACAAGGGTCCAGGCTTCTTGAGACATTACCTGTATAATGTACCAAAGAAATAGGGCAGTACAGTGTCTGATCTCATTCAAGAAAAACTTGCTATCATCAGGAGAAACAGCCACTTATTCATTTAATACTATTGTATTTTGCCTATAGATGACAACTTATCTTGGCAGAAACAACTTTGTAGATTTACAGTTTGCTAAAAATTTGTGTTGAACATCTATCTTTGTACTACCATGTTGAGAATGGAGCTAAAACAGTATAATGATTTAATTTAAGAAAAAGTTGTAATAATTGGGAGAGACCAGCTACTTCTCAACTCAATGTTGTTGTTTTTTTTTTTCCTGTAACAGCTTGCTTAGATAGAAATAACATTTTAGTTGTCAACTTTTTGGACAATATGGCAGACCTTCATATACTAAAGTGTAAATGTCACCTCACAGAGGGAGTTGCAATTAATAAGTGAAGAAAATGAGAGATTTCCTTGCATAGGAGGTGGAAAAGTCATAAATTAATTGAGCAACCATCAAAGGTACGAGTGCAACAGAAACCAAAAAGTGGAAATTTACAATATATAAAAATGGAAATTTACAATATATTTCCAGCTATCTGGGACCATTTGAGGTGCATTCAGAGTAGAATATGAAGGAAAAGGAGTATTTTCAGAAACCCTAAAGATATTCAATACACGCATTTTAAAATCCTTTCCCATTTTGTATATATATATATGTATGTATGTATGTATATGTATGTATATATATATATATATATATGTATGTATGTATATGTGTGTGTATATATATATATATATATATATATTATATATATTTATATATATATATATATATATATATATATATATATATATATATATATATATATATATATATATATATATATATATATATATGCAGTTATGTATTAGGTGGTTTATAGACAGAATTGTAATCCTCAGACTGGTGGGCAGTTGATAAATGCCCACAGGCTTTTACAATTCCTATGATCCTGTTGTTGCGGACAAGTGGATGTCTAGGTCAGACAAGTGACTTTTGAACATCACTTGTCCAGTGGACAACCAAATTTTTTATTGTAAATAATAATTTATTAAAGCCCAATTGCCTGGAATAGTGACTGAACCAGTGAGAAACGCAAACAAGGTAGGTGATGTAGCATGTGGGTGGGCTGAAGGTGTCAAGAAATATTGGCAAGCTGTGGTTCTTTTCAAATAAAAATAGTTGTAGCTTCTAAAACAATTTCCAGAAATATTTGCATGTGGGACAGACAATTACTCAGTATTGATTGAGACAAGCCATGTAATGCATGCAAATTAATTTTGACTGGTAATTTGTGCTACTACAAATTGTAATTTTTTTCTTTTTACTGTAATTTGGTGAAAAGATTTTTCTTTTTTGAGAAAGTGGGAAATCAGGAGACTCATAAAAAGTATGAAAAAGTTAGGTGCCCTGCAATTTTAGGAAAGTTGGAGCTTCTGCATATCATGATATAGGGACACCACTCAGACAACCTCAACTTAAAAGCTTCAAAACTTCACGAAAAGCTATATGTCCCTGATTGCAAGCAGTTGCAGGGAAAAAGTGTCCTTTGTGCCCATGCTCCGATTTTTGCACCAACTTTTTACTCATTTTATTGAGTAGCAGTCCATGTCACGCAGATCTGGATCTTGGGCGATAATAGAGCAAAAACTGAAGAAGCAATGCATTTTTTTAAATATGTTATCTTAACCTTCAATTTTTTTGTTTGATGTTTGGCAGGTTAAAAGAAATGTTGATTGCACCAGGCTGTCTCTTTAAATGGAGATGGCCATTTGTGTGCACAGAATCCAGCTTTCTACAGATGAGTCTTTTGTCTGGAGCAGTGTTTCTTTTTAAGTCACTGCAAATAATGGCAAAACAAGGTCTCCCATTAAGTAGGTCAAAGTCCCAAAAAAGATAGGTCAGGTTTGTTTTATATTTATTCCCATGATTCTGCAAATGTTTTATCTTGAGAGACGTAGAGAGGTCTGAGCTACAGATGTGGCAGCAGCAGAAAAGAAAGAGGAAACAAGTTCAAGGTGCGTGGTTTTGTACGTCAAGGAGCCTCAAGAAGTTCAAGGTACTATTAAAACTTAAGGGCCACTAATTGTATAAATGAACCACACAACATCCGTAAGACTGACCCCCGATTGTGGGGAGGCTAAAATAATAATTTCTGAATGGTAATTTTCGCCAGGATAGTGGTCCATCAAAAGCATGGTGAAGTGTGTGTCTGGAAAAAAAAATGGTGATGCCTCTTGAGATCTATCGTGATAACAGTTAAACCCTTTGGAGCTGCTTGGCTGGTCTTCAAATATACATGTAATGTTTTAAATAGTTCACTAAAAATAGAAAATTGTTTAAATGCCAGACTTCCATTTGACTCCGGTCTATCATAATATATGTTGGACAAACAATTGGTGAATCTGCAGTTGGTCAATCTCAACATGTGAAATTGTGCTTTTGCTATCTCTTTAGATGCTATTCAAGTAAAAAAAAAAATCCAGACGTCCTATGAACTTAGGAGAATTAATTGTGACTTGTCATAAGGTGCATATGTGACACACACACCGTGTGTATGTATGTATATATATATATATATATATATATATATATATATATATATATATATATATATATATATATATAATATATATCATGTTGTCAACATGGGCTGCTGACATCATGAGGGGAAGAGAGACCAAGAGTTCCGACAGGAAGTTTTGCCTTGAAGATATTATCATTGCCATAGGTGGCCTTCTTGTTATACAGGAATTAATCTTTTCAGCCCACTGGAAAACATACTCTTGTTTTCACAATATTGCACTGTGGGGATCATCCTCAAATGACATTTCAGTGTCAATTCAAGTGTTTTGTGGGTTAATGTAACATTTCTGGTACAGTGATAACTACATTTGACTACATCTGGATTGCAGAGAAAGACCAGAATTAAAAAGAGGTGCAGTGGATCATCCACAAAAATGTGGAATATAAAGTGGAATAAAAGAATAAATTGAAGAATGATTTTTAAGGCATATATTAACTTGGGTCATTGTGGCTTTGGTTGTGAGAGTACAGTGGTCCCTGTCTCGGGGAACCTCTCTCGAAAAGAGACCACCCGCTTTTAAAGAGCAGATAGCATATATATTACCTTTTGAAGAGCTTTACTGGGTACTTTTCATGTCATTCACACCTCCTATAAGAGCCCACCTGTCTTGACAGGCCATAATTTGGTCATCTGTGGAGGTGGTTATTTAAGACAGGTTTCACTGTACTCACTTCGGTTGTGAGATTACACTTGCATTCAGCACGTTTTGGTTGTGAGATTACTCTGCATATTCACTGTGCTTGTCGAAGAATTTAGTTTGATTAGAAGGTTGATTTGTACACGTGAGAACCAAAAAGCCCATTGTATGGTCCCAGTATTGCAGCCATGGAGATCATTGTGTGCTCAACTGGTACCCAACCATCCCCACGCCTTGCTTTGTTCCAGTTTACTTGTGATGCACTTCTGCGTTTGTTCTTCATATTTGATGCCAATGTCTGGCAGGTCATATTTGTCCACATGTCTGTAGTATTATTTGAGAGTTTTTTTTATATACATGTACATGTATAGTGCTTGGATGAAAAAAAAAAGTGCTCTGTTGTTGAAGATGTCAATTCACAAAGTTAATGCCACAAATTAACTCTTTCAGTGCCAACTTGTAGACTGAATCAACAGCTTATTGAATGAATATTTTTTTCCCTATCCAAACTGCAGGCCAAAAAAAAAAAAGAAAGAATAAACAATGTACCCTGGTGCTTTGGGTGCACAGCCAGAGAATGGCGAGGAGAGCTGGGCCTGTACCACTGGAAATACAAATATGATGGTACTTGAATGAAAAATCTTTTTACAAGGGAATTTAAATATAGAATCATAATAATTACTCAGAGGAGTGAAACTGTTGTTGTGGTTGGTACTGAAGATTTGATGAGCATGGTCCCAGTTGTATTTGATCAGTGTCAATGTTTAAAGAAATATAAAATTTGTATATATATATATTCGGTTTTTCATCTGTGAACATAAATGATGAACATTCAAAATGGATCCATAATAATTTATTACAGATCAAATATATTTATAAAAATAAGTACGTGTGTTGAGATGTTATTTTTATCCATGTTGACTCATGATTCTGCATATATTATGCAGGTGGTCACTGTCTGGTGTTCACCTGTTTATACAATGTGGATATCGTGCAGTAAGGCCAGAATGCTGTTGTTTTTAGTGCAGCTGACTTCCCACTTACCTGAGCTTATGGCATCAATTTTCATCTGTCATCTGTTCATAATTTACATTTTAATATCTTCTCCAAGATGTTGGCCATACCCTCCTAAAACTTTCAACCTTGTAAAGATGTATCTTGGATGGGTCTTAACCAAGTTCACTCAAATTGTTATGCTTTACTGATCTGATTTGAATTGATTTGATTTTAATGTCATTTTAACTCCTATGACTTGTGGGTCAGTTGAGGTTACAGCAGGTCAATACATCTGGCATGTCATGCATTCACTATTGATATTTTTTACTTCTCAAAAGCCATAAGCCAGATACTCTTCCAACTTGATGTGGATATATCTTTTTTTTTGGGGGGGGGGGGCTCAGCTGACTTGTCAGTCAGCTGAGCTCATCTTATGGTCCTCCGTCCATCGTCCACCAGTTGCCTTTTGTGGGTGACTGCCTGTCTCAAGTCAGGAGTGAAATTTGTTTCTTCACATTGGTATTGGAAAATGAATGTTGATGCTTTGGTAACTCTGGAATCTCTTTGCTGTCATTGTTGGGTTTGATATTTATGAATATGGTTCATGTTTTTCTACATAAGTGTATCATGTCTATTGTCTGTCAACAATTCATATTTTTCGACTTCTTCTCCGAAACCATCAGCCAGATCCACTTCAAACTTGGTGGGGATGTGCCTTGGGTGAGTGTCTGCTGAGTTTGTTTAAATGGTCACGGTCCAGTGATTTTTGGATTTTCAATGAATATTTTTTTTTGTTCTTTTTTCGGCAAATCTTACAAAATCTTCTCTGAAACCGCTCACCCAATTGCTTTGTATCACACAGGAACACTCCCTGGGACTCCTAGTTCTTAATTTGTTCACCAGGTGGCGCTGCAATTTTTTCTAATTTTTTTGTTAAAGTTTTTTTTTTGTGTGGTATATCTATTTTCAGCTTCTTCTCCAGAACCGTCCCTCAGATTAAGCTAAAACTTGGTGGATATGTTCCTTGTAGAAGTTGTTCACTATGTGGGAATGCTGCGGATTCCTCATTTTCTAACGATTTTTTCAATTCAGGTACTAATCAGTCAATGCAGCTTTCCTATTGATTACTATGGAAGTCAATGAGCATTCTAATGCTAATTCACATTTTTGACTTCGTCTCCAAAACCGTCATCCAGATTAACTTCAAACTTTGTGGCAATGTACCTTGGGTAGGTTGCTCCCAGGTTTGTTCAAATGGCCATGCTCCAGTGATTTTTGGATTTTTAATGAATTTTTACCTCAGCTGACTTGTCAGTCAGCTGAGGTTTTTTGAGGGTCCGTGGTCCATCCGTCCGTCGTCCACAATTCACACTTTCGACTTCTTCTCAAAAACCGTCAGCCAGATTCACTTCAAACTTGGTGGAGATGTGCCTTGGGTGGGTCTCTACCAAGTTTGTTCAAATGGTCACGGTCCAGTGATTTTTGGATTTTTAATTAATTTTTTTGTTCTTTTTTGGGTAAATCTTCAAAAATCTTCTTCTCCGAAACCGCTCACCCAATTGCTTTGATATCACACAGGAACACTCCCTGGGACTCCTAGTTCTTAATTTGTTCACCAGGTGGCGCTGCAATCTTTTCCTAATTTTTTATGAATTTTTGTGTTATAGCTATTTTTGACTTCTTCTCCAGAACCGTCACTCAGATTAAGCTGAAACATGGTGGATATGTTCCTTGTAGAAGGGTCAAACAAAGTTGTTCACTATGTGGGAATGCTGCGGATTCCTGATTTTTAACGATTTTTTCAATTCTGGTACTTGTCGGTCAATGCAGCTTTCCTATTGATTACTATGGAAGTCAATGAGCATTCTGATGCTGATTCACATTTTTGACTTCTTCTCCAAAACCGTCATCCAGATTAACTTCAAGCTTGATGGCAATGTACCTTGTGTGGGTTTCTACCAATTTTGTTCACGTGGTCATGCTCCAGTGATTTTTGGATTTTTGATGATTTTTTTTTTGTTTTTTTTGGACAAATCTTAAAAAATCTTCTTCCCCGAAACTGCTTACCCAAATGCTTTGATATCACACAGGAAGACATCTAGGGACTCCTTGTTGTTAATTTGTTTACCAGGTGGCGCTGCAGTTTTTTTCTAATTTTTGTGTGAATTTTTGTGTGCTATAGATATTTTCGACTTCTTCTCCAGAACCGTATATCAGATTAAGCTTACACTTGGTGGATATGTTCCTAATGGAAGGGCCAAACAAAGTTGTTCACTGTGTGGGAATGCTGCGGATTCCTGATTTTTAATGATTTTTTCAAGTCGGCTCCTTTGGGGAAAATGCACCTTTCCTATTGATTACCATGTAAGTCAATGGGTATTCTAATGCTAATTTACATTTTCGACTTCTTCTCCAAATCTATCATCCAGATTTATTTCAAACTTGGTGGCAATGTACCTTGGGTGGGTCTCTACCAGGTTTGTTCCAATGGTCATGTTCCAATGAATTTGGATTTTTTTATGATTTTTTTTTTTCAAAAATCTCTACAAAAGTTTTAATAGGAAAGCTTAACATGGGAATTTCTTGTAATGGTCATAACTTTAATAGTATTGACCAGATTTACTTCAAACTTTGTGGGAATGTGCCTTAGGTGGATCTCTACCAAATGTGTTCAAATGGTCATGCTCTATTGATTTTTGGATTTTTTTATGATTTTTTTTGTTTTTTGGGGGGCAAACCTTCAAAATTATTCTCCTCTGAAACCGCTCACCCAATTGCTTTGATATCGTACAAAGACACTCCTGGGGACACCTAGTTCCCAATTTGTTCACCAGGTGGTGCTGCAATTTTTTTTATGAATTATTTGTATGGTTTTGCTATTTTCACTTGTTCTCACAACCATCCCTCAGATTAAGCTGAAATGTGATGGATATATTGTTGTGGAAGGGTCAAACAGTTGTTTACTAGGTGGCACTGCTTTGGATTCCTGATTTTTAAGGATTTTCAATTCGGGTACTTATTGTTCAATGCAGCTTTCCTATTGATTACTATGTAAGTCAACGGGCATTCTAATGCTAATTCACAGGACAACTGACACGAAATTTACTGTTTACTTGATAACTTGAGATCTGTTTTGAGTTAGCTACACGTTAATTATTCTGTAAGAAGGTCATGCTGAGACAGTACATGAATGACCTTGACCTCGTTTGTGGGGTCACAGTGCAACATACATGAGTTTTTCTCTTCATTATAACTTGAGAATTACTTGAACTTTGATGTTGCACATGTAGGTGTTTTTCTATAAAGTTCAGACTTACTCAGAACATGGTGTCCTTGATCCTTTCCCAAGTTCAAAGAGCTGCAAGTGTGATGAATGTAATGATCAGCTGAGGCACGGGCTGTTCACACAGCCCTCTTGTTTGTTCTTTTTTTGGACAAATCTTAAAAAATCTTCTCCAAAACCGCTTACCCAATTGCTTTGATATCGCACAGGAAGACACCTAGGGACTCCTTGTTCTTAATTTGTTCACCAGGTAGCCCTGCAATTTTTTTCAAATTTTTTAATGATTTTTTTGTGTTCTACCTGCTCTCGACTTCTTCCCCAGAACCGTCACTCAGATTAAGCTTAAACATGGTGGATATGTTCATTGTGGAAGAGTCAAACAATGTCATTCACTATGTAGGAATGCTGTGGATTCCTGATGTTTAACGATTTTGTCAATTCAGGTACTTTTCGGTAAATGCACCTTTCCTATTGATTACCATGTAGGTCAATGGGCATTCTAATGCTAATTTACATTTTCGACTTCTTCTCCAAAACCATCATCCAGATTTACTTCAAACTTGATGGGGATGTACCTTGGGTGGGTGTCTACCAGGTTTGTTCCAATGGTCATGTTCCAATGAATTCTGGATTTTTTTAATGATTTTTTTTTTTTTCAAAAATCTTAACAAAAGTTTTGTTACGAAAGTTTAACATGGGAATTTCTTTTAATGGTTATAACTTAACTAATTTTGGCCAGATTTACTTCAAACTTTGTGGGGATGTGCCTGGGGGTGGATCTCTAGCAAGTTTGTTCAAATGGTCACGCTCTATTGATTTTTGGATTTTTTATGAATTTTTTTGTTCCTTTTTGGGGCAAACCTTCAAAACTCTTCTCCTCTGAAACCGCTAACCCAATTGCTTTGATATTGTACATAGACACTCCCAGGGACACCTAGTTCCGGATGTGTTCACCAGGTGGTGCTGCAATTTTTTTCAATGAATTTTTTGTGTGGTTTTGCTATTTTTCATTTGTTCTCAGAACCGTCACTCAGATTAAGCTGAAATGTGATGGATATGTTCTTGTGAAGGGTCAAACAAAGTTGTTTACTAGGTGGCACTGCTTTGGATTCTTGATTTTGAAGGATTTTCAATTTGGGTACTTATAGGTCAATGCAGCTTTCCTATTGATTACTATGTAAATCAATGGGCATTCTAGTGCTAATTCACAAGTCAACTGACATGAAATTTACTGTTTACTTGATAACTTGAGATCTGTTTTTGAGTTAGTACCGTGATGCTGCACATGTTAATGTTTCTGTGTGAAGGTCATGCTTAGACAGTACATGAATGACCTTGACCTCGTCTCTGGGGTCACAGTGCAACATACATGACCTTGATCCTGTCCCAAGTTCACAGAGCTGCAAGTGTGATGCATGTCTAGGTCAGCTGAGCATGGGCTGTTCACACAGCCCTCTTGTTCATAATGTTGATTGGCTAAAATCAGAAAATGAAAGCACCACAATGTATTGAACACATTTGGTGGAGATCTAGTCCAAGCACAATCGCAATAAGTCTGGTGAGGATCCAACTTACAGTTTTTGAGAAGTCCAGAAAAGTGAAAACACATCAACATTAAAACTCTTTAAAAAACACACAAAAAAAAGATTGTAGTGCTACCTGTTGGAACACATTATGGTCTAGGAGTCCTTAGAAGTGTCCTTATGCAATTTCAAAGCAGTTGACCATATGGTTTTGAATATTACCCCCCCCCCCCCCCAAAAAAAAAAAGTAAAGTAAAAATTCAAAAACACCATAGGAGGATGAAAATTTGAATAGTATTGGTAAAAACTTGCCTAAGGTATGTCTCCATTTAAAGTGGATCTGGCTTACAGTATTAGGATGCTGAAAATGTGACTTTTACCATTACAATCTCTGTTGACTTACACAGTAATCAATTGGATTGGATGCATTAACTGACAACTACCTGAATTGAAAAAAAATAAATAAAATTAGTGATGCAGAGTATCATCTTTAACTCTTTCCACAAGCTACATTTCCACCAGGGTTCAAAACAATCTGAGTTACTTTTTTGGAGAAATCAAAAATAGCAACAACACCCAAAATTCATACAAACTACATGTATTGAAAAATTTGCAGCAATGCTTGTTTTACACATTAAGGACTAGGGGGGTGCAAAGTGTTCTTATGCAACTTCAAAGCAACAGGCCTGATGGTTTCAGAGAAGATTTTCCCCAAAAGTGAACAACAGGTTTACACAAAAAGTCACAAAAATCACTGGAGCATAATCATTGCACAAAAATTGGTAGAAACCCACCCAAGGTAGAACCCCACCCACTTTGAAGTGGATCTGAATGATGCTTTTAGAGCATGTAAATTGTGGATGTCAATGGAATGATAAATAGACAGACCGACGGATGGACAGAAAATGGATAAAGATCCATCACATAAGTGCAGCTGACTGACACCTGAATTTTTAGTAATTTAGGTATTAGTAAGTGTACTCACTTCTCAACCACCATTGCCAAGACCTCTCTGTCTGGGTCAAACACCTAAGAAATCGAGTTGTTCACCACTTGATTCCAAAACCTGATGGTACTGTGGTGCCATCTCTTGGTTCCTATGGATCTGTTGGTGATTCCCCATAAGCATGCTCCCCCTTACATCTTTCCTCTTTTGATGAGGGGTTATTTGACCTCAGCTGTGAGAAAGGAAGCGGGGTGGTCGGATGGGCTTCTCTGGTGGTCGAGAGGTAAGTATACTTACTATTACTGAAATTACTAAAAAAATTTCACATATTAGTTTCGTAACATTACTTCTTGACCACCATTGTTGATTTACAGATGCAAAGGCAGAGGGTGTAACATTCCTGGCATACTGACTTCATATTACCAAGGGACTGGCATCCCCAGGGGGAGCCATCAGTCTATGTGAGGAGGCGATGTCTGAAGAGGAAACCTCAGAGGTACGTGGACTTGAGGCCTCTAACAGCAGAATCCAGGTGAAGCCAGAAACCGCTTCTTACCAACCAGCATGGAACTGCACTGAACCCCCTGGAACTTGCCCACTGGATATGTAACGGGACCTAATTGTGAAACTAGCAGGTGCCGGGGGTCTGGTTTTCCCTAGGACAGCAAACACCTTGTTCAACTGGCTGTCATTAAGCCTGGACAGCAGGATTAACTGCCGAATAGAAGTCCCAGATTAGGTCAATTTGGCCAATAGCCATAGGCCCACTAAGAAGTGCTGACCTGTAGACTGCATCAGATGTTAATCACAAGAGCACCATAAACTGGAACACAGTGGCTGCTCTGATGGGATCTGGAAAGCCCAAGGGACAGGTATCTGAACCTAAGCAAAGGAGCTTGTGATGCCTGCAAAGGTGTACATGCCCTCCTCTAGCACTATCATGTGAGGCAAGTAGTGCTGGGCCAAAGTCGTAGACAATCGCCAGTGGTAGGCCCGCAGAATGTTGACAATCTTGATGTTCCACGGGCTGCACCAGGAGGCATTAAAGGCTCTCACCTCATGAGCTATGGCTGAGACAAGCTCTAAGGCACCAGGCTTCTGCAAAGTGGTCTCATAGGCCTTCAGGATCATCTGCTTACTTCATGAAGAAGTTGTGTTTTTGCAAAATTGCTCCTTAAGAGAATTACTGCAGGGTAAAGAGAGGGTGGACCTCTGACACCTGAAACCCTCAGTGCATGAAAGGTACCAACGAAAGGCTCTCATGGGACACAGGGCTCTTTCCTCCGGGGAAAAAGCAGTATCCATAGCACAGTGGGTTAAACACTTAAAGGCCTGTGCGGATCTCGAGCCACTTGGTTGTTTATAAGGAGGCCCAAGTGAGGCCTCAGAGTCACCTGGGAGTGGTCAGGCCACCATTGGATTCGGTCATGAGCTAGAGCGTGGATCTCGCTTCTTCCAGCCACTGAAGCGAGTGTTACCATGTCTGCACTTGAGGTCCACATGCAGGACCTGCATCACTGCTGGCCTGTCCGTTTAGAAGGACGCAATAAGTACCGTTAGATAAGGGGGGTTGAGGAGATGGCTGGTCAGAATTCCTCCACTGTTCTCAAGCTCTTGCCAAGGACTTCCCACTCATCAAGCAGGAAGTCGACATTGTCTACAACATGTGGAGACCAAAGGTGAATTTTCGCACTGGCGCACCAGTCCGCAAACACCTTCCAATTAGCCGAGCAAACAGTCAGAGAAGAGGATCGAAGCTCTCCTGTGGCAATTCTCTCTGCAACTGATTCTGAAAAACCTGTCAGGGATGTGCTGTGCAACAACGGTCAAGCATGGAGGTTGAGCACTCAAGGGTTTCTGTGGAACATGCTCATCAGCTGCTGCACCACAACTTTCAGCCATGCTGGTAATCGTAGCAGGAGTTTGACACTTTTCCAAGAAGTCTGTCAACCAATCTGTCCTTGGTTGCCACAGGCGTCCAGGATCAAATTGTAGTCGTGTGACCAAATTTTGCACAGTACCCTCAGGAGGATCTGTGGAGGTGCAAAGGTGAATGTCCAAAGGTTGATCCAGTCCATGGCCAGAGCATCCACTGCTAGGGCCTGGAGGTCTGGGACTGGTGAGACGTAAACTGGCAGTTTCGCATTCTCATGTGTCCTGCACAGGTCTACACTTGGAATTCCCCATCTGGCCCACATGGCCTGAAGGACCTGTAGGTGGAGTGAGACATGCTTCACATGCGTGCAGACATTGTGTTGGGAGCACCATCAAGTGATGTTTTCCGTTAACTCCCTCAGTTTGTGGGAGCCTGATTCGCCTTGCCGGTTGAGGTAGCCGATTGAGGTCCTGTTCTCACACATTATGAGGACATTTTTGTGCTCCACCAGGTCCTGGAACTAGAGGAGCACCAAGCGTATCATCTCCAGTTCCAACCAGTTTATGTGGTGAGAGCTGAAGAGCACCAGCCAATGGCCCTACCCTGTCCTGCTCTCCACGTGAGCAGCCTACCTGGACCAAGAAAAGGCTGTGTACAGTGTAGATGATAAGCTTGGCCTGAAAGGGAACCAGCATCGGTCCTGACACATAGTTCTCCTGAACAGTCCACCACCGAAGGTGTGGAAGGGCCTCAGAGAGGATCAGCACTGGGGCATGGTAGCCCTGGTCCTTTGACCATCTGCCACTCAGAGTGTGCCACAAGGGGGGATACAATGAAGATCCTGGATAAGCCAATCATCTAGTTACACATGAATGCGAACAGCAGACTGGTGGAGGTCTGCAGCATCTGTCTGTGCAAACTGGGTGAACACCAGTGGTGCTGCAGTAAGGCTGAACAGAAGTGCCCTGAACTGGTAAACTTGCATGAGAAGGCAAAACACACATAATTGCGTGAAGTCTCCATGATTGGCACATGGAGTAATGCGTCTTTGAGATCCAGGGATGTTGTCCACTCCATGGGCTGCAGGGCCACTGCCACAGACTCTAGGGTCTCCATCTGAAAAGACAGGACGACCAGGAAGATGTTCAGCATCAACAGGTCTATCCTTGGGCGCCATCCTCCATCCCATTTGGGAACAAGGAAGAGTCAGAGGAAGATGGCGTTGGAGGCTGTGATGATTTCCTTGTTGCTACCCCATTGCCTGTCACCACACCAGGCATAGGGGTAGCAATGGGGAAATCCTTTCTGGTGTAGAGATGGCAGCCACTTGAGTCAGCATGGGAGCCATGTGGGTTCACCTTCACTTCTCTTGTGGTGTCGTCATGGAACACTCAATGGAGTCGAATTCTAAAGCTGGGCATTTGGCAGCTACGCCCTGCCGTCTACACCTCGCTCTATTGCTGTTTCTCCATGCCTGCTCATTCAGCAGCCATTTGTCTTCTCCCCTATCCTAACAGTATTTTCACTTTTGTTCAAACGTGACCCAACTGGAGGCGAAAATCATAGCAATGCTGATTATTGTCCCAGGCTGCCATATAGTGCTTTTGCAAGTCCAGCTTCTGCCCTCTATCCAGCAAGGATGTGGGTGAAATGATCACTGGATCAACACCTATGGCTTGGTGTCGAATGGTAGCAATTGCCTGGTGTGCACTGTCTTCCCTCTCTCTGTATGTCAAGACGCCATCTTGAAAATCCAGGTTTCAAGCCAAACGACCAGCTCTGCTCTAAACTATTACAGAAATATCCGCAGAACAGATAGCTATCTAGGTCTGTGAAGAGTCTCGGACCGCTAAGAAATGATTTTCCACAGAAAATAACATGCATAAAGCACTAGAACAGTGTTTTGTTCATGGAGCTTCAACTCAAAAGAGCACGCCAGTAATGGCGGCCAAAAGATGGGGCCATGCGACCGTCAAGTTTATTATTATTTTGATGTGGCCTATAATTTTTATCTCCACTTGCTGGGGTTTAATAACAAGAAAACTGATCAGTTACAGGTTGTCAATGCAGTTTCTCTTGGCCCAGCAGCTGAGTGTGGCTTTTAATCTGCGTCACTTAAAAATAAACAAGAGGCCCATGGGCCTAATGCTCTGCTGGCACCATGGCTATATTGCACCTACATCTTCATTCAAAGTTTTCAGAGTCCTCAAGTGGACTTTTGAACATACAAGCTAATGTAATTTTAGTGTCTCATTTGTCCACCAGGTGGCACCTCACTCCACATGTAATCATACCTTATTCATGCAATTCCTGTGATGGATACTGTTGCATGTGCAAAGACAACAATCAGTGAGTCTTTCATTTTATGTCCTCAGTGACCTTGGGACAGAAGATTAAGGTTACCTAGATTATGTAATACAAGAGGTCTATGGGTCCAGTGCTGCCATCACATTGCCATTGATGTCCAAGCTACACCCTGTCATCACAAAATCACCTCTTTCCAATTTACAGGTATGGTGACCACACAAAAATAGGTCCAAGTCACTGATATTACATAACATTCTAGCATTAGACATGGTCTGTCTGTCCTGTAAATTTGGCAAGTCCCAATCCAAATACTTTTCCAAATATGGAATTTTATATATTAAAACACATTTTGGCTCATAATTTCTGTCAAATTATAAGTGGCACCATTAGTATCATTAACAGCTTAGATTTTGAACTCCCCCACAATCCCACCAAATTTGGTGAAGATCGGCTCAAAATTAAAGATGCTAGAGTGTTCACAAGATTTTCACATTTTGCCCCTATATTACAAAATATTGTATATGGCGACACCAATATTGAAAGGGACCTACATTTTCATACACCCTATAATTTCTGAAAGTTATATTGGGCTTACTTGAAAACTTTCAAGTTATCCCGCTCACAAACCAAAAATTTATGGATGGACGAATGGACAGAATGACACATGGACAGACATGAGCAATGTTATAAGCTCTGCCACCTTAGGTCAGCAGGGCTAAAAAAAAAATACCGTTCAAAGAACGCAGTACCATTGGCCGCCTTCAATCTCTTTTGCTCTAAGTGAATAGGAATAGTGTCCCATAGTATCAGGTAAAGTGTATGATCAGAAAGCTGCTGGTAGCCTGTAGTGTAAGAGATCATGGCCATTTTGCCAAATAATTTCACAAATGGAGATCTTGTCATAAATTCAACAAATACTACAATTGTACACTTGACCTTTGACCTCAAAAACATCAGGTCAGATATAGAGGTATAACCTTGACTTTCAATAGCCTTCTAGATCACCCTATGTTGCTTTAAGATTTAGATTTCTAGATGCACAATGTCACTCAGCAAACTTGTGACCTGTGTGTGACCTTGAAAATTAGGTCAAGGTCAATTATGCTTGCACACAAAGCAAGCCGTATAGTGGTGTACTATCATATGCAATTTGAAAGTCCTGTCTCAAAAGCTTCTGAAGTTAGAGTGGTAAACAAAATTTCAATAGAGTGGTAAACAAAATTTCAATAAATAGGTCACTGTGACCCAGATACTTGACCTAGTGACCTACTTTCGATTCATGACACATTTTTGGTTATGATACATGTGTGTATAAAATTTCATTTAAGTGACTTAAATACTTCCTTACTTTTACCAATACCACCATTTTGCACTTGACCTTTGACCTCAAAAAGTAGGTCAAATATAAAGCCATGACCTCGATTTTCAATAGGCTTCTAGGTCACTCTATGAAGCTTCTTTTGTGTAAGATTTAGATTGCTAGATGCAGGCTTTCAATAGTTAGAGCGGTAACGTTGCTTAGCACATGTGACCACTGTGTGACCTTGAGAATTACGTCATGGTCAACTTTACTTGCACACAAAGAAGACCATATAGGAGTGTGATATGTGTAATTTGAAAGTCCTGTCTCAGAAAATTTCTGAAGTTATGGTGGTAAAACCATGGAAGGGACGGAGAGATGGACAGACGGATGGCGCCGGGTACGACAATACCCGTCGGCCTCATAAGGTCGAAGGGTAAAAACAGTCCAACATTGAACATGAGTAATTTTTCTTTCTTGTTTCTTTAGTTTCAAATGATTCAAGTTTAATCAGGTTAGTACAATTCATTATTAAAACAGCTAGAACAAATCATTTGCATGCAATAAGTATTCATCCATTCAGGGCTACAATAAGAGAGACAAACCAACTTTATTCTACTTGTTTATTCAAATTCATGATTTCATTAAAAATATCCAGTCAGGTATATACAAAACATTACAGACTGCACAGTAATGTAGCAAATTGTATACAATGGTGCAAAATATATGTGTACCAACAGGAAGAAACACTGAGATGTGAATACATACAACTAACAAATATACATGATGTTTAGGACGGATACAGACATAGATACATGAAACATGGATGTGTGACATACCAGCTATCAACACCTCTCAACCAGCAAACCTGTATACACCTCTGATAAATACATTGCACCTGACACCACATCAATTTATCACAGATCTGCTAATGTGGCATTTCATTCAAATCATAAAGGTGGGTACAACATACATTGTAGACATTATTCCAACGTATTAAAATGATGCAGAAACACAGACTCCACTGAATTACTACTGAATCATGATCACTGCAAGTAATGCCATGTTCAGGGTACAGTAAGGTTTTTAAACAAGTGTCTATTAGCACTAGCATGTAACTGTTTTTATAGAAATATGATTTGACCAACAAGGAAGTGTGTTTTTGAAGAGGCAATGGACTAAAACTTCTGTTCCTGCATCAAAGCCACGCTTATCTACACATAACTTTGGGTATGATGCCTAGATTCTAGAGCAGACATCTTGAATGCTGATTCATTATACCATGTACCATTTTCATCCTGTGGTCATACAAGGCCAATATGTATTATTGTCCATCCACAATATTGATGTAAACATGATAACTTAAGAATGGAAAGACCTACCGCACACTAAATTTAGTATATGGGTCTTTTCCCGTATTGTGCACAGCTGGGATTGCACATGAGTGATGTTGACCTTGTTTAAAGGTCATACAGTCAATTGTGCCAATTCTATGCCAAATTCAGGGTCACAAAATGAATAATAAGATGAGAGTGAGTGGGCCTACCCAAACAAACTTATTATGTGGGTGTATCTCTCTTATGGAGTGCTCACACGGGATTGAATATGAATGACTTTGACCAGTTACAAGGTAACAGGGGTCAACTTTTTAACTTTTATGCCATGTTCAGTGTCACCACGACAACTTAACAATGGAAAGAGCTGTGGCCAAGGGATATTTAGGACCACTATTTTTATAACATGTTAAATTACACTAAACTGTTCAATATGGTTTTATAACCATAAATATATTTAGGGATGGTTCAACATTATCATCAATTTTTTAATTTGTACTTAGGGTACTAAATTTCATGACACCCCCCCCCCCCTTCCTACCCCAAATTAGTATTTTAAAAATGATGATTTAAAAAGATCATACCAAAATTGCATAAAATAGACCAAAACTTGACCATCATTTTTCCATATTCTGTGAAAGTGTACAGACCCATTGAACCCCCTCCCCCTTGCATACTGTAATTACTAATTAGAAACTATGAAAATGTTGAACAATCCCTTAATGTTTTGATTAAAAAATCATTTAATATACTACTGCCTTAATTTCCTTTTAAAACAACAACAAAATTGTGTACAAATACATTTTTGTACAAGTTCATGGAACATGACAGGAAAAAATTACCTCTACATTCTATGTTAATTTTTGAAAATTTGCTTTAATTGTGAGACTACACCTTCATATCAAATTGTAACAGCTGAGAGTTTCATTCAAGAAACTGATACTCTTTTTTGCACGCACAGAATCAAATCTGTGACACATCTGCATGTCACTTCTAATATACTACATGTTTTGAATTAATAAATGTTAAATTTTGATAACTTTTTTGGACTTACAGATAATTGTTTAAAAACTAACCAAAAAAAAAAAAACAACAAAAACTCTATGGTAGGAGTGACCGCTTGAAATGTGAACCAGCTGGTTCTTAAATGATGTATATTTTCTATACTCTCCATCTCACTCAAGAGGGCAAAATATGTTACAGTACAATATGACAAGTAAGTCTACATCTGGTGTAACATGATCCAATTACCATGGCAACAGGCTACTGCACTGACCACACATCATATAACTGTACAGAGATCATACAGCAGTCTTTTGTTGAATGCTCCTTTAAAAAATATATACATATGACATATGTATGTATGTGTATATATATATATATATATATATACTAGAGTCCAATTTCGTAGTTGTTTGAGACACACATGTGACCATGAGTTTGGGAAAAAAATATGCCTAAGCTTTGAGAGGTATTTGCATTCATATTACATATAAATATACAGTAGTCCCTGTCTTGAGAGACAACCCAAAGGGCAGGCCCAAAATGGTCTCTCAAGACAGGTGGCCTCTCATTAGAGGTAGAATAACATGGAAAAGATAGCAGAAAGGACCTGCAAAATGTGGAGTTGCCTTTCAAGACGGGGACCACTGTATATATATACACATATATATTCAGTGAAAACTCATTATAATGTGACATCATCTGTTCCCTAAGAAATGAGTCAGATAACTGAATATGTCAGTAAAATGAATCAAATAACAAAGAAAATAAACTTTTTCCCATGAAAATTTGTGTCATTATATTGAATATGTTGGATATCTGAGTGTTGTTATAATGAGGTTTCACATATATATATGTGTGTGTGTGTGTGTGTGTGTGAATTCTTTGCACACTGACCATTATAATTGCCAGAATAAGACAAAAACAAAACAAAGGAAAATGTAATGGCAAAGATGAATTCTATCACTTAATATGCCACTGTTTTGCTGGTTCCCACAGGGTTGCTCCGTCCAACTACAGCACTGAATCGGGGTCGTTCTTTCAGTTCATCTGATCTGGTTTTCTGTTTCCGTGCCAAGTTTGGATTGCTGTGCAAAAATAATATCTTACATCAGTCATGTTGGATTGTCTGTAAAAGTACTTCTTGGTGCCTAAACACATATCATAAAAGCAAAGATAAAACTACTCAAACAGCATTTTCACAGTAAACCTAATGGAAATGTTATGCAAATCTGATCATTAACATCAAATTTACATCATTTCACATTGTTACTGATATTGTGGTAGACATGCTCAAGTCTCACTGGACTGTCCTCCGACTCCGTATTCTATTTAAAATCAAATTCATTGCCAAATTAAATTTTAAGTAAACACACGTCGTAGCTTTACCTAGCTGATTGGCGTGGAACGTGTATATAACCAGATAACATTGACTCCAGATGATTAGCGCCGCGCGGTCTGCACTGTGTTTCTTATCACACAGACAAGCGAGCGGTCATAACGCACTCCTGTTCAGAAGCTGTTAATTGAGCTACTGTGTAATGAAGGATTAAGGATTGTCTAATTGCAGTGCACCGCGTCAGGCAGAAGGCGTCCAGTGAGACTTGTCAAACTTGCCGGCTTGTCGCTGCTATGAATTATTCATGAGCAGTCAAGCACGTGACAGATTCAAGGCCGTCTAAAATTCCTTGTGTTGACTGTTGTTTATTTACATGCAAGCATGCACATTCTGTTGTAGAGAAACGTCAGTTCTTGCCGATGGCTATTTCGAGCGGCGTTAAAATGAATATTTTCCTTCTAGGCCTACGATGATTTAAATCAATGACCGGGTCGTTGCTTGTGACAATTTGAATGATGTAAGTTTGCAAAACTGCGCAAAAATAGGGTGATTTCATCGTCTCAATCTCGATTTTTTTTGTCTCCGCGCCATGTTGTTTATATCGTTAGAATGCTTAGAACCTTGTCTATTTTAACAACAAGCTCTCCCATTATCTGAAACAAAAGTATTTTAGCGGGAACCCCTTCAAAACCGCTTCTATTGCAAACAATTTATTAAAGCAAGAAACAAAATTTAACGCTGTAAATTGGTCGGAATGATAACATATACTACCACTGTACCAGTCCTTGCGTACAATAGAGCAGAGGGTCCATTTTTTTCACGGAAAGAGAGTAAAATACGCTAGCCGAAGGGAAACATGGCTCGGGTGAAATTACCGCTGCCGCGTGTTTATCATGCTGACAGTTTGTCAGTAACTGCTATAAAGTGTGTTTATGGACTATTTACTGCAGCAACAAGCTCTACCATTATAATTGAATATAACACGCAACCGATCTTTAGAAAAAAATAACAGAGGAACAATCGTTCGTGACGCTAACCCAGAAAAATGCGCGGACCGGTACCCATGCAATAGTATTCACACAGGTTTGACCGCTTTGATCAAATCGTGATTGAGATCGATATATTTCCTTTGTTAGGGTGTAGGGCAAGAGTTTTTGTTTAAATTGACAAAAGAACCACATAGAAATGTAGAGGTCTTACTCAACAAAACTTAAATCATGACGTGGATCATTTTGCATTAATGCAAAAATAAAAAAGTTGTGGCACTGATTTGACTTCCAAGATCCCGCGAAACCCCGGATGTTGTGACGTCACTCCCACCGAATTGATGGTAGTCCAGAGTGGGCTTGTGCAAGTTTGACAAGTCCCTGGTGTCGGCAGCCGGAGGGAGACGGTCCGCTTTGTCTCGCTTGAGTGGCCAGTGACTAGCCATGCATTCATCGAAGGCCACTTTCCACTCGCAATGATAATGGGATTAGAACTGACCAGGACTCAATAGCTGCTACTGTTGAAACTGACACGGCGGCAGTGTCGACCAGTTAAAAAAAAAAAAAAATAGTAGTAGGACCTACTTAATAACACCGTGTAGTTGGCATAATATTATTCAGTTTACTTTATGGAGGGGAAAATGTATCGCACTTCTGGGTGGGACCGCGGGATGGGAAAATAGGGACATGCACTAGGGACTTGTGCAAGTCTAATATTGTGGCTGCCATCTTCCCAAAAACACATCCCACAATGCAACAGTGATGACCTATCTCAGCTGTTTTCTACACTGTGAATGTTTTTCATTTTGTGGGTACTCCCATTATGTTATTTTAATTTTTCAGCCATTTAGGGAATATTAAGTCATCATGAATAAGCATTGAATGTGCCCTCTTCAGAATTGATACTCATTTCACTTTTTACATGGGGTCTTCGACAATGTAAAACCTGACAACAGATTTTTATCCTAATCTTAAACTGGAATGTGCCCAAGTCACAGGTATACTCATAGAATGTAATGTAGACACAAATTAACTCATGCTGAAAATGAGACTTGCATCTGGGAGAATGACTACATGTACTTTAAAGATGGTTGATATAACTTACGCCATGAGTACATCAATTGTCCTCTGTGTGTCCTTGCATTTTTTATGGTTTGCACCAAAGTTCATAACCTCCATATTATGACACTGAAATTGAACAAAAACAACATCATCTTTCCGCTCTTGAATTAAGACTAGAATAATCCTTTCCTCCTCAAACCGGCCAAAACCAGCTGGTGGTCAAATGTCGTCTGCTTCAGTGTTTTCAACTAATTTCAACAGTTATGAAAAACAATTTGTCTGAGAAATGTACATGAGACTTATCAAGATCACATGCCCCAGGTCAACAGCTTTCCTTGGCATGGGTTGCGCACTTAGTGCCCAACCCATGCCAAGGAAAGCTGTTGACTCAGTCTTGAAATTTTCAAGGAAGAAAGGGTTAATGGTAACATCTTTCCTTGGAGCCACCCTCCATCCCAAGAAAAAGCTGTTGACCTACGCTATGCTTTTATGATAGGGCCTGTATGCAATTCTCGTTCAAACTGTTTTTAATTAACACTAAAATTAATATAAATTAGTAAAGCAGACATTTTGCTTTCAGTTGCCTTTGGCTGATTTAATGTAGCAGAGCTATCCTGACACCTGCTGAGGAGTTCCATTTTAAATGCACTGAAGTGACTATATTTAAATTCTGTATCTACCCTCATAAAATTATATATTTTCTGTTTGTAGAGATGTGCAGTTTTTTTTCACATGACAGAAAGGTTGTAAGTTATTATATGGTCAAACATAAGCAGTGCTTTCTCAGTGGATTTGGATGTGAGTATGACTGTGGCTCCTATTGCTAAATAAACGGGTAACTAATCAGACCAGTCATTGTGTGCATAATGGAAAGTCAAGCCTCATTGCACATACATGTACCCTGGCTGGTGCTTAGGGGGATTAGCATGTTGAAAGAAACACTGACACCTGACTTGACTTTTGACAGATGCTTACAGGGATGAACAAATTTAGGCTTAATTTTCTCACAAAAGTAAAAAGGTTATGACAAAGCTACTTGGTATGATGGAAGATCACCAATATCTTTTATTGAGAATGATAAAAAGTCAATTTTGATGGGATGTGATTTTCAGAGCATATTAAGGGTCAAGTGATCTTTTTTCAATTAATAATCACTTGTATCTATCTCTGTGATGCATTTGTATCACACAAGGTTTATACATCTGTAATCCATGGTTCGTAGTCTACCTATACTTTAGGGAAGTTTGTCGGTTATTAACTGTTTGGGCTCATAAATTGTTAAGTACACACTTCAACCCATAAGTCCACACTGATGGGGAAGACCATCTCTCAAGATCACTTAATTTAAAAACTCCCATGACCCTCAAACACAAGGTCTTTTACAGGGGTATAATATATTTTATGCAAAGTACAGAGAAAACTCATTATAATAACACCATCTGTTCCCTAAGAAATGTGTCAGATAACTGAACATGTCAGATTAATGAATCATATAACAAAGGAAATAACCTTTTTCCCATGATAATTTGTGTCATTATATTGAATACATGTATTTAGTTTAGTTTCATTTAAACATCTTTATTTAGACTGGATTACCCTGTAGCACAGGAAATACAATACATACAGGACATTACAAACTATGTTACCAGATCTTTTGTATTCATGATAAATATAAATGTTGTCATACACAAGTAAATCAGAAAAGTAATATGTCATATATCTGGGTGTTATTATAATGAATATTCGGGTCATCTTGTGAATGCTCTGCACCCACAGCTCTTGAGTTTGCTCCATTTAACTTTTAGGACTTATTAAGTGTATGAACATCTATGTGGATGTCAATGTTGGTGGTGCCACCTATAATATTATGTTATGAATGGGTCAAAATGTGAAAATTTTGTGACCAATCCAGCATCTTTAATTTGGTTGCTTATGATACTAGAGGCGCCATCTATACTTTGTTGTAAATTATGAGTAAAAATGTTTTGAAAGATACAAAATTTTATATCTTGCAAAATAATTGAATTAGACATGCCAAATTTACCAGATATATAGATCATGCCCCATGCTAATATGTAATATAAGATCAGTGACCTTGACCTAGTTTTGTAAGGTCTCTAGACCTGTTAAGTTGGAATAGGTCATTTTATAATAGCAGGGTGTAGCTTGCACATTAATGGCAAAGAGAATTGAGCCTCCAGATCAAAACTATACTTGAATATATTGCATATAAAACTCTACTTGGTGACCTACTTTTTGGGTCACCTTGACCCAATGAGTGTGTGACCTTGACCTATTCTGTAAGGCCATTAAGCATTTAAGAAAAGGACATTTAAATATTCAATATCTTGATAAAGAATAAGGCGAATGATTCCAAATGTACCATAAATATCTATCTTGTGGAAGTTTGATATTGCATAATAAAGACATAAACCTTGATTTAATTTTCAAGGTCCTGTTACGAATACATATCAGGAAATGATTTTGCCATGATGGTGGCCAGAATTTCATTACGTCCACGGGCCTCTTGTTTTCATAATGGCTCTGATTTTTTTTTTTTTTTTGAATGAAAAGGGCCACATTTCTCTTAATTAAATATCTGTAACTCTGATGTATTTACTTCCTGACAAAAATAGCTATTAAAATTTTGACACATGTACATGTACAGTCGAAAAGTAATTTTGATTTTTTTTCTATTAAAATGCATTGATCATTTCACTGAAAATTATTAAATGGTGTGCAAACTACTAGATACCTTCTTAAGGGATCTGAGGGCTTTTTCCGGGTTCCCCATGGACAGGTGGACAGAACCAATCAACTTATGTGTATCAGCCATCTCTTGAGAGTAATCACCAAACACCTCCATCTTGGCTTCCATGGTTGACTTCAGCAATGACAAAGCTTCCTACAAATAATCAAAGATGGTGGCTAATGAATGATTCTTCTTTAAAGGCAATGAGCAGTGCTCTGGCCAGCAGGGGAAAACTAGGCCACTTTTAACTGTGTGGATGGGTCTCTCAGATGTCAATATAGAGTGATCACATGATAATAAGTTTTCTGTCATCTCTCCTTGTGACCCAGGCCTGGCTACAGCTCCAGTAACTATTAAAGGTGTTACCCACATCCTGGGCTGATAGAGAATTATGTAGTCTGGCCCATCCCATGGACAATGATTGGCACTTAATTAGCCACCTGGTGGCCATTGCACTGATTATTGCCTTTATTATCATCAAAATTATACTGACTCGAAGTTGAACAGTTGATGATATCAGAGCCTCCATGTCTCCTGCCTCAGCGGAAGATCTCCCGCTTTTTCCTACTTTTTTACAAAGTCTCCCACTCTCCCATTTTTTATAAAATGTCTCGCACTTTTTGTTTAATTAAAAAAAAAAAGTAGCATTGTTCCATCGGTGGCTGTAAAGTTGTACTGTTTTGCTGTGTTGTTACACAGAAAATGGCCATGATGGGCCTAAAATGGTTCAAAATGCAGGAAATGAAGGTGCAAATTTCAAATTTTTCCTGGAGGGAGGAACACCTCCAGACCCCCTAGCTATGCTTTGTGCCTTCACTGCTCGCCCTCCCACTTTTCAGTACCTGCAAGAAAGAGATCTCCCACTTTTAACATAGACTTGCTTGGAGGCTCTGTGATATTTATTAACTTGATTTGAGTAATTTAACACACACATACTACATACTTGTGGCTGCACTCTTTGCATAGAAACAAAAGAAATGATTTTATGTCAATCCATTACTGGGCAACATGCATTGACAGAGACCAGAAAGTCAGTAACATGGGAACACACACTTTATATTGAAGCAATGCACCCAACTTTTTTTTTTCTCAGCTAAGTTTACATTTAGACTTAAATAGTATTGTGAGCTTCAAAACAGTGTAAAAATCACCTTCCTGTTGCAAATAACCACTGTTTGCAACCTCACAGTCCTCACACATAGAGTTCTGGAGTCATCATTTTTTAAACATGCAAGTTACACTCTGATTTACAAGCACGTACTGGGACCGTTTACCTCAGTCTCTGATGAGTCATGGAGGTGACAAAACTGGTCAGACTTTTTTCCAGTAAAGATTAGGTCTTGCTTTACCAGTCTTCCTCAGTATAATTAGCTCGTGTTTTAAATGAAATGGGACAGAATCCACAATTACAAAGATATAAGCCAAGATGTCAGTTTCACATTTTTAAGGTGATCTAAGAAGGAGAAGAAGGAGGAGCAGCAAAAGAAGAAGTTTGTGAATGTGAATGGATGACTCTGACAGACAGACAGACAGACAGACAGACAACACGTTTAGCAATCCTATAAGCTCCACTCACTAACAAGTCAGCTGAGCTAAGAAGTAAGTTTATAACAGGAAAGTATCTAATATCTCATTAGATGCATGGTTAGTTGTACATGTACTTACATCGTTACGGTCTGTGCGAACCATAAGTCTAGCCAGTTCATCTTGTACATCTAAAGTCTTCTCATGGTGTGGACCGTATACACTCTGGTACACTGCTAGGCATTCATTTAAGTAGCTCTCAGCTGATGCTTTGTAGGTAAAAAGATTATATTCATATATCATTTTGGCATTCCTGTATATTCATGATATGATCAGTTGTAATCAAGTCAAGAAATTTCAGTATCTATATCTGCTGCAAACCAACTTGTTGAAAAAAAATAAAAATAATAGCATGAATTTAATCAATTCCAAAAACAAGGGACAATCATATTAAGATTTGTTTTCTTTATGTGCTTTAATTCTTGTGACAAGTTTTCTTCCAATGTGTCTACCATATGGCTTTTTAATGTATCTTTCACTCAACTTTTTAATTTAAAATTACATTTCTTTGATGAGTTTCTTATGTCTTGAAGGGGGGCCAATGATCTCCTTAAATATGTCAATATATTAAGCAGTTTAAACAAGTTAAATAATTAAAGCTCTTTTTTATCTTATGCTTTGCTTACGACTGAATAAGGCATTCTTCAGCAGCCACAAAATCCTAGATGAAACTGTGCAACCTCAAAAAAGTCACACACAGACATAATTGAATTAAATGTTGCAATACTGGTATGTATGTATGTATGTATGTATGTATGTATGTATGTATGTATGTATGTATGTATGTATGTATGTATGAACTCAGAACTCAGAATTATTTTATTTGACAACTGTCATAAAAATACTTAAAGTAATTATATGAAACAATATTAAAGGTAAACAAACACAGAATGAAGCACATATTTATTCTATGTTTGAGGGTGAATTATCATTTTCTAGACTGAAATTCAAAAGTAGTAACTCACTGTAGATAAAATGACCTAAACATTGTTACAAGTTAATTGTGCATGTCTGGATCAGTGATGTGATGCATTGACATTTACACAAAATCAAATGTGTGTGAGGGATGCTTAATTATATGTCATGCATGATGTAGAATAACTGTGACAAATGTAAACATACCCACCACACCAGGTCAGTGTTGAAAGTAGGCCTAGAGTATATTTTTTTGAGATGGACACCCAATTAAACATAGAAGAAACAAAATCTTACATGACTGGACAGTGAGCTACTTTTTGTCTCTCACTCGGGATTATTGTTGGTGAGAGAAAAATAGTAACTCACTCTCAGCCATGTAAAATTCTCTATATATTGTTATCTGAAGACCCCAGTTAAGAACTCAAATGTCTGCTAACACTGATGCCACCCTCCGGTAATGTTACTATATAGCACTATAGATTATTGGAAAAAAAAAGAAAAGAAAAATATTTGTACAGGTCAGTGGGATAGTCAAAAGTTCACTGCTGAAAAATAAGCATCTACTGTCAGCATATGTTACAATCATTGATTGTGCAATCTTCTGACTATTGTTTGATGTATGATTTTGCAAATCTGGCAAAACTGGGAAAATGGGTAAAATTTTTCCCAGGAATACATGGGGGAGTAATTCTCAAAATAGTAGAAATACAGTAGCTGATACTAGTGGCAGTTTTAGATCTATTTGCAATTGGAAGCTGAGGTACATGTCTATTTCTGGTTTGATAGGTATGACTAACTGGTGGTAAAGCAAAAATATCATTCAAATGTACCAATAACTGATTCCAAGTATATTCATAGAGGTCTCATTAATATGTCCATGGTATACTTAAATTAAAATTTCAAAGCTTTCAATTTAAACAAATCAGAAGCGTTCAGAAAATGTAATGATTTAAAGAGTGGATATGTGTGGGAATTGTACTTTTCCTGGCACAAAAGTTGGATAGCTGATTTCTGAAGCTTCAAAATACATGTACAATCACAGGTGTAACTCCAAGCTAATAAGGAATAGTTAAAGTTCTCCATCGCCAAGTACTTTATTTTTTATGAAAACGAAGGAGTTGAATTGTTTTACCACTTTGTGAAGAAAATTTGCCTTTGTGAGGACACAATATACACTTTATTCACAATTTGATTGTGCAGAATTGCATCTCATTTAGTGGCTGCACTTGTCAAACATCACAACTTTCCAGCATAGTTTGACCACCGAGGTCTGTGACGTCACAGAAGGGAGCTTCTACACCAACTCCGATTGTAAATATTGACTCACAGCAGTGAATGTCAATGTGCTCATGGATTACTGGATTACAAAGGGGATGCAAACGGGAAACTGTTCCCACTTGTCCAGTCTGAACTCAGCCACCATGGTGAGCCGATGTTGGAAGGAGCCATGGGCTACGACAAAGCCACTCTTCGCCAGTGCAACTGGGACTGATCGAGTCTGTGCCCAGGCACTGATCATGCCTCAGCTGTAGTGCCATAGAAGATACCCAAAGCTGGCACTTGGGAAATTAAGACTGGTAAGGGATGCTTTTCAAAAGTCATTGTGCGAAAATTACTATATAACTTATATGTGACTGGTTGAAGTTTACGTCTCTGAGTACAGCCAGGTTATAGCCTATAATAAGAAGGCAGGCCATTTATTCTATCGGTGATTTGCTGTCTGTGTGCAATTGTCTTAGTTCAGTGGTGTTTACCCTCCGTTTGCTGTACAGTGCTTGATTTTTTCCTATTTTTTATGCAAAAGGGATTCATATAGGGCTATGCCCTTTTTCCTGATTTTTTTTTTTTTTTTTTGCCAAAAAATATAATTAAACCAAGAAAACAGGCCATCTTGCATGGTTGCCAATACCGGCAGTATATGCTACATGCTAGGACAGGCAAAACAGTAGTACCTCCAGCTGTGTGGCTTATGTGTATTGAAGCTGTGGTCAAGTGCTTGTTTATTCCCCCTTTTGAAGTTTGCGGCATGCTACAGTAGTCATTATTATTCTGTTTTGGCAAGGACCGGACTTACAGATGCTTTTCAATGTGACTCTTTACCTTCACATATCCCAAGCCTTATTATAAATCACTAATTAGACTAAAACTAAAAGCCTGCTGCATGTAGGTCTATAATTTAAATTCAACTGGTTTGGAGTTTACATTTACACTGTCTTAGCATGCAGCGTACACTGCCAGTATTGACTATTGGCAACCTCATAAGATGGCCCCAAATTAAAAAAAAAAAAAGGATATGAGTATGTATGTATGTATGTATGTATGTATGTATGTATGTATGTATGTATGTATGTATGTATGTATAAAAATGATATCACTTTGAGAAAAGAGCCTGAAATATTCAATTGTTATTTTATTTGGCCTATATTGCCAGGAAATAAGGCCTGTACTCACTCTCTCCATCAGGGTCCTCGGTATTGGAGTAGGCAGTGGCCAAAGCCCTGGCTGTCTCGGCTATCTCCAGACTTCCTGATCTGTACCTGAAATGTTCATATACTAATGCACCAATCTCTACTGAACAGGTATAAGTCAATAGTTTTCTAATGTCAGTATTGGTGTCTTGGGACAAAATTATCTCTCTTTGATGTAGTCAATGATTCAACTACATAAATCACCTCAACAAATGTCACTTAGTCTCTTTATCTTTTCAGTGGTTTGATATGGAAGGTGATTTACTTGCTGGACTAGCCAAGATTTTTTTTAATTTTAACTTCACTTGAATGCAGTAAAAAGTACACAGACATGTCACCCATTGAGATGGTGAGACTAAAGACTATTATAATGATAATGATAATAATAATAATAACAATAATAATAATAATAATAATAATAATAATAATAATAATAATAATAATAATAATAATAATAATAATAATAATAATGATAATAATAATAATGATAATAATAATAATGATAATAATAATAATGATAATAATAATAATAATAATAATAATAATAATAATGATAATGATGATAATAATAATAATAATAATAATGATGATAATGATAATGATCATGATAATGATAATGATAATAATAATGATAATAATAATAATAATAATAATAATAATAATAATAATAATAATAATAATAATAATAATAATAATAATAATAATAATAATAATAATAATAATATATGTATAATTTTCAATACATATCCTTGTCTACTGTAACTTCCACATTATTCTAAAACAACTGTCTCCTTTAGTATGCGTGAATAATACTGTAATTTGATGTAGCTCTGTGCATGTATGTTTATGGTAAGGAGTATTACACTTTCTGTAAATTTACCGGACTATTCGCAGGCCTCAAAATTAGGATTTTAGGTAGTTAAATTTGTTCAACAGGTTAACCAGTGAAAAATACAGGGCTTAAAAGGCTTTTAAAATTTAATCCTATAAAAGCCATTGTCCCACAGATGTGCCTTATGCTGGTATCTAAAAGTAACAATTGACAACAAAAATCTGTTAACAAAAGTAAAGGAAGTGTCCAATTTTAGAGAAGTTGAAAATGTCAATTGGGGATGATGGATGGACAAGAAACAGATGACCGACAGAAAAACACCAACCACATAGCCTCAGCTGACTAACAAGTCAGTGGACGTAAAGAGACTAAAATGAAAGCAAGAATCTTAAAACTCTACTGCATAAAATTCCGTGTAACTTCTCAAAGCTGCTCCATACAATCACAGCTGCTGGAGTGTGACTGTACTCACTTTCATGAAACAATGGTGTGTGGCCGAGTACTCAAGTGTCAGGAGGCATTGGTATGAAAGACAGTGCTCACTGCTGAGAGGCAATTGTGTGTGACCGGGTACTCACTGTGATGAAGCAGCGTGTGTGACAGATTACATGTACTTACTGTAAGGAAGATATGGCGTGTGGCAGATTACTTGCTGTGAGGAAGCTAAGGTGTGACAGAATACTTACTGTGAGGAAGCTACTGTATGGCGTGACAGAGTACTTATTGTGAGGAAGCTATGGTGTGACAGTACTTACGATAAGGAAGTTATAGTGTGTGACAGAGTACTTACGATGAGGAAGTTATGGTGTGACATAGTACTCATGATGAGGAAGTTAAAGTGTGTGACAGAGTACTTACTGTGACGAGGCAATGGTGTGTGCCTGCAAGAAGTGCTCTATGGCCTTTTCATGGTCAGCATGTTTGCCTTTGCCCTGTTCTGCATACACACAGTCAAGGGGCACAAATATGGAGACATTTTGTACAAGTGTTTACTTTATTCAGGGTTTTCCTAAGCCCTAGAATTCTGGGACTTTGCAACAAAAAAAAATCAACCTCTGAAATTGTTATTTATAATAATTAACAGGAGCTCAGGGTTTAATTACAATCATCATCATCATCATTGAAACCCCCTTTCATGGCTTTATAAAATTTTCATGATGCACCAGATATTGGAGGGAGTTCACTGTGCCATTGCCAGGTAAGTCACAGAAAACTCTGAAACAAGAGCCAGCAAAGGCAACATTTACACGTGCATGGCAGTCACAGGAGTTTACAAGTCTGTCAATGGTGGAGTCTGTTACTGTGCCCAAGCAACAGTGTATATGTACTTTGTGATCCAATGAGAACATAAGGTGGTCAACAGAGTCAGTTTTAGAATAATGTTTGAAAACAACAGATCTGGCCTTCTCTCTGCTTTTTTTTTTCAGAATTGTCTACAGAAAACCATGGTATAAGGTCACTAAGCATACAATTGGTAGAGCAGACAACACACATGGACATTAATAAAGTTTCACAAAGTGACAGCCCTATTACAAGCACACACTCATAATGTAGTCTTTCACAGGATTTAACTACAAATGAAAATGTCTGCTTCCGACAACATACAAATGAACAGCACAATAAATTCTCTTCTTCAATGCATCACTCGGAATTGCTATTACAATGCTGGCAGGTATAACGCTATATGTCATTAGTTGTATGAATGATATTTGGATTTTCCTCTAGAAGCACTGAGTGTTGGGACAGATTTAAAGATTTCATTTTTCTATGGGCATTGAAATTAACACATGAGAAGAAAGAACGCATGACAACTTCAACAGGATGTGCACAAGGGTAGGTAGGAGAAGGAATAATGTCAATTTGTAACAAGACAAGATTTCAGGTTCTATGGCCAAAGCAAAGTAGAGTATGGCACCCTTTGCAATTTTTTTTCTATGGCAATAGTAGTTGAGTACCTTGTCAATAGATAATGGTAGTTGACTATTTCAAGACTGACTCTCTAAAAATCTGATACCTGATGCTATAAATGTATTCCGGAAACTTAGAAAGGCACATGTTATAACACTGCTACTTGCACATAATCTGAAGAAAAAGGATATTTTTCCCAGTCCCTGGTAGACGGGGATGAGTTCTACGCTGTCTTCACCATATTTTCTCTGCAGCAAGTCCAGGGCATTCTCAAAGTAACTGGCACACATTGCATACTTCTGTGCCTTGCCTGCCATTCTGATACACAAACAACACATTTATTTTGTCAGCACAATAACTTATACCATCCACATCATGGCTTACGGCACCCACTGCCATGTTGACACATACTGCAGCTTCAAAATCTTAACAAGGGGACTATTATGGTCCTGAGTTCAGCTGACCTACATGTATGCACTCTGATTACTACTAATAGGCTAAATATTACAAATAATTATATATCTTTGTGTCAAGTCAAATTAAGTTAGTCCTTTATTCAACTTTTACGAATAAGCCATGGTAAGCTGTTCATAAGGATTTAATATAGCATCCATATGAGAAAAAAAAATTACAAGTGAAAAAAAGTCATCAAGGAAAGACCCATCAAAGGCATTTTTGTAACGAAAACCTGTGCATCTACACTAGTACTATGGCTCATATTTACATTCACATGTACATGTACTCTTAATGATGATACTTTTGAGAACTGAAAATATAAAATGTGAACAATTCAACAAATAAAGGTACATAACTACCACAGTCTTGCAATAAGTTCAGTTAACTGATTTGTTGCAAAAAAAAATGTAAAAAAATAGACAAGGCAGACTGGTAATTGAATAAAACCCTGCCTTGACTCTAAAGGTATTTAATCTGGCAGGTACATTTATTTCATGAATTGCACATTTTACATTTTTTGCATGTATTGAATAGCTTAATTAAATTTTACATTTTTGCAAGCATTTACTTTGTGTTTAAAATTTGTATTTTTTCAATATACATGTACACACACACACACACACACACACATGAATGTGTAATAAATATTTCAGTTTTTAATTTTTCATGGTATTTAATTCCATATTGCACTAACACTTACAAATTTTGTGAAATTGAATAAATTTTCACAGTATTTGGATGTGCAGTACCAATTTAAGTACAGCAGAGTACAGGGAAGCCTGCCATTAGTTTTGAATGTAAGAATTTAACACATATCAATAATACATCATACCTGGCTATGGCAAGGAAGATCTTGATTTCCCATTCGTCCAAGTCATCATCTGTTTCATTTGGTTGCTTACCCCTCTCATTAGCAATTGTCTCTGATTTCATCAGGGCTTGTTCAGCCTCCCCATACGTAATACAATTAAGGAAACAAACAAACAAACCAACCAACCAACCAACCAACCAACCAACCAACCAACCAACCAACCAACCAACCAACAAACCAACAAACCAACAAACAAACAAACAAACAAACAAACAAACAAACAAACAAACAAACAAACAAACAGAAAGAGAGTCTGATAACTTCTGTTCATGACTTTAATATCTGGGAAACCCAAAACTGTGCAATTTTAATCAGTTTCAGATGTCTACCTGGTAGCTGCTGCAGTTGCTGGATAATGACACTGACGTATGATGCTGATTACTGTACCCAGACCACTTTTTCAGCAGGGGATGAGTAGATGGACATACTGACTACAGTACACCATACAGCAGGCCATGTCTTGACAACAGACCATGTACTAGCATCCTGGAACAATGACTTTCATGGGCAGATGATCAATATCCACCAGTCATACCCTGGTGGCTCTGCCTGAAGTTCTGCAAGGGCTGGGGTATTTTTACAATGAAATGTACCAAATCTATGAAACTAGTTCAACAAAATTGGTTGCAAAAACCAAATTAATGATTCAGTTTGAAAATGTTTAAAAAGAAAGTTTTCCAGTAAAGCTCATTGTCTCACGTACTTAAATTTGGAAGAATTCAATTGTGACACAGATCTTAGTCAAATTAGCAAACTTTGCAGGATCTACTGTTCTCTGTGTTCGCTGAACTGAAGCTCACCTTGCACATACAGTATTTTGAAACAGGACGGCTCATGAAGACACCTAAGACTACAATAATTATATGATTTTGACAGCAGTGAGCATTTTTGTTAGACTTGTCCCTAGCAAATGGCTATTTCTTGAGAACATGCCATGAGTGCTTGCCTTAAGACTGGTCTGGTTAAACAAAAGCAATATTTCCTTTGCGCAGTATGTGAGTCCCTTTCTCAGACTGATCCAGAACAAAGGGTTGCTTCTTGAGAGCAGTGAATGTACTGGCCTCTCTCATATCAAGGAGGCTACTTTGCGCAGCCTCCTTGCTCAAATTGATCCAGAGCAAAAGGATATTTCTTGAGAAGAGTGAGTGCCTTCCCCATGATGTAGTAGATGTTGACCAACACTTCCATTATGTTTGACTTGTCTGTGGAGGAGCTAGAAGTCTGTACTCCTGTCATCATGATAGTCTTGGCAGTCTCTGCATGTTGCTTGGCTTGCTCACCATATCCTTGCAATTGAATACAAAATTAATGGAAAAAAGTCAATCTCTGATATATCATACTGAGAAGGTTAAGAACACCCTGTGCTCAATTGGCTTTGACCCACAGCAAAAAAAATAAAACACAAACAAAAAAAGATATTTTTTTAATTTATAAAACAAAACAAAACAAAACAAAACATACAAAACTATTAATAGAAATAAATAAAAAGCTAGCATATCAACACAATAGATACCTATTCATGGTATATGCCATCAAGTAAGCATTTGGTCACGTCATTTTGGAGGAAATATTTCACTAATATCTAACAAGATGACTGACAATCCTGTGCTTGGACCCTTTTAACTTTACATACATGTATAACTCCAAGAAATGTCAATGCAAGATTGGTGAAAGTCTGCTCCTCCCTCTGCACACTTTTCCAGCATGGAATTAGGCAGGGGAAGGAAAGAAAAAAAAATACAGGAATTTGTTAACCAACAATAGCTGCCATGTAGTGTTTGATGCCTGAAAGCACATACCATATAACTAGCTTTATGTTACAATAAGTGCTATGTGAATAGCCATAGGTCACCTAACCTACAAGTGATATCCTATCCATAGATAAGCATTAGAACTTATATGTGTTGTTGTTATTGTTGTTGTTGTTGTTTTTATATGCGTGCTAAAGTATTAAAATTAGTTAGAAAATGTGTATCAAGACATTTCTGATACATTTATTTGTCAGTACTGTTGTAGAAGTGACCACAATATGGCACCATTTCAGTGGAGTCTGTGGATCACCTGTACTTGTATAAATATGAATTTTGTTCCACCAGTGACCACAATATTATGGCACATTTTTGGTGTAGCCTGTGGCTCACTTGTGTATGTATATTGCCATGGCCCAGTCAAGGCATTATGTGCAAATAAAGTATTATAGGGCACATGAGAATATGAAATTCAATTCACCTCGCAGTTCTAAATAACCATGAGCCAGATCCACATATGCCTTGGCAAGTTTCCAGTGCCCATCTCCATATACAATCCTTGCAAGAGCAGTACATCGAATCAGTTCTTGCATGGCTTTGTCCACCTGTAAATACATATATGCATAGACTTAATACAACATTCTCAACTGCATATACTTTGAACCAAATATAAAGACATTATGTGATCTCCACTTCTCTTTTGTGTCCTGGGACACCGGGATTTGGACCAATCTGAAGTTTTCATATGATACTCTCTAAATATTCAAAATGAATTAAAATGCATGTATAGCTAGCTGGTAACTCTGGTGACTTACTTATATTTTCACTGTATATTACTGAATGAACCATATGCAATTGGATATTTCTGCTGCCAGTCTTTCCGGTGTTTAATCTAGATGAATGTACAAAGGTAAACAATTGCAACACATATACTTGGGTATGTGGGACAAAAAGGATGACACATGAAAATAATTCAAATATTGCATATTGCTTCATTTTCGCTGCCAGTATCAAAAAATTTAAAATTTATTTTATAGTTTAATAAACAAAATCAACTACAATTTTAAATAGATTCCTATAAAATAACTGCATGGAGAAAGCTTGCAACTGCATCATACCAATGGTGATAAACACTTAATTTTGTCTGTTGATTTTTTTACAGCCAATCCAGACTTGAAATTGGTTGCATGACGAAACGGTCCACAGAAGTCTTACAGTCCAATGGACACACTATAAGAAATAAACCACCTGTTATTTTGGACATATGACCCTAACTTAACATTTGACAACGAGACAACCTATAAACACCACTGGCATATACAGATGCAACTTATTGCAAGCATGATTTTAGTTTAATCCACAAAAAGTTCAACAAAGCAAATGAACTGCACAGAAGGAAATATCACCTTTTTCTCTCTGACATATCTCTTTGTCTTCTTTTCAGCTTTCCTCAGCAGTTTATCTGGTGGCGTCATGTCAGGCAAATATTTTCCATTTTTTGATTTATGTTTTGACTTTTTTCTTTCAGACTTTGACCTGCTACTATTTAGTTCATCTTCTGCCTCATCCTCTTCTTCCTCTGAACTGTAAAAAGTCCAATTTAGATACATGCAAGTGAAATCAGAAAGAACTGGCTATTTATAAAGATCCTGTGTAAGGCATAATATAAGCTACAAAAGTTGGGTTCTCTCCCACAGCTGTCCTGTGCCATTGTTTTATAGAGGGATGAGATCACATATTCGTAAAGTTGTTTTTTTTTAAAATGCAAATGTATGCACTGAGGAGTTCACTTGAGTTAACAAGGTTAATTAACCAACTTATGCAACTGACCTGTTATCTTAAGTGCAAGTACATACATGTATGACTGATTAATAACGTAATTAGTTTAAATTATCTCCCCAATCTTACAGGATGGCATTTCACAAAACAGAGATGTATGTATGTACAATGTATGTATGTATGTATGTATGTATGTATGTATGTATGTATGTATGTATGTAAGTATGTATGTATGTATGTATGTATGTATGTATATATACTATATGCCCTGGTTATTGGAAATTAAATACATCTCTCCTTAGAGACGAGACCTATAAGAAACAAATTGAAGCATTAGTAGAGGACACTGTAAAATTTGGAGAAGAAAATAACTTTGATAAGCGATGGACTTGGGATCTCTGTAAAACCAAAATGTCCCATCTAGCAGCACTGACTCCTTCACCACCAACATCCAACAGTGGCTGAATCTCTATAGGGACACTGTCAATGCGACCAGGCAGCGGGACACCCTGTCGCCTAGCCCGATCCAGTCCGATATATCCCTGGCCACCACAGCGTCTGCTGACACAGCCATCCAGGCGCCAGACACCACTTGCAGTGACCACTTAACTGTTCAAAGGCTTAGTGGGACATGTTTGGGTTACCTGTGCCTGATTATGTCAGCGGCGATGACGGAGGCTGCAAGTCCCCTGACTCAGTAGTGGCCGCTATAAGAAATGCACTCATGACAGGTCCCCGCACACACGTGTGAATGGCTGATTGAGTGGAGCATGCAAGAGGGCCCTGGGGAAGATAAGCGTCAGCTTACCAGGTTTAACCCTCTATAAATAAGGTTTACCTACCTACCTACCCACCAATATAGCCAACAGGGACGAAATTCTACAGCGACATCAACGTCGCTGAACGGACGATAACTAAGAGACCGACCCAACTGGGTTATAGCTGGCCATTCAGCCAACGACACCATTTTACACAAATCCTGGAAGTCATAAATAAGGACCCGTCGCTCGAATCCTCGACCATCTTTCGACACAAAAGGGAATGACACTGGATCTATAAGTTCAATACTTAGAACCGGACGGTCTCAACACACTAGGTTCAGGACCATCTCTTGCTCCTCTTTAGTATATAAATTGCTGAGTCCACAACACTAGTGGTTTTCCCCAGGGTGGGATCAATTTACCGCCACTTGGCCCACGTGACGTCACATACATGCTGGAATTCGAACGTCACCACATGACATCATAAAATACACCTTCAGAGTAGGACCAGCACACTACGTTGCTGGGTGCCAGAACCACAACAGACTGCCATGGAGGTCGGTCACGCTTGCCGCTTTTGTGATAAGAGGTTTGCCCATAGAACAAGCCTATGTCGGCACGTCCGTACATCCCACTTGGGCATCACACTATACAGTTGTGATGTATGTAGCAGACCTTTCAAGAAGTTAGAGTTTTTTTGACCACTGACTCTGTTTTCTGGCCCATCCTGCTTCACTTTCTTTTTTTTTCTTTTCTTATTTTTCCAGCTAGACAATAAATAGATTGCCTTGTCAATCTTTTGTTTCTTCTCTTTCTCTGTATTTCTATGGGTTCAGTTGTTCCCCCCACTGTTACGGAACAAATTCCCGACACATGTCGGAAACTTGGTCCACACCTTGAACCAATCAGGTTGTCCACAGGACAATGACCACAACTCCCATGAGGTCAGAGTCCACTTGACTCCAATTTCCACATCTCTTTGTGTTGGTATCTTTTATCACATTCAACCACATGAGATCCATCGTATCTCCTGGAACCATAGGCAACAGACATACCTTTTCTTTCATAATAAACCACTGATTATACCCCCTGGTATTTTACCACAAACCTTTTTCTGTACACGCTCACCTACGGAGCCCCATAGACGGTTCCCAGTGAACCATCGGATACACAACTACCGGTTCACAATGAACCGACCTACAGTTCGACCTCAACGGTTCACGATGAACCGCCCACAAGACTCATGAATGGTTCACCATGAACCTCTTCCCATCTCCTCCTAAACAATCGTATCGTCACCAGCCTACAAACGGTTCACATACTGAACTGCCTTTTAAATAACCAACGGTTCACACAGAACCATTCAAATTACGATGTGGTTCATACGCTATACCCACCGTAAAATATACGGTTCACAATGAACTGTCACAAAGCACACAAAAAGAACCATTCACTGAATCACAGGTTCAAATTTAGTGGAGACCACATCTCCTTACCAATAAAACCACAGGATAATTTTATATTACCAAACCATATTCGGTAATTCCGATGCACACAAACATTTTGCGTGGGTGTACCCACAACGCCCACTCACCCCCACATAACATTTGAACCCAACAATGAACTATCGTTCTCCAATGAAAACCACAGATGAGTCTACCAATCAGTGACCTAATATAGACTCCTCCAATGGCAGTGGCCCACACACAGTGACATCACAATGAACTTAATGAAAGACCAATCAAGTCACAAGTGCATCCTCAAACTTAGGGTATATAAAGGCCCACCAGCCCTCCTGATTCAGTTCTACCCTGTCCTCTGACGAAGCAACACGATTTGCGAAAGCCCTCAGGACTTTACTCAGTAGTAGTTTCTGGCTCTCCGTTTTGTTCCTTTTGATAAGAGAGATGTCCATAAATTTTTCTAAGTTGAAAGTCAAAAAGGAAAAATCAGAAATACAGTACCTTGAAGAAGAATTCAAAGCTGTACAATCAACCATAGATGAAGGAAATGAAAACAGTGAGTTAATTGAAAGATTGTATACATTACAAGAAAAGTGTGAAGAACACTATGCTTATAAAGCAAAAGGTGCATTTATAAGAGCCAGATCTGAGTGGCAAGAAAAGGGAGAGAAATCTACCAAATGCTTTTTAGGCTTAGAGAAAACCAGGCAATGTAAAAAACATATAAGAACTTTGAAGAGTGAATCAGGAAAAAAACCTTACAGATCTGAAAGATATCTTGAAAGAAACTATATTTTATTCAAAACTGTATGCATCCAGTAAACCCAAGACACAAGATGTGGATAAGTATTTGACACACACAACCTTTGAAAGAAAATTAACAGATGTTGAAAAACAGAAATGTGAAGGTTCCCTATCATTGGAGGAATGTAGCGAAGCAGTAGCCAAATTGAAGAAAAATAAAGCACCAGGCATGGATGGTTTATGCTGTGAATTTTATCAAATTTTTTGGGACATCATGAAGAAAATAGTAGTAGCATCTCTAAATGAAAGCTATGAAAAAGGTGAAAACACAGAGACATGGTATACTCACACTATTGTATAAAAAAGGAGACATAGAACAACTGGGAAACTGGAGACCCATCACATTGTTAAATGTGGATGTCACAATAGGTGGATACGTACTAGCAAAAAGATTGCAAACGATTCTTGGTAAAATTGTAAATGTGGACCAATCTGGATACATCCAAAATAGGTACATAGGTCTAAACATAAGATTGATTGAGGACATTATAGAATATTCAGATAAGCTTGAACCTGACTCAGCTGTCCTTTTTTTAGATTTAAAAAAAGCGTTCGACATGGTAGAATGGAATTTTATGTTATCTGTTCTTGAATATTTTGGCTTTGGAAGATCATTTATAAAATGGGTAAAAACTTTTTACAGAAATATCTCTTGTAGCATCACTAATAACAACTGGATATCTGAACCTATACAAATGTCACGAGGCATCAGACGAGGTTGCCCACTGTCTGCCCAGTTATTCATTTTAGTAGTCGAAGTTTTAGCACTCAACATATGTAATAATAAAAAGATAACTGGAATTAAACTACCCAAGGGCTATAAAGACAAATATCGCAATTTGCTGATGATACCACCCTGTTCATGGGAAATGAAGCCTCAATAGTTGAAGCTTTAAAAACAGTTGACTGTTTTAGTCATGTTGCTGGACCAGTGCTTAACAGAGACAAAACTGAAGGTCTATGGCTTAGTAAGAGACCAAAAAAAGTTAAAGTTGATATCAAATGGACAAACAAGCCGGTTAAGGCTTTAGGTGTTTATTTTTGTGTGAATAAAAAATGTGTGAGAATTTAACATGGAATTCAAAACTGGAAGCTCTTGAACAAGTGCTACATTCTTGGAAGAAGAGACAGTTAACCTTTTATGGAATAATAATAATAATAAAATGCTTAGCATTTATAATGCCTGTGTAGTACATATACCAGATTTTGTGATTAAAAGGGTCAACAAGTGTATATTTAAGTTTCTGTGGGGAAGTAATCGAGATAGCATTAAAAGGAACACATTAATTGGAAATCTTGAAAGAGGAGGCCTAAAAATTGGTTGATGTTCAAAGTCTCTTCAAGACATTCAAAGTCAAATGGGTACATAGATTACTATTCAATAATTTTGCTCCCTGGAAAATTTTACCACTATACTATTTTGATCAGTTTGGAAAGAATTTGATTGTGTTTAAGTTTAACATGCAGTCAACAAAACAGTTGAAACAGAAATATAAACTGCCAATATTCTATTGGCAGATTCTAGATGCCTGGTTTTCAAGTGGTGGAGGAAATATTGACCTGCCCTTTACAAACATGCAAATTAGACAACAAGTTATTTGGGGTAGCAAATTCATATTGCATAATAAAAAGAGTCTTATATTCAGAAGATGGATTGACTCGAACATAATTTATGTGGCAGATCTACTGGATTATGAAAATGTTTTGAGAAATGATATAGCACATGGCAAATTAAAGGACAAAAGAAATTGGATAGTTGAAAGTAACATACTGTTTAATGCTCTTCCCAAAAGATGGAAAAGGGCATGAAACAGCGAATCTGCACTGAAAACTAAACATAAAATAAATATTAACTTTCACTGGTATAACAACTTTTGATACTAATTGTGATATTAAAATGATTTACAAATGGTGCATAGACAAAAAATGTCAGAAACCAATCATAAAGAATTTCTGGAAAAAGAAATTCAACATTGATAGAATTATTTGGCCAAAGGTTTGGGCCCTATCTAATTGTATTTAGATACAAAATAAACTAAAACAATTTAGGTTTAAACTGATCCATAAGTTAATTACCTGTAATTCATTACTATTTAAATGGAAACTAACAGATAGCCCTTTGTGTTCATGTTGCAAACAAGATGATGACTATGAACATTTTCTAATAATGTGTACGAGAGTCTATACATTACGAGAAAAAGTGAGAAATATTTTTGTTTTATTGGGCCTTGAAAATGTCAAGGTAACTTTGCAAGAATTCATTCTAGGATATAAAATATACTATGAACAATATACTTGGGTAAATTTCATACAACTTGTATTTGCATTCACTGTCTATAAAGGTCATTTAATAAGTGAAAATAGAACCAAAAAGTTTGATTACTGGAATTTGTTTAAATATGAACTGAAATGGAGGACAGATAGTATGAAAGAAAAACCTACCTTTGTACAAAAATTTGTTAAGCTTGCTGTTGCAGACTTGTGTTAACAAATCAGATTTCTGTTTTTCATACTCAAATGTGTGATATTTTTTGTAATTTACTTTGTGTATAACTATGATGTATAATGTTTTTTTTTGTGTGAATGAAAGAAAAAAAATTATATATATATATGTGTGTGTGTGTGTGTGTGTGTGTATACGTAAAAACTTTTTAAAAGTACCTATGGTTTTGATTGATATATAAAGAGAAAATATTGTAGAGATTTCTTGTTCTAATATTAGCCAGAGGTGTACAGAGTTAGTGGCGGATCTGAGTCTGCAGGGGCTTGGAGTCCTCAGGGGATCAGAGTCAGGGTCCAGAGGGCATCAGGGTTCATAGGGGATCTGAGACTGTCGGGATCAAGGTACTCTAGGGATCTGAGTCTGGGATCAGAGTCCATAGGGGACCAGGACTATTTATATATAAGGATATGTTTGTAGCTACCAGGGACTGGATTGTTAGCAGTTGAGCTGTGCATATCTCTTCATGTACATGTAGACCTAGTCGTTAGCCGTTGAGCTGCATACAGGTCTCCCTGTTGACTAAACACTGAGCACATGCATTGTAAATATGAATAAGCACTGGAATAAGTGGTTAAAAGGACCTTCTGATTTATTTGGTTGTACATAGTGACAAACTGTACAACATATAATAATAATAATAATAATAATAATAATAATAATAATAATAATAATAATAATAAATCAGGCCTTCACATTTTATTATTACAGGGAAGATGCACGGTGGTACCTCTTTTGAGAGACCGCCCCTATGGCGGGTCGAAATGTGGTCTTTCAAAGCAGGTGGTCTTTCATTAGAGGTACAACAACATGGAAAAGATAGCGCAGTGTTCTGAAAGAGCGGTCTTAAAAAGATATGCGGTCTCTCATTAGAGGGGTCTCTCAAGAGAGGTACCATTATAATCACTTTCCAAAAAATGAAAATCACCTTTATGGAGCTGTTCCATTTTGACCTCATTAAGAGATTGAAATACAGCCTGCCTGAAATGATTGTTAGGTGGGTGATGGTGCTTGAGAGGGATTATTCACCTCAGAAAGGAAGGCCTGCACAGTATGAAAAAAAGACACTCATTTTTACTTACTCGTCATTAGTTTTGCGCTGTGTGTCATTCCCACTGCCTTCACTTTCATCACTTCTTGCAGTAACCTGCTCACTGCCATGTTCACTTTGAACTGGAGTTGGAACTTCCACAATTGGCATCAAGACATCTTTCTTATCTTCACCATCTGACCAAAAGTCATCCATCCTTCAAATGATTATTAGGAATTGTCATAAGAGGGGCAAACACACACTGACACAAACATAATAAAGAGTAGCATCTCCTTACTTAAAAAAAAAAAAAAAAAAAAAAATCTCTCTGTATGACCAAAAGGCCACTCCACAATATTTGTCAGTCCCATGGGTGGTCTTTACAGAAAGATTTCATAATATGTATGTAGCATGGGAAATTATGCTGATATATACAGGGTATATGCCAAAAATCAACAATAATATCTGTAAGGTGTGAACTAGAAGTTACTCAGGTTTCATATTGATCGGAAAATGTAGCATGGCAAAAGTACTGGACTGTTTTAATACTTATGCTCATAAAAGCCTTATATCTTGCTCTTGTGAGAAATAGATTCACTCATTTTTATAAGATAATTACATCCCATTACAACTTAGTGATATCTGTTTGTTGAAGCACTTTAAACTATCCTTGATTGTCTGAACATGTCTACTTTTTGGGCAAATATTGGGGCTAATGAAAGGGACATTGACTGAAGAAAGACTCTGTACGCTCTACCTATAACAAGAGTAAAATATATACAGGGCGAGAATATCAAGGTCAAATAAATGCATATCAAATTCCCACAACTGCATAATCGCTTGTCTTAGTAACCATAGTCTCATCTGGCGAGATACAGGCCACTGCTTTACATTACGGGGAAACGGAATATTATTAATATTTTGGAAATAAAGAATACTTAGTACAGGCAAATGGAAATTTATTCTTGTAACCAACTTAGAAAGCTGAAACTTAGTATAACTTTGGTATTTGTAAACTTAAATGCATCTAAAAAAACACTAATATTGTAAGAAAGTTATGTCTAGTGCTGTCTATGACAGGGATATGCCCATGTCTCCTGTGATTGACAGGCGTGAACCCTGTACTTTGTGGCAGGAAATTAATATACATGTCTTGTACTAGGAACATATCAATCACTTTAACATATTTAACTCTAGTAGTGTTACATACCTGAACTTTTGTACCCCCTGACCCTGTACCATTGGGTTATTGAATTAAATGCCATAAATTGGTAGAAATAGGATATTGTTTATTTTATTTTTTTCATTATTTTATTTTTATTTATTTATTTGTCTATTTGATATTGGTATGCAACTGGAGCATAAAAAATCAGCAAATGTTAAAATGGCTAGAAAGGTCACACTGGGGAATGGACACAAGGACAACTACATATTGTATCAAAAAAGAAATAGTGGTGAAGTATCAAATTGCAGTTCCCACAAATTTTCGAAAAATGTAGCAGAGTTTTTGCCCAACATAATGGTAAAATAGCAGACATAGAATGGTATTAGAATGTAAATAGGTGGATCACATGGAATACAAAATTTCCCTGTTTGTTGCAATTTGCATATCGCTGCATTGATATTTTCCAAACTGTCCTTAGGCTTTGCTGCTCATTCTCAATTTGTCATGTTGACCTTTCTCACAAACATATATTTGCTTTGATTTTTGCCAGATTATCATGATGCACGGGTGCTACCATGGAGGAATAAAACTAAAGTTTTATTTCTGCATGATCCTACCGGTGGCGGTGCCAAACCAGATACATGTTGTGGCATGATCATAGGCATAGACTTTTTAAAGTTTATTCCTGTCTAAATTCTATCCTTTGTGTTTGTGTATTTCAAGTATAGACTATAGTGATTCTGCCTGTGGGTTTGTATGCACATATGCAATCATGTAAGTATGTAACGAGGCATCATCTGCATATTTTAAAATTGACACTTCTGAGAAGATAGCAACCACGAACCCACACACACCTCAAATTTCTGCAAGGACCAGTCTTGAAGGGCACCTGTTTTCGTCCGTTTGCAGCACTTCTGTGATCACTTGCACACAAAGATTACACTCTTATTGTTTTCTAAATGTATTTTACCAGTGCAGTCATTGTGGAATGAACTTTACTCCAATATGCTTCAAAGTTACAGAAGTGTCATCTAAAAATAACAAAAATCCACAATTTGTTTACATCCTACACCGCCATATTGAACAATGCAACCAGAGGTGCTTCCCATGATGCATCAGCATGATTGGATTTTTAAAAAAAAATATTAATTCATTTATTTTTTGCTAATTGATTTTTGTTGACATCATTGTATATGTATTTTTTTGGCAGAAAGCCAACAATAAGCTACAATACTCATTTAGCTTGCACAAAAAGGTGTAACGTTCAAACGAGAACACAGCCTCGTTTTCACAGTTCAACATGGTGAGTAACTAAGAAGAGATACCGGGCTGTATCTTTTTTTCAAATTTCACGTGTGTCTTTTGTACCCAGGATTAAATTTGAGTAGTAGCGGATGTTTCAATAAATTTTGCTCATGTTGATATAATAGTGTAAGGATGCACATGAAACTGACACGGGACGGCGACACAATAGACGATAGTCAATACTCGTGGCTTCAGTGTTAACAATCAATCAACATTGCTGGTTGAAGTCTGCCACACTCTGTGTATGTTAATAATAATAATGGACATTCGTATTAAGGTGTCATGTGCGGTGCTGCTTTTGCCTTTCAATACAAGAAACCACTATGAAATATGGAGGAGGTTGTTTTCACTGGCAAAATGAGACGTACCTGTTAAATCAAAATGCTGTTCTTCGCTTCACTTACCACTCATCATGTGTGCTAGCACAGGGAGACTGTAAAATTGTGTTCGGCCTTCACTCTGGCCCCTATAGATAAATGACAAGGGACACAACTATGGCGACCCTGGCTTTCAGAATCTGTACTCGTCTGTTGAAAGGTGCCTAATAAAGTCCAAATATCCCATATAATGTGGCAAACCATACGTCTCTGTGTTCCTTGTTACTTATTCTCTTAGATACTCCTAACTTTCAGCTTCCTACCTCCTGTTTTACACACGTAACTGCATTCCGAAAACCAAAAATACGATTTCCTTCAACCTCCTCGATGGGCGGCACTTCCGATTGCAGTCATGTGTTGGGGGAAATGTGAAACCCGCTGCAACGAGATACAGAATCAACCGGAAATTTTGAAGGGAACCTTCGCTGTCAGCGTCACGTGGCTGATATTCTCGGTAAGACGGCGCGTGTCTCGTTGCAGCGGGTTTCACATTTCCCCCAACACATGACTGCAATCGGAAGTGCCGCCCATCGAGGAGGTTGAAGGAAATCGTATTTTTGGTTTTCGGAATGCAGTTACGTGTGTAAAACAGGAGGTAGGAATCTGAAAGTTAGGAGTATCTAAGAGAATAAGTAACAAGGAACACAGAGACGTATGGTTTGCCACATTATATGGGATATTTGGACTTTATTAGGCACCTTTCAACAGACGAGTACAGATTCGGAAAGCCAGGGTCGCCATAGTTGTGTCCCTTGTCATTTATCTATAGGGGCCAGAGTGAAGGCCGAACACAATTTTACAGTCTCCCTGTGTGTGCTAGTCCCACTCTTGACACAGGAAGGCCTCTGATTTGACTAATTATTAATTTTTATTTGAAATTTCAGTCAAGTACATGTAACTGCAATAAGAGTCATAATTATCAAAAACAAAGTCTGTTGGAGAAGAGACGGTTGGACTCCTCAGGTTTTACTTAGGTTCAATGTGTGATTCCCTACTGCTATCTAACACAGTTGGACCTGTGGCCTTCCAAGGGGGTCAGCAGTCTCTTTTGGCCTTTGACTGCTTGCATGTTCAACCCCAGCATCAATGGGAAGGTCCATGTCTGTGGCTACATTTGGTCATGCAAATGGAAGTTTGTTAAACAATGTTTGAGTCTTGTATGGTAGAGATTCAAAGCACTTGACATTTAACTTATATAGGTAATTTACCTCTTGAACAAAGTCAAGATGGGGTACTTGTACAGTTTGTATCAACTCAACTTGCAGATCAAAAGAATAAAAGTCCATTCACACATTGAGGTAGGTTTGAGGACATGGGGGAGTGGGAGATTTGGTCTTGCATTTGTCCTGTTTGTAATAAAGGGAGCAGCACTATCTTATGTATATTGATGTCAGTTTTTTCTTTACATTTCAGTATGGGATTCTGCATAAAGAAGAACAAGGTGAGAGTCTGAAGCCATTTTTATGTGTCAAAAACAATTGACCACACAAGGCAAACTGACAGCTGAATGAAAGGTCCTGTTTGTAAGAAACTTGTATGAGCAATTTGAATTTTATTGTGTCTTAATGCCAAACAAGGCATGGATAGACATAGAAACAGCTGGGGAGTGTTTTATGTCCATCTGTCTGACTTGATCAACTGATATGATCATTTTCATTTATCTGACTTCAGCTATGTATAACTTGTGATGGCTTTTATATTGAATGCTCAAATTCACTGCATAAAAGCACCAAGCACCATAGAACCTCCTTGCATAGATAATCTTCTGTGACTGAGTAGCTTCCTCAGTTTTATAGGTTTGGAGATGGGGGTGGGTGAAATGTGCAAAGAACTGAGAGTAGAGTGGGCATATTCTTTGGATCAAACTTGCAATTTGACACATGATGCATAAAATTTTGGTAACTATATGTAGTAGAGAGTGCTTTAACTATTATGTAGCAACTGTAAATATGGTTAAACTAAGCAGATTCTTGTTACAGCCCATGATGACAGCATTTGGAGCTGTGCCTGGGTACGCAGTGAAAAGGATGGAACAGAAAACATAGTGACTGGGTCGGTGGATGACTTGGTCAAAGTATGGCGATGGTAGGTTAATCTAGGTTGCATTCATGGTCTTTAAGCAGGCCGAGGCCAAATCAAGAGATCCAAAACTTGTCTCCTGGTAATACTTTCATGCCAACTAAGCTACTACATTTTGTGGATTTCAAATCTTTTTGCTTTTGACTAAAACTGCACAAATTTCCACCAAAGAATAAAAAATGCTTTACTGATGAAGTTGATACAAGACCAAAATTGCACTTTTATTATACAGTCAAAACTCATTAAAACAACATTCAGATATCCAACATATTCACTTACCAACACACATTTTAAGGAACAAAAAGTATATTTTCTATGTTATGTGATTCATTTATCTGACACAATTTTTGGGAACAGATGGTGTCAAAATAATGAGGTTTCACTGTAATTCAAAGAACAAGTATATGTATCAAGATGATGTTAAAGTGTTAAACTGACTTGAGTTCAAAGCTGTATGTAGCTGTGCAATATTGTCAAAAACTACATAACCTAAAATCTGCAGGTGTCTTGAAAATTTGTTGTTACAAATGCGTAGTCTCATCATGCTGAGACAGTAATATCAGCAATGCAAAATATGGGTATGTTCAACAGGTAGTGGTGTGTCTCACCTGTTTCAAGGATAAAATCTATGTCTGTATTTTAATCTAGAAATAATTACATGCAGAAAAAGTTGTGTTAGGGATGAATTAGTTTTCTCCATTTCCCAGTCAGCTCGGGGTAAAGGTAGCATTTTTTTTGGTCACATGAATACAGTCTATTGCAACTGCATGTTTATGATGTGAATTAATGTCTAAACAGTATTTGTGCCAGAGATCTATCATCTGAAGTTGGTAACATGTTGAAGCTCCCATTGTCCACGTTGTCTGTTAGTAGTGATAGAAACCATAGACAAGTGTCACTGAGGCAGTGTATCATTGTACATGCATATGGTAATACAGATATAGTATCTGTGCTGTCTCATAGTTCCAACATTCAGTTTAAGGATATACGGCAAGTCAGCTTTGGATTTAGTCATGAGGGACACTTTTCTTTTGATAACTCTCTAAATATACTGAAAAAGTCTATAAAGTGTACATTTTTGGAACGCAAATGACATTAAGATTAATTCAATAGCACTGGAGTAGTGTTTAATAGCTACAATGTTTACACAGCAATTATCAAAGTGTATAGAAGTGACTATCATTCTTTGATACAAATTTGGCTTGAACTACATTTTAATAGATCTTAATATCAGATTATTGGTAATCTATAGAATACCCTATAAATGTAAAAAGTTTGTTTCAAATTTTGGTCTTTCGTTGTTGTACTTCATATACAGCTGTTTGAAGTTGAAAAGATGACACATCAAAGGCAAGCCACCTTTGATAAACTCTGGTGACAAAACGGAGCAAAAATTGAAAAATCTGAGACAGGCATTTTTGATTCAATACATGAACTTCAATTTGCTGCATATTTGAGGCCAATAAATTCAGACTTGAATAAGTTGAAGCAATATTTGTGCTAAATTGTGATGGTCACCTGTGTAATTGTTAAGCAAACATTGCAACTAACTGACAGAGTTGAATTGAAATTAATAGCATCCTCAGAATGTTAGCTTTCTGAAAATTTATAGTTTACCATCCTTTATATTTGAATCCAAAGCTATATTGAGTAATTTGTGAAAGTCACTGCTAACTTGTCCTTTAAGCATGTCATGCTTGAAAGACTAACAGGTGTTTTTGATGTGTATCAGGATTGGTACTTTAAAATTTTAACGTAGATTGCCTGCATAAAGTTCTTCCTACTTTAAAAAGCAGAAATCTTAACAAGATGAAAAGACTGTCAAAAGTTGGCTGTGCTTGTACATTTGGTTTTATGGTACCTAATTTGACACCATTTTGTGTTTCACTGACACAAAAATAGACTACCACTTTAGACTATCCCCTCTGAGTGTCGAAAGGGCCCCTTGTTGGCAGTAAAATTTTGTTAGCGAGCTTTTAAAACCATGGTGGTCTTCAACAGGGAATTGTTGGTGTGTAGTAATGTAGCCTTCTTTGTCAACATGTTACAAGGTTGGCTAAGAGGCAACATGGTTGCCTTTCACCTTCATAACCAGGGTGTTGACTCTTGGTCTGGGGAGTACTTGGAGAGGGATCCTACCATTATGACTGCTAAGTGGGGTTCTTAGTATGCTTGAGTTTTCCTTCCACCACATAAAATGTTAGGCAGTAGACCTATATGCCTACTATGTGCCATTGAGATTGTGTGTTTTATGGGTCTCTGCTACACTTCTTTTGTAAATAGTGTAAAACAAATTGGTCTGTACTTTAAAACATTGTGTTTTTGTTGCAGGACAGGAGAAAAACTGGAACAAAGACATTGCCTGGAGGGTCATCAGTTGGGAGTGGTGTCAGTAGACATCAACATCAGTGGAGTCTGTATCCTTGTATAAGCACCAGAGTGGAAGCCAAAATTGAAGATGAAATATCAAGTGACCATACAGCCACATTGATGTTCACATGTAAAAGTAACCAACTAGAACCAAATATAAGGTGCACATCTTTAAGTGTGAACAAGGGCAGACAGCATGGTAGCTTTTACATGGTTTATTGACCTCCTCCCTTCCCAATGTGGTGAAGCCCTTGTTCAGGTGTTTCCCATCAGCTACAGGGAGTCTTATGGCTATGCATGAAGGCAAGCTGATTGTTTGGGGCAACAAATATTTATTTCAGGGAAACATAAAGTTGGGAAGTACCTGTGCTAAAGGATAATTGGATCATACATAATTTCCAAGTGATTCACTTACAAGACTTTTAATTTATGCCAGTTCCAATTATTTGTTGCTTGAAAAATGAAAGGACAGCCTTGATGATTTGCAACTGCAAGGGTATATTAGGTGTTTCAGGCAGTAGACCCCAGAGTTAACATTTTGTTCAATTGAGAAATAACCAAGAGTGTCTAGAAAATCTTGTTGGAAACATGTGAACAAAATATAATCATTGGTATATATATATATATTCCTCACAAGTTCAGGGGACTGTAGGTTTATGTACATGTATATGCAAATTTCAATACACCATTGGTTTTCCAGTTGTTAATTTAGGTGCATGTAACAAATTACTGGAGAAAAAATCATGATGGCAACTTTTCATCGACTGTGAAAGGAAGTGGTGTCCCATAGCAGTACTTAGCTAGGGAGTCATGACCAGATGTATGTGTGAACTTAAGTTTGTGTGACCAGGGGTTCAAATCTAGTTTATACCCTTAACTGTTACCAGTGGCGGCATCTAGCAGCTTAGACAGTCATATCCGAGTCTGGGACTTGGAAACTGGAAAGCAAGTGAAGAGCATAGATGCTGGGCCAGGTAGGACATTACTTCTAATGTCACAGAATGTTGTGAAATTAATGACTGTGTTGTTAGAGATACTATTTGTTGAATAACCATTTTGAGGAATAAAGACATTATTAGGCCAGGGTATAATTAAATCTCTTGTTTTGTACAAATGAGATAACAATGGCGATTGGAGATTGTGACAAAGATTTAGGAACTAACCAGGATGCTGTTTTATAAAAAAAATACATTATGTCAAACAGGTACCAAAAAAAACCAAAAAAAACATTGTCCATTGTCCTGCATTCTGCAAAATATTGACATCACAAGAAACAAATTTGAGAAGTGTTATTTGGGGCGAGGAACTACTGTTGGCAAGCTTTGTTTAGTATTGGTATTAAATCTACTTTCTTGTAAGGTGTTTCTTGAAACGTCAGACTAAATTTTCCACATTTACCTTGATGTGTGTTACATTTATGTCCCAGTAGTAACCTAATGAGTGAACACAGATAGTTGTGTTCTTAAGTACACTTATCCATTTGATTTGTATTTTATTTGGGTGTGGTGTCCAAGCAATAAGCTGAGCCACAGTATAATGACTCTGTTCTTAATCCTTTCAGTTGATGCCTGGACAATAAAGTTTTCACCAGATTCCAGATTCCTGGCATCAGGGAGTCACACAGGCAAAATTAATTTATTTGGAGTGGAAACAGGAAAGAAGGAATCTTCCCTTGATACAAGAGGAAAATTTACTCTGAGCATTGCCTATGTAAGTACCAAACAGCTTGGCAAGAGTGTGCTTTTTTATTGCCATTTCCATGTGTTGCAATGCATATAGAACTTTAATGCTAAGTTATTAATGTAATGCTTCACTGACACATGTCACTTTAACAAGCATATGATGACTACAGATTATTTTCACCGTCCATGCACCATCACTGCAACATTGAGGTCAGTGAGGTGGCTACTAGCTCTTTGGTCACCTGTATCAACAACAATTACAAACACCCAGCTTTATTAAGTATATTGTATAGTGTTATGACTTAGATATCAGCTTGTTGGGGCATTTATTTTGTTCCTTCGTCACATTTGACAATTCCAAAAAAAAAAAAAATGTAAGAGTGGTCATATTGTCTAGAATGCACAAACATTGTTCTGTTAAGCTCAGCTTTTATTTTACAGAGTCCAGATGGCAAATATATTGCATGTGGAGCCATTGATGGCATTATTAATATCTTTGACCTGACAACAGGAAAACTGATGCATACTCTGGAAGGTAATTCATTTAATGGTTTACTTGTAGATAGGTATGGCGAGAGAGAGATAGAGAGATACAATGCTTTCAAGAATGCACAAGATGTTTGTTCAACATACAATGCATGTGTTGGAAAATTTTCAGACTGAATTCAGTCAAAACTAATGTGGACAATAAGCTTTGCTGTATATTGCAGCTTTCTCTCAGTTAACATAAAAGTTAATGTTTGTTATCACGAATAAGCTTTACACTTTTTTCTTTTAAAACTGGTCACAGAAGGTGATGAAAAGAGAAGTTTTAATTCTGATCACAAGAGTAACTTGACAAATTACATTAGGGAAGGTCACTGTGTGCCTTTTCTTACCTCTGACCTAAAGCAGCCTTTGTCTGCATTGCAGCTGTGCTGAGATGGCAACTTAGCTTATCAGCACAATAATCAATGAGGATGTTAACAGTAATGGTATTGTAAATTGTTATGGTGTGCTCCTCAAATGATTCAACATCAACCACATAACTTTAGAAGGAAACCACCGGTTTTTGCATAACAAGATTATGTAGTTTTATGTTCCTGAACATAAACATGTATTTTGTTTATTTCCCTTTGAACAGGTCACGCTATGCCAATCCGAAGCTTATGTTTTTCACCAGATTCACAGCTCTTGGTGACAGCATCTGATGACAGCCATATTAAAATATATGATGTGTAAGTGTACTTGGCATCTATCATCTGTCCATCTGCATTTATCGGCAGTGTGGGCATCAACATGGCTCTACATTTAATTTCCAGACAGGCCAGGTTGCTCACCACTTGCCCAAATAAAATTCTGTGCACCCAGTTTTGCTTTAAAATGGACATTGTCTAAAGATTGCTCATGAAAAAAGGGTGAAGTTATAAACCTATGGATGCATCTTGCTAATTACAGTGGTCAGTGTACTGATATGGCTGTCTGTGTTGTGGTTTTTTGATCTTAACCAAGGCCCATAACCTGTGGACATTGTTGGATTAAGTAGGCATTTTTCTAAAGCATGGAACACTGGGGCTAAAAAAATCATTGGGCAGATGTCACAACATGCCATACACAAGGCTACTCGATGAGGATTGGGCTAAATATTTGTCAGTAAGAAATACTAATGGGAGATTTCCACCTGGACAACACATAGGTTTTCATGAAGCTGGAAATAATGTTTGCTGTGATATACTGCTGACAAAGATTCCTCCAGTTCACTCATGTACAAATCTCATTTTACAAAGCTGTGCAGACCTCTCATTTTGGTGACCATCCTCTGATTTTCAGAGCCATAGAGCCAATGTTTGTCCACAACAAATTCTTCTAGAATTATTTCTTTAAAGTTCAAAAGTACCCTCACATAGGCTTCAAAGATTTCAAAACTTCCAAAATGTTGTTGGTTCCATTCAGAATGGTTTTATTTTTTTTCAATGTCTGATACTGACACTAACAGTTCATAGCATTATGTTACTATATTAAGTATTCACTGAAATGGATATATTTTTTATTTCTCCACAAAGTTACACATATATTTCAAAATTAGGTTACAGAATAGGCCTCTAAATGGACCTTTCAATTGTCAAAACCTCTGTGTTTTGGGGAACTTTGATCCCTGGACCTGACTGGGGGGCCCAGGCAGCCCCCACACCCCTGGCTTACACCTACATATTTCCACTTACAACTTCTGTAGTATTTACAGAATGAAACTTACTCTTCTTGGGATCTCTGCAGCTTTGTGTACCTGGTGTGTATTCACTTGTACATTTTGTAACAGATTTATGATTAGGTGGCAACCTGCTTGATAGATTTTGGAAGAAAACATAAGACACTGTGGACATGTTTAACTGAAATGCATGTAGTTGTAGTACAGCTGATCTGATTTACATAATGTTCACACTACCATGGTTTAACAAGGACATAATTTTTTAATGAAATGTTTTCTGGGGTTGACATATAATGTGTTGTTTCGTTTTCAGACAACATGCTAACCTTGCTGGCACTTTGTCTGGGCATGGTTCCTGGGTACTTACAGTTTCTTTCTGTCCCGACAACACTCATTTCGTCTCAAGGTAGGAAGTCTGTATTCATCTTTATGCTGGCTGATAGTAGTAGGTGCATAAAGTTAGAACATTCCTACCAATGCTTGTGTAAGAACCTTTCAGATTTGTTTTGAATTCTACAGTATTTCTCAAATATGCAATGATTTCAGTCAAGAATTTGAGCATGTGAATTGTGTATGCACAGGATGACAGCTTAAAAGAAAAGCACTTGGAAAGGAAATTCAGCTATTATGGGAAGTGTGAAAACTATGACATCATCCAAATTTTTATTGAAAGAGACTAAACTATTAAAGTTAATAGTTGCCACCAACATTTTAGGTCCAGATACTGTAAATTGCTTTATTTTTGCTTGTATAAATTTTCATGTTTTTTTTTATTTTTGACATTTCACTGTTTTGGACATAATTCCAGATCAAATTATGGTAATTTCTATTTCACTGTGTTTTTATTTTCACGGTTTTGTGCCATCATGGAAATAAGCGAAAATAAGAGTGCAGCAAAATTAAATTAATTTACAGTATTCTATCATTGAAAGTGAAATTGGAATTGTGATCATTGTTGCATGAGCAAGAAAAATACTGTGTCAAATTGACATGTAAGAATATAACAGGCATTGCTTCACCCAACATGTATAATTTTCCTTCATCTCTGTAACTGTCATGTTGGACTCCCTGCCAGCCATTGTATGTACATGCAATATATTTCGTACATATACATGAATGCTTTTTGTGGGTCATTACAGTTCATCAGATAAGACAGTCAAAGTATGGGATGCAGCATCAAGGCAGTGTGTACATACATTCTTTGACCATTTAGATCAGGTAAGTTGCACGTATCCTCTTTATAGAATGTGGCTAAAAAGGCATCATGTTTATTTTTGATTCAGCTGTCTTGTGTCAGTCTGCTGAGCTTTAGCTACCTGTCTGTCTTGTATATTTCTCATTTATGGATTCTCAATAACTTTGAGCTAAATGCTGAGCAAACTCGATGGAGATGGGCCTTGGCTGGGTCATTTTACCAAGCTTGTTTGCTTGGCCAATTGCTCTCAGATCTGGAGGCCTATATACATAACTCAACTATCATCCAACCCATGACATCCTGCAGAGGGAGCGAATCTCCCATTGAATTATAAACAATCAACGACAATGTCTTTTTGCCATTACTGTCACTTTGCATCATGCAGTGGGATTTTTGTTTGTCGGTTCTACAGTGTTTTCATAGGATACCCTTACAAATAATAGGTCTGTGCATACAAATATGTGAAATTTGTAGTAATTTTGCTATGAGTAAGTATACTTAGGCCTTAATTATTTTATGCAATGGATAGCAGATTTTTTTTTGAAATTCAGAAGCTGGCCTTTCGAAATAGAAAAATAAATAGAATTTGGATTTTCTGATCTGCCCCACCAATAACAAAACAGCATCAAAAATATTAAAATTTTCATGGTGACTTATGCAAATTAGCTTTAAATGCCATTTATCAGTGGGTTCTAACAGTGTTGGAAAAAATAAAGGTCATGTATAGGTGCTGTGAGTTGACTTCCCGAGCAAAAACAATGCACAACTGCCAGTCACATGCAAGTGACCGCATGGAGTAGATCTATGGTGAACTGAGCATCACTGTGGGACCTACTGTCATGGACTGATTTGGGACACATTCCGCACTTCCCTCTATCCTCTGTCCATGTGTATTTGCCTGTGACTCTTAGTAATTGAGTCTATAAACACTGTCATATTAATAAAGGTGCTTTCCATTGTGTGTTGCCGATGTAAATTACAGAAGATTCACAAATATTCACAGGACAGAAGCCATGATGAACACACTGTACCACGAGCCGTGATTGGCTCATTTTTGCATGTGACTGGACTGACCAATCGGGTCATGTGTTGCTAGTCAGACCACATGGCCATGCAGCTGTTTGTACACAGTAGAAGGAAAGATAACGAGGGAGCGCATATGCAATGTGCATTACAAGGAGACCTATTTCTGACTTGAAATATTAAATTTTTTGTTTGAATTTGAGTTAAGCACACCATTTATTGCTAAGATCTCGCCAGTGCTGTATACACAAATTGACTACAATGTACCCTTAGCATTCATGGTATAAGTACGCAAACGATAAGAATCCCAGTAGAGACAACAAAAAACATCCAGCTGAAGCCACACTGGCCCCTGTCACAGCAAATGTGACAGGGAAGCTTGGTGGTTTAAGCTGCGGGCCTTTTGCAATTTCAGCGCTAATGCACATTTGGTGTCAAAATATGGTCAAGTAAAGGTACAGCGAGTTCAGATACGATCTGATTATTGTTTTAAATCATATTTTGGAATGCAGATTACATCATATGGTTTGTTTTTGAAGCTTACAACATACAAATTTATGAAAACTCCACGCTTTACATTCTGAATTTAAGGTTTTAGTGTGTATCAACAGAGTTTTTGTAATTATAAAATACAAATTTGGTGTAATAATTACATTTGGATTTTCCTATTTTGTGGTGCGGCAGTCCCAAAATGCAACTTATAAAATAACGAAGGCCTTACCTCTCCACCACCATTCCCAAGACCTCCGTGTGTGGCCAAATACGCCCAATGCTCTTGCCGAAGACTTCCCACTGGTATGGCAAGAAGTCGGCAATGTCCGCGATACGTGGAGACCATTGATGGATTTTCCAAGTGGTGCACCAATCTGAACACACTTTCCAACAAGCCAAATACGGCGTTAGTGAAAAGGATCGAATCCCCCCTGTGGCAATTCTATCTATGACTGATCCCAGGAAACCTCCGTCATGGATGTGGTGTGCCATAATCGCCAAGTGTGGAGGTGGAGTACTTGAGGGTTGCTGTGGAACACGCTCGTCTGTGGTTGCACCAGAAGTTTTGGTCATGCCGGTAAGCATAGTGGAGGCTCAACACTAAATTCTAGAAGGTCCAGAGACAAATCTGTCCTTGGTCACCAGGGGGTGACCAGGATCAAATTGCAGTCGTGGGACTGAACCTTCCGCAGGACCCGTAGGAGGACCTACAGAGATGGAAAGGCGTATGCCCAAAGGTTGCTCCAGTCCATGGCTAGAGTGTCCAGTGCTAGGGCTCGGGGATGCGGGACAGGTGACACGTGAACTAGAAGTTTTAATTTGCGCTTGTTGTGAACAGATCCACAGGTGGGGTACCCCACCTGGGCCATATGGCGAACGACCTGTAGGTAGAGCGACCAGTCTGTCCCTACCAGCAAACCTCTTGTCTGTAGGCCTGAGACATTCCTCTTGTGCATGCGTGTTAGGAGCACCATTGTACAATGCATCCAGCCAGCTCCATCAGCTACTGGGAGCCCAATCTGCCTTGCTGGTTGAGTTAGGCGATCGCAGTCCTGTTGTTGCACATTACAAGGACGTGTTTCTGCTCGACTAGGTCCTGGATGTGGCGGAGCACTAGGCGTATTGCCTCCAGTTCCAAACAGCTTATGTGATGGGATGTGGACTGGGAGGGCCAAATGCCCGATGCCGTCCAGCCCTCCAAATGGGCTCCCCACCTGGAGTGAGAAGAGTTCGTGTACCTGGTGAGTTAATGTCTGTCCTGACATGACGTTCTCCTGCACAGTCCAACAAAGAAGGTGCTGGCAGTCCTCTGGGAGGACCGGCACAGGGGCTTAATAGCCCTGGTCCCTCGACCATCTGTCTAGCAGGGCATGCTGCAAGGGACAATGGTCAAAGCGATGCAGGGGGGATATGGGATTCAGCTGAGGACAGGGAGCCTAATAGGGCTTGTCACTGCCGAGCCCAGCGAACCTCGCGAGTCGGGAACGCCTTGTGCATCAGCTGAAGTCTCTGCCATCTTCCAAAGGGCAACAGATGAAGGCACCCAGGTCAAACTGGATGCCAAGAAACACAAAGATCTGCTCTGGTCTTAGGCTGGACTTTCAGAGATTCACAATCAGGCCTAAGCTCATAAAGTCTCTGCAATTGGCATGTGGAAGAACACGTCCTGGAGATCTAAGGTCTTCCATCTTTGGGGCGCCAAGCCCACCGCCACCAACTGTGGGGCCTCCATCCTGAAGGATGGGACCTACAAGTATGTGTTCAGCATTGACAGGTCTATGACTGGACGCCCACCTCCATCCCGCTTGGGGACAAGGAAGAGTAGGTTGTAGAACCGGGATCTTCCCACCTGCTCTATGGCGTTCTTGCTGGGTGCCTTCATCGCCTCTAGGAACAATGATGCTTTGGGTTCCTGGGTAGAATACAATAGAACACACAAACCACTTGGGTTCCCGGCACAACAGAGGCCTGTCTTTGCCAAAGGGCAGTGAATAGCAGTGTCTAAGGGCGTTTAGATGAATGAATCCTCTGTAACGGACTCCCATTCAGCACGAAAGGCAGAAACACAACCGCTGACTGGGCGCTCTGAGATGTCAAGTGGTGGCAGAGGGCAGCTCTGAGATGGTGGGCATGCGGCATTTAAGAGTCAGCAGCCCTGAAGCTTGCCCCATTTCTTTGCTTTACCAAACCGTTTTACCCTCTGGGATTGCTTCCCACTTTTCCTGGAACCTTGCCATGCCAGAGAGGTAGTGGTGTTCGGAGAGCCAGTTGCCGCAGTCTGAGAGCCACACTTTGGGGCGGCAGCAGCCAAGGGCAACAGAGACAGAACATAGTCGATGAATGCCTTAGTCCGGGTGTGGTTGGCGAAGCAGGCCCAAAGGTCCCGTGTTCGTCAAATGAACTCAGCCATCTCTCCTCCAAACAGGGTGCCAGAGAAGAGAGGCCTCGTTCATGCTCTGCGAAAGATTTGGTCAGACAGCACTCAGCTACAGAGGGTGTGAGGGGGGGTGGAGGTCCTATGCTGCGCATCTTCAAGGGACAAGCCCCAGCAGGACATGGCAAGGGCCCCTTGACCCTCCTCTGTTGGGGGGAACAAAGCATGTTTCCCTACCAGGCTCTGACTTAGGGCTTTGAGGTGTTCAAAGCCCTGGGGCGGAGCTGGGGTGGTATCTATGGGAGTGGAGGCAGGATCTGCACGAGCCACAGAGCTTGGCCACACAGAGGGACTATGGCGGCATGAAGATCAACTGGAAGCTGGTGGCCGAGACCCACTGACAGACGAATCTGAAAGCAGCCTGTCCTCCTACTCAAGTGTCTATGTCTGAAGACCCAGCAGGCACAAGAGGGGCAGAGAGACCCAGAGCCTCATCAAACAGTTGTCTGATGACAATGGGGTGGCCACTTGTGACAAAAGCATCTCTGTCACCATGCCTCGGGATGGGGTTGCAACATCTTCCATGGAAGTTATTGCAACCTACATCATGGCCAGGATATGCTCATCCCATGTGGGGCAAGTGGGTCCATGATTCCATCTTCTGGCTTTTTCCCAACAAGGGAGAAGGAAAAGTGGTCCCTGGACCAACACTGACAGCTCGCTGCCAAGCAGCGATTGCCTGGTGGGAACTGTCCTCCCACTGTGTAGGATCTGATCAGCCAGACGCCATCTTGGAAATCTAGGCTTCAAGCCAACAAGACCTGCTCTACTTCCATGTTTCCACGGATCAAATATAAGCTATCCTTGTCTCCGAAGAGTCCAGGACCGCTTGAAAGGATTTTCACAGAATGTTAGGTGCGAGTAGTAATAGAACAGTGGTAGTGAACAAAAGTTCACAGAGCTTCCCAACTCTTTAGACCATGCCAAAAATGGTGCTTGAGGAGGAAGGAAGAATAAGGGAGCATTCTCACTGGGAGTCCCCACCAGATCCATAGGACCCGAGAGATAGTGCTACTGGGACTCTTAGGATTTTTTGGAAACAATTGAGTGAGTAACCCAACACAATTGTGCCGGGCGTATTTGGCCAGACATGGAGGTCTTGGCAATTGTGGTCGAGAGGTAACATTACATAACCAAAACATGTACACATGTGCCCTTATGCAGCAGGATTATTCACGACAATATAAAGTGTATCAATATATGCAAGCTCAGTTGAGCACAGGGCTGTCACAGTCCTCTTGTTTTAGCTTGTCCTAGATTCTTTTTACTCGAGTGGTAGAACTGATAAGTGTAACCAAAGCGTGTCCATTTAACTATGTTCATAATCTTGGAACCATGGCCTTTCAAAAAAGGGATATTTTGTATGGGTTTAAATCAAAAATAATTTGTCAGATGTTTCTGAAAGTCAAATTTCTTGGACAAACATACACAGAGATTATCATTTGCCATATATTCCTGGTGTTTTAATTATTTGGACAAACTCTCTGAGCTTAATTTTGAAATTTTCATTTATTCATTCATTTTTCATTCCATAGGGAACTGGTCATATTGGTGAAGCAATAGGGCATGAAGCATGATGGCGTATTTTATGTTGTATGTCAAATGTGATGCTGATGTTTCTGTTACAATCAATACTTTTTAGTTGATTAAGTTAGAAAGGTGATTGTTGACTGGTTGTTTCATGGTTTCAATACCCTATGCCCAGAGACAACCTGCAGGACTGCTTAGACCAGAACCTATTACTCCCCAAATTTCAATCAGTTGAACAGTAGACTGGTTTCTGTTGCAGGTATGGTGTACAACCTACAACACTTCAGGTACAAAGATTGTGTCAGTCTCAGAAGACAGAGCACTTCACGTGTATGACTGTCCTGTGTAACATTGCTTTTATTGCAAGCACTGGACATACAAAGGAACACTGGCAGGCTTGGAAACTTAGCAGGGTGGGGAGTTGGAAGAAGACCTGCATTTCTGGATGGGATGGTACAGAAAATGTCTTGGCTGTCCATGTGGTGTGATGCTTTTATATGTCATAACATTCCTGGATAAGTGACTGTACAGTGACCAACTGTTTTTAACTGGTGGATTATAATACTATCAATTATCATCTTCACCTGTTCATCAATGTTCAGCTTACGCAACATGTGGATGCCATTTGAATGGACCTGGCAGAAAAAAAAAAAAAAAAGACCTACAGAGATGCTGCAAGTTTGGAGAACAAAAGAGGAAGTTCTCTCTGTGTACATGTACTACCTAGGTCATTTCACAGGTAACCTCCAGATACGGAATATACTGTGTTGGCTTGAACGCAAGGCAATGTTAACAGTTACCACAGAGGTAATATTTTCAATATTACCCCCCAACAGTGTGAGCATTGTCAGTGGTTTAGCTCCACTTGAAATCCTTAATGTTAGTTTTCCAAGGTGAAGGTGGGAGCATGCTAGTGTACAGCTCACAGTGTACACTTCTGGACTCCAGCAACCTGAGTGCAGGCAATGTAAGCTTTTGTAAATAAAATAGTTCTGCATCTATATTTATATCTGCTGACTTACATTGTAATTTCACTAGAGCTGTGATCAGTAGCTGACCCTTCCAGTGAATGTTGAGTTGCCACCACAAGATTCTTCAATTTATACACTTTTTTTTTTCTTCAGGTAATTCATACACTAGGTGAGAGCAAACAAAGCCATACTGAGGATTAAGGTGTGCATTAAGTGGTGTAAAAAAAGTTTGAGGCTGGTGTAATGGTATAATACAGCTGGAACATTTAAACTTACAATATACAATATAATGTTTAATTGTTTATATTTTGTATTTATTTTAAATTGTCTTCTTCATCCCAGTCGTAAAATGAATGTATAGTTACTCATGCAATACATGCATATTTGCTGCATACCAGTTTAAGGGAGTTGGTATAACAAAAACATTAAGAACCCTGCACAATATCATATTGACAATGTAAATCCTGAAGTTCTGGTGTATGTACGTGTCGTTGTTATGTCTGCACCAGAGCAGAGGAAACTCCTTGTTTTTGGCCCATTCCGTCAGCTTCTTCAACATGCAGTTTCAGTGCAAAAATTTCTGTAGAATGCAACAAAATTTGGTAGGATTATGTCAGTGAAATCCAGGTTATTTTTTGTGTTTGTGTGACCTTGACATAATTCTGAAAGTTGCAGAGCCATTAATATGAATTTCACTTTTATGTCCTAGCTCAAGGTGAACTGCAAGAAAAATGTGATACTTTGTAGCATTATGCATGTTGGTAAAACCTGTGTTGGGGTTGCATTTAGGTAGCTGTGACCTATTTCTGAAGGTCAGGATAATGTATATGAACTTCACTTCTGTGCAAGAACTCTTGAAGAATTTAACGAAACTTGGTAGGATTATGCACGTCTTGGTATTTGTAACCAAAGTTGTGACTGCTTTTGGGTGAACTTGACTTAATTCGCAAGACCACAGGGCCATATATATATTTCAATTCCATGCCACGACTACAAGAACTCCATGAAACATTTTGTATTCTGGTAAGACCTGAGTTGAGATTGCATTTGGGTGACCATAACCTAATCCTATGGGTCCCAGAGTCCTGCTAGTATATATATGAATCTCTTTTCCATGTCATAAAAATCATCAAATTCTAGTTTTCAATGACTGCCCCCTCGGCCAATGGATTGGGGGGGGGGGGGGGGGGAGCAATGAAAATGTGTGAACTGATGTTGTTTGAATTGGCAAGAAAGTGGCACAACAGACTTCGAAATGTTTACCACTTCTATGGCTGGGTTACTGTGACCCTTTTATCTATCCTCTCGAGAGGTCATCCCCGCTATAAAGGCCAGTTTTTATGTAACAAGTATGGTTTTCTCATTATAGTTTACCCTTCACGAGAGGCCACATTTTTGATGCATTTGGGGTGGCTTCATAAGAGGGGGATCACTACATTCAACTTCAGTAAGGGCAGTTTCAAGTCCTTCTCCAAACATCTTGTGTAAAGCTTGTTACGAATGGAAATGTTTTCATGTCACCATTATGGAGATCAGATCAGTAGAGCAAAACTTAAAGCAGTTCTGAGTGTCGCATATGATTTGGCCTGTAGGCTGCCATCTTTGCAGTAATTTATCCCAAATGCAGCAGTGATGACAGAGCAACCTCTCAATGCTGGTTATAAAAATGTGACAAAGTTCTGTGAGCTACATTTAAAATAATAACACCACAATTGTAAGAGTAAACAAACAAGACCACAGTCAATCAATAAAACCTTAACAAACATTGAAGTTTTAGTAGTAAATTAAAATATTGATATGTGGGCCAAGATGGCTGACTGCAGCTTTGAGGCAAAAGTGTAAGAACATTTTATTTCACCTGATCATAACTTATGTTCTACTGCTCTGATTTGCACCATGTTTACATCATAATACTATAACGGAGCTTCACGACAAATTAAGTGTCATTAGGTTTACTTCAGCTTTTTTTTTGGGGGGGGGGGGGGGCATCACACAAGAGCATCTTGGATGGCCTAGTGGGCTGATAATCGGCATTGACAAAAATATTCTGAGGAGAAATAGAAAACAATTTTAATGGTGGGCATGAGGCCCTTCAAGTTTCAAACAGTTATAAAGTTGGGCAACCAATTACAGAAAGTAGTCCAATTATGAGGGAGACTTATAAATCACAATCACAGTACATGTAAATGACACTGATTATAGTTCACATTACCATTATTCAAGCAATACACTTGAACTGATAACACCATTTAATGGTGACAATTTTAAAAGATACTACACTGAAGTACTGTAAAAATTTGATGTATAAAAAAACCTGATATTACATATTTTCACAGTAACATTTTCTACAGTATTCAGTCTCTTGACAGCATTTTGAACACTATCAGTTATGTATCTATTTCATAATAATAAATAATTGCATAATGTTAATAGCAATCGGTCTATATAGTATTAACAGATATATTATAAACATAGTTAAAATGGAAGGATTATGCTGGTGGCAGTTGTCCAGCCTCTGTTTATTCTGAAATCGTCTCTTTATGCTATGAAATATTTTCCAACTTGGCACTTGCAGATGGCTTTTTTTGTGACTTTTTTGAAGACCTCTGAAAAGGAAAAACAAGTTTTTAATAGCATGCACCTTCTAATTCTGTATAATATACTCAAGGGTTGAGTGCTCCAGGTCTCAATTGGATTTAGATGAAACCCTGAATACACAAAATCGCAAATTCAGCAAAGTATACAGATGGATTGAAAATACTTTTGACACTGAATCTGAAATGCGTAAGTGTCATTTATTAAGTGTATTAGCAAGGACTGAGCAAGGTCCACAATGACTACAGAAATAGTATTTGACCAGCTTTGTTGCAATTGTGACTCATCAGGAACTGTTGTATTGCATAACAGAAAGGTTTGGCCTTATCATGGTGGTAGTTGTCACAGTAAAATCTAACTCCAAAGAATTTTGAATTGCAGTAATCTTAACAAAAAATATGACTGGCATAAATCAACTGCTGGCTGGGATCAGCAAGTGTAAATAGTTGGGCATACAATATAACAACAGTACATAAAATATTATGCCATAAGAACAGGAGTTCATGACTGTATCATTAATATAATATATATATCATTCATTCAGGTCAATTATTTTTTTTTTGTTTGAGATGGACCATATGGCATTAAATATAATAATGTCCACATTCTGTCTTTCTCAATCTAATGCTATGATGTACTTTGCCCTGATGTTTGCTTATAATGACATATCAAATCCTCTCCTATATAAAGCTTTCAGTGCTACATGAACTTACGCGCTTCTGCAGCTGTTCTGCAGTCAGATGCTTGCCATAGATCCTCTCTGCCTCCTCTCGCTCCTCCCTGCTCACTGCTGTGTGGTCCAGCAGCTCCAGAGTGGGCAGGTGACTGATGACATAGTGCCTGAAATACATACAAGTACAAAGCACCTTGAACATAAAAGTACATAGTGCTTGCGCAGGGCCAGAATTTCGGCGAGAATCCAAGAATCCATTCTCGTAAAGATTCTCCTAAACTTGTCCTTCTTCTCACAAAATGTTGCGAAATTCTGGTCCTGTTGCGGAGTTCTTATCAGCACCACTGGTCTTTCAGATCAAAACTTGGACAAACCTTTTAAAAATTGCAATGTACATGTATGTGAGTGATGTAACAGTGGGGAGTTTGATACAGAATGATGGAAATGCAGTTGAACACCCAGTGAGTTATTTTCAAAGATGTTGCATGACTAACTGCCTGAAGAAATAGCCAACAGTAGAAAAAAAGTGGCATTTGCATGGATGTCAGGAATACAGCATTTTGCAGTGTGTGTACAAGTTAAAAAAAAAAACAAAAAACCAAAAAACAAGATTTTCTTTTAAAAAAGGAACCAGACTTGACTGGTATAAAAGGGGAAACCATTCACAGGGTCAATGTGATTATGAAGTAGTGGGACATGTGAGCGGGATCATGTGTTACTGTTCTGCTCATGGTCAAACAAACATGGATGCCGTACATAGCTTTTTGTGTAGTGATAAGCTGACATTACCATAAATCTAAGAAATATGTATGTAAAAAATGATTTATTTTTATTGAGAATATATGGAAAATATATGCCACATAGTACCCAAATTTGTGTATGGGCTGAAGTGGAATTTTTGGCACTGTATCTTTGACAAAGAAATATTAAACTGTAAGTAGTATCATTGAGTGCGGAGGTTATAATCCCTCAAACTAAAACAATGCCAGACTGAGTACAGTCTGACAAAAAGACCCCATGGGCCTAATGCTCTGCTTACATGCAATTGTATGCCCATCACAAAAATTCATTTCTTAAAATGCAATCCCTCTTTGCCATTGAGAAAGTAGTTCAAGGTCAACCACATTGTGCTACATCAAACCACAACATGATACACATTTGTGGTACATTTGGTGTCACTAGCCGTATTTTTTTCTCAACATTGAATTTTGCATCCTTTCCCCCGTGAGTTAAGACAGTCAACAGTTTTCTTTGGCATGGGTTGGGTGCTAAGTGCCCAACCCATGCCAAGTAAAGCTGTTGACGTGGGGCATGTTATGATAGGTCTCATCTACAATTATCAGTCAAACTGTTTTTCATTACTGATGTGAGCAAGACTCGGCAAGTAGCCGTTGAATGTCATAGGCAGGTAATGTGCCATTGTAGTTCCGTTACACATGGGTTTGTGTTTACGTTTCAGCAGCACTATAATATAATACAATAGTATGTCTGGAATAATCTGAATCTGGTTCCCATTGGCTGTAAAGGGTCCAGAATGGGAATTCCCTGGTTGGGGATCTCCCTCTGATTTCGACCTGGTTTGGTACGAAATATTTATGTTGGGTTGACTGGAAGGGAAACCTTAGGGTTAAGAGGCCCTTGCCCTGTGTCTGGTCCCAGGAAAGTGTAGATGCACTGTTCCTGCAGAATGTTGATGTCTGTGTGCAGTTTTTTATGAAGGTTCACATGGGTGTGTGAATCTATGCATGCTTATCACAGGAAAGTGAGCTAAAACAATAAAAATTTAAAAAACAAAATGTTTTTCATTACTGATGAAAACACTGAAGCTGGTTTTGGCTGGTTTTATGGAGAAAGGGCTAATGACCATGGGGAAAAAAAGTTAGGGTTACCCAAAATTCTATGAAATTTGTGCATTGGCGCATATTTGATATAAATTTTGTAGTGCCATTCAGGTTTTTTTCCAAATTTATTTTTCATATTTACATGTTAATATGATATAATTTCAGGTTTTTAGGTCATCATCAGGGCTTTTTATTGTTGGGTGATCACATCCCTGACATCATGCGATACCAAAACCTCTACATATGATACATGTTTATGGTACATTTGGTGTTATTAGCCTTGTTCTTTTTCAACATATTAAATTTAATGTGTTATCAACACCTTTTGGTCTGTATCTTCTGTGGGTGGCACCATCAGATTTCAGTGTACACTGTATTTTCAACCTTTTGCCTGATAGATATTCTTACCAAGTTTCCTGATGATTCATGGAAAACCCTTTGAAAAACAGCATAGTTAAAATTTTTACACTTGGGTCCATCTATTACATAATACTCTACAGGTGATGCCACCCAAAAGGCCTAGATTTTCACCCAAAAGGCCTAGATTTTCATACCCTTCGTTAGTCCTGAAAGCATTATGCTTGGAGTTAATAGGAAAACTGGACTGTATCACATTCACCAAAAAAAAAAAATTTACAGATGGATGGACACAAGTGGTGCTCTATTTTTGTCCAGGTGATAGGTGCCAGAAGTTGCTGGTGCATGGCCCAGCTGTTTCATGGTCAAAACATAAGTTATTTTCTGGTATTCCCTCAGTGGTGGACTTAAGTCCCCTGTCCATTGCTATATATGCAGTACTTTGTACTGGTAAGATGCAGTCAACCATGTTGATCACAGCATTCACACACATCTACCTCACTGAACTACTTTCTTTATGAACGGGGATGTGGCCAAGTGGGTATGTGCATTTCCCAATTTTGACCAGGCAACAGGTGCTGAAAGTTGTTTATTTAAGACCTGGCCATTCCATGGTCAAAACATAAAAATAAGCTCTGCAAACCTGTAGTCACAAGAACTAATTAAAAAGAGTATAGTATTGTATTTGTACTCTGTCCACCTATCATACAGGTCTCGTGGCCATTGGTACAAGTGCGTTCTCTCAAATCTACCAAGCAGTAGCTCATTTGGTTACTGTGCACAATAAAACACTTGCTTGGAACGCTGCAACTATGTCAACACATGAATTTGTAACCCAATTTGTTAGATATATTTATCTCACTGGCATGGAGTTATTCAGTGACCCAATACAGTATAGATTTTACTACAATTCTTCCATCATATGATGCAGATTTAATTGTAAAAGCCATAGGGGGAAGGGAGATCATCGTAAATACAGAATGTATAGCTATTTGTAACTGAACAACACCAGGGGATAATGTAATATAAACCTTCTCCAGAAGATCAAAGGACAGTCTGGATCATAATTGGATAGGTACCTGGAATCTAGAATTACTGAAAGGTTGTCTGGCCTCCACCCTGCAGGGGATCAAGAACCAAGGAACCAGAGAGAGCATGTGACAGGAGACTGCCAGTGAGACACCTGAATGCACAGTTAGGTCGGGTGAAATATGCAGGACTTTCACCACTGCTGCCAGGGTTCTGTTCTCAGAGGGGCATCAAAAGCACTGTGTTTTTTACCAATCTGAATGTGCACAGTGGTTTCTTCCAAGTTCTTCCATTTCATACACAAAAACAAAGAAAAAAAAATAAATAAAAAATAAAATAAAAAAACATGAAAGTGATTCGTATGGGTTAAACCTGTTTCACAATTCAGTTAATACATACAGACCTGTCAATATTGTAAATGGAACTGCAAAAATACTGTCTGTCAGTGGATACATTTACTTGTTGTAGTGTATAGTGGACTTTGTGACAGAGCTGACCCAGGGGACACTATAATTATCTGTAGGACCAGATTGCTGTTCTTGCACCAAAACCTAAAACATCTAGATCAGTTTGTATGCTTAACATACAGACTGTGAAGAGTGCAAGTTGGAATTTACCTGACACAATTTGTTGCTACATGGTCATCTATGTTGAGCACACACACTCTCCTAATCGAGACTGCACTGGCACTCTTTTGAAAACTGCTGGCTAGACCATTGTGTTAATGGGAAAAAAGTGAGTGGGTTGCTTTCAAACTTCATCAGATTGATGGGTAAACAGCTTCACTGGGTCTCCATCAGTTGCATTTTTTTATGCAGTGTTTTACTTTTCTTTGAATTATTTCCATGACCTTTCATTCCTACATGTACACATTTTTGAAGCCTAAATACATCATGACACCTTCATACATGAGTAACATTCCTGTCCCTTTGACCAAGATGCCATACCATAATACGGTCTATGCATAAGTTCACCAAGCGGGAAAACCCCGGCAGCTGTCCCATTACGAAAGCGAGGCATGCGGGCTGATTTTTTGCTACCAGATGGCGCACTGTGCACCTTCTCAAAAGTGGTCTCGATAATGCATGATGGCGGACACTAATCTTGTTCGTGTCAACATGAACAGAAAAGCAGGAAATGGACCAAATACAGGAGGTGTATAGAAGTTTACCGTTGTAGATGGTTGGCGGAGGGAGTACGGAAAGCATTGATAGTTAAAATGTCGAGTGACAAGGCGAATTATCATGGTAAACCACCACTGACTGTTGTGTAGTGGGCTGTAATGTTGATACCAGGAAGAAATGTCAAACTGACAAATATAAAAAAAAAGTGCTGCTTTATTCCTTCCATCAGCTGATATTCCTTTGTCTTTCAAATACTTTTTCAGCCACCCTAGATTCTGATTTTTGAAGAAATCATGGTCCGTGTTTCACTCCTCGTTACTTGCTGTATTCAGTAGTGCTGTAGCCTGTGCGGTAAGAGAGTGGCCCGCAAATTACCCAGAAACCTAGGCACACCTGGCTCTGACATCAGAATCTCCGCTTGGGTTTCCCCGCTTGGTGAACTTATGCATAGACCGTATTTGTGTAACCCATTAATATGGCACAGTTGTGATAACATAATTTTTACAACCCATCAGTACAGGATCAATATAACAAAGATACCACACTGCCACTTGTACAATCCATCAATATTGAGTTAATTATACAAACAGCCTGCATGCTCAAGTGGTGCAAGACTCAGTACTCCCCTTGAAAATAATTCTGGATCTGCCCCTGAGTCATGTTTGGTTCTATTTGAAAATCCAAGGCTTCAACAGCCAAATGGATCATCAGTGGGA